>JACEFZ010019938.1:0-16986 GCA_014155875.1 Cepaea nemoralis | reverse complement strand
GTAAAAGGCTAGGGAAAGCATCCCGAAAAATGCTTGTTGAAATCGGATGTACTGAGCCACAGGCTTGACAAAGAAGTGCAACGTAACTTTATCATTTCATGATGCCACAGATGAACATTAATCGTTATGGTGCTAATCTCGTGAAGTCTCATCAGGCGGTGATAGTGCCGGGCCCCCTGCCTCGAGGGGGTCCACCCATGACTACTGGTGGTCACCTTCCCCTGTGCTGTGGAGTCAAGGCACAGAGGAGTAGGTTAAGAGCTATTGACCAAATACCAAGGACACTCAACATACTACAGTGGAATGCCGAAGGAGTTTATAACAAGAAAGAATCCCTGAACACAGCGTCTTCATAAAGATAGAATAGATGTGGCATGCATTCAAGAGACACACCTCAACGCCAAGCAGCAAATTCTCAGTCAGAGGATATCAGGCCACACGTTTCGACCGCGAAGGACACAAAGGAGGAGTTCTAATACTTACACGAAATACAATACCTTGCAGCGAAGTATCTGTGATCTCTGACAACCAAACGGAAATTATAGGTGTTGATATAATGATAAAGGACGTGAAAATAAGAATTTACAATCTGTATAGCCCAGCAGATAAGGATCTTACACTCTCAAACATGAAAATAACTGACACAAACTGCATTATTGTCGGAGACTTTAATAGCCGTTCAGAAAGATGGGGATACCCAGATACTGACAAAAGAGGAGATGAAGTGGAGGACTGGGAAATAGACTCAAATCTCCATCTACTCAACAAAGCGGATGACACACCGAGCTTCTACTCCAGAAGATGGATTACCACTTCTACTCCAGACTTAGCTTTCTGCACAGGAGACATCCTCCACAAAATCGATCGCCATGTGCTGGACCAATTAGCAGGTAGTGACCACAGACCAATCAAGCTTGTAATGAATATGGAGTATGTTCCACAGGAGCAAAAGCCCTTGCCCCGCTGGAATTACAAACGAGCAGATTGGGACAGATTTGCCATACTAACAGACAAATATTGTGAAAACATAAATACACGATATGGCAACATGAAGCAAATGGTGGAAAGTCTAAACAGAGCAATAATACAGGCAGCCACTGAGTCCATTCCAAGAGGAGCGAGGAAAAATTACAAACCATACTGGACTGAAGAACTACAAAGTTTGGAGGACAAAGTTGAAGATGCCAGGAAGACAGCAGAGAGAGAACAAACAATTGAAGCGAACATCTCTCTCAAAGCCATCTCAGCAAAATATAAAAGAACAGTAAATCAAACAACAAGAGATTGTTGGAGGGAAAAAACAGAAAACCTGAATTTTGACAGGGATGGAAACAAACTATGGAAACTAGTGAAAGCCATGAACAATGAAGGACCTAGAAACAAACAAATAACAATTAAACAAGGAAATGCCTTGCTTACAGGAAAAAAGGCTGCAAATGCACTAATGGAACACTATGCAAGTGCAAACCACATTGATATTACAACCGAACAGAAGAAAGCAATCAAAGACAAACAGATACATCATAGAAATACAGAGACAGCAGCAGAATATATGATGGCAAATCTAACAATGGAAGAAATGGAACAGGCAATGAATACCCTAAAAAAGAAGAAATCACCAGGAAAGGATGGAATCACAAATGAAATGCTAATAGGACTAGGCACCAAGGCAAAGAAGAAACTACTAGCAGTCCTAAATAACAGCTGGAAGAGAGGAATAGTCCCACAGGCATGGAAGGAAGCTATACTAATACCAGTCCCAAAGAAAGGAAAAGACCTGGAAGAACCAAATGGCTATCGACCTATCAGTCTACTTAGCTGTGTAGGAAAATTAATGGAACGCATTATCAATGGCAGGCTAACATGGCATCTGGAAGAAAACAAACTCTTAACACCACACCAAGCAGGATTCAGAAAGTACAGATCCACTGAAGATCAAATAACCTATATAGCTCAGGAAATAGAGGATGCCTTCCAAGAGAAAAAGCACACACTAGCGTCTGGATAGATTTAGAAAAAGCATTTGATAAAGTATGGAAGGAAGGACTGAAAGTAAAACTGCAAAAATGCATGTTTGTGGAAAAATGTATAAATGGATCAGCCACTACCTTGAGAACAGAACTGCCAGGACAAAAGTACAAGGACAAACAAGCAAAATGATGCTGTTGGAGCAAGGTGTCCCCCAAGGAGGAGTTCTTTCACCAACATTATTCCTAGCATATATAAATGACATCACAGAAAATTTTCCAGCCAGAGTACACACATCCTCCTTTGCAGATGACCTAGCCATATGGACATCTGAAGAATATATTAGTACAGCTAACAGCAGAATACAGCAAGCCTTATTAGCGCTAGAGGACTGGTCAAAATCATGGCTAGTGAAGATAAGTGAGGAGAAAACAACATGCACAGTGTTCTCCCTCTCAAATAAAACTCAGCAACCTAAGCTGGTATTGAATGGAAAAATATTGCGCCATGAAGAAAATCCAAACTATCTAGGAGTCACCTTTGATCGTCGCCTGACATGGAAGACACAGGTTGAGAAAAATCGAACAAGAGCAAGGCAGAAGAATGGCAATCATGAAAAAGCTTGCTGGTACAACGTGGGGAGCAGATGAGAAAGTTCTCAAGAAGTTATATACTGGACGGGTGAGGCCAGTACTGGAATATGGCATTGCAGCTTGGGCAACAGCAGCTAAGTCAAACTTTAACAAAATAAGTAGAGTCCAAAACCAAGGAATGCGAATCATAACTGGAAGCCTGAAGACAACGCCTATTAATGAACTAGAAAAGATCACTTGTTTACAACCAATGCAGGATAGAAGAGATAGCAGAGCCCAGCAACAAGCAGAAAAATTTAGAAGATTGACAGACCACCCTATGTATAAAAGGTTTAATGGTTTTGGAAAGGGAAGACTGAAGCGTAGCAACTTTGTAGAAACTGCAAAACGAAGGATTAGGGCAGATCCTATACTTAAACATATCAACAGTCAAGCCCATTACAATGCACACAAGTTCCCAGCTTGGAGACAGCAGCAACTGCCTGAGATGATAGAAAACATTCCTGGTATTGAGAAAAAGAACACTCAGCATGAAACCGAAAGAAGAGAAATAACCCTAAACTACATAAAGAACATTACCCAAGCAGGAATTGGACCCATGCATATACAGATGGATCAGCCAAAATTCAATAGAGAATGGAGGAGGAGGAATTCTCCTAAATTAAAAAATGGAGTGAAAAAAAACACATTCAAGTGGCAACTGGAAAATTTCAAGTAACTTCAAAGCAGGAGGTAGAGGCTCTGAAAACTGCAGCAGAAATGCTCCTGATGGAGGAAAATAAAGAGAAGCAAATAGCTATCTTCACAGATGCAAAGTCAGCTGTCTCAATACTGAAGAGCAATAACAGCACAGAAATAGCTGACCTAAGAGCAGCACTCCATGGTCTATGCCAGAAATCCAAAAAAGTTGTAATACAGTGGATCCCATCACATTGCAGTATACCTGGAAATGAAGAGGCTGACAGACTGGCAAAAGAGGGCGGACGACTACCACAGCCTGACATAGACATAACCTATAATGAGGCAAAGAGGTTGATAAAAAGCACTTATAGAACCAAATGGGAATCAGAGCATCCAGGCCATCCAGAAGGATGATGCATATTACAAACTCGACCGAAGAGAACAAGTAGCAATCTTCAGACTCCGCACAGGACATAACAGGCTGAAATACCACTTGTTCAATAAACTAAAAGATAGGAGATACCGATGAATGTAATTGTAGAACTGGAAAAATGACAGCAAAACATTTGCTGCAGGATTGCCCAAGTATATGCAGAACAGAGAAAGATATTTTGGCCCACACCTGCTTCATTTGAGGACAAGCTCTATGGAGATATCAACAAGCTCAAGTTGACCGCAGCTTACTTTAACTACATACAGGTTGTCATTTAAAGGTGTATGAAGAAGTATTCAGACTGCCCACTTCATACCACAGGTATGTCAGTTACAAAAGCCTCCCAGAGGCATGAAGTGGAATATTGCTCGATAGCAATCCATTACGTGGAAGTCCAATCAAAAGCTCACTGTGTGAGCTTCATAAAAGGTGGAAAAATTGTCATAAGTGGCACGAAAATGGAATATTGCTTGGATAGCAAATCCATTACGTGGAAAGTCCGAATCAAAAGCTCACTGTGTGGGCTTCAAATAAGGTGGAAAAAGTGTCCTAGTGGCACGAAATGGAATATTGCTCGGATAGCAAATCCATTGCGCGGAAAGTCCGAGTCGAAAGCTCACTGGTGGATGTCATCTGCACACTGCATTCTTCTGGTTTCCGGAAGAACAGCCTATGGTGAACGGAAGGCCCAATATACGGAAGTGAGGCTAAGCAGCCATGTGCAGGACGTGACGATTCCTTGGGTGAGCCCAGTACCAGAGCGCTAGTGTTCGGCTCTGCAAGTATGGAAGCCTCCTTGGATGGCGGGGAATGCCCATGGTCTGCCCCTGCCTTCCCTTGAGGGCTGACCAGGATGTCTTTGGCTGTTCTATATGGGCCAGCTAGGATGGGGGATAACACCACAACAGTGAGAGTCAAACTGTCCTAAGAAACCCCCGGGAAGGTTAACCCGGTCAACAAATGCCCGCAGAAGTCGGATGTGTCGGCCTAACGGCGCAAGAACGCAGCTCTGCTGTAAACAGGCACAACGCAATCACATCCGAAAAAAAACTCCGGTTGAACGAAGAAGAAGAAGAATAAGCCTGCTGGATATCATAACAATATCAATTCAATACAATACAGCCTACCACATAAGATATAATTAATACAATCTAATATCAACTCACGTTGCCTTAGGTCAATCACAATCAGTGTGCTATACTTTGTGATTGAATAGCACATGTACAGTTATCGTCTCCAATCTTCCTGTGTTACGCCGATTATGAATCTCACTTTATTAAGCCGTATGAGACATGCATTGCACCCATACACATCTTTGCAATACGTGTAATGTAGTGTAGTAATACAACACACTTTCCATGATATGACAAGCACCATTTTTTACTGCAGATAAAACCTCAGTCATACAATTCCACTAACAATCTGATACACATTGTAGCAGAAACACAACTGCATTCTTGTCTCTGATGTGATGACAGACTCTAACTACAGCTTAATAACAACATCCTTTGCTATGTGATCCTCTGGGTGAATCTGCTACGTGGTCCTGCGTGATATTCACTGGCACAGGAACGGAGCATAATGGGGACGACCCGTTGCTGTCAAGTTGGAACTGCGACTAACTAACTAACCTGCGTGATGTTAGTAGTTACAACAGTGTAGTGATTTATTAACCTAGATATCTGGGTGCCTACTTTTAGTCACCATATACAATTTTACTTGACTCTAGTCCGACTTTGTGAAGACACATGAAGGGTGTAGCATAGGTGGGAGCGCAAGCGCAATTGAAATACCACTACTTTTATCGTTACTTTACTATTCTCGCTGGTCGCGAGAGCCGCACAGTGGAGTGATGGGAGACATTGTTCGCAATAGACAAGTAATGTCTCCTGCGGTAGCTCTAGCGGGCTTATTCCCGCTGGTCGCGGGGTCCGCTAAAGTCAGGCGGAGAGTCTGATGATAGTGCACGCTTTACACAGGTCCGGACACTTGTGATTGACAGATGTGCGCGCCCTTACGGTCCGGACGCGTACGAGGCCCTCACCTGTGAGACTTGGCTGAACGCCTCTAAGCCGGGTCCCTTGGGTTTGAGGGCCTGGCCATCACTCGCCATCTGCTCGTGGTGGCGAGGTCTCGGAGGATTGACGCTCTGCCGCCAGCGTCTGCAGCCTACCTTGTGCCAGACGTATTGGTTACCCATTCCTCTGGAATACACAAGACTAGGCCGAGAGAGGTGACATGTCGTTTGGGCACCACATGTTTCTCTGAAGCTCTGCCCAGGCATTGTGATGGAATATTGGCCACATTCCAACTCACACACTTTGGTCTGTCAAGACTGCAAGGTGCCACTCACAATTTTAGTTATTTCTCCTCTGTTACTACCCATGTGGCTTAACTAGGTGGCTTATCTATTACCACATCATTGTCACAGGAAAATCGTGTAAAATATTGTAATGCTGTATACACATCGCAAACAGTATATACATGATAATGATTTGTATCACTCACTGTCACTTAGAAGTTTCTAGTTGCCTCCTTACAGTTTTTATTTAGGGTTTCTCCATACTATTCCCAGTCTTTTTGTTTTCCCTCTTTACTATTCTACTCACATGTCTTCTCCTATTCTATATTCAATGTAATCACATTCCTGTTTCCTCTTCAACCACTTTTTATATTTTTCCTTTTTGTCTTTTATCGTTTTCTTTACTTCTGCGTTCCACCAACTTGTTATATTCTTTATGTTTTGGGGTTTTTTTAAACCAACTCTATGCTACCAATGCCAAACCTGGACAATGACAGAAAAAGAGAAAAGAAAGATTACAACAACAGAAATAAGGTTCCTGAGAAGAATACTCAACGTATCAAGAAGAGATAAGATCAGAAATGAAGAAATCAGGACCAATGTGGGGGTTAAAGCAGCACTAGATTTTATTAGAAAGCAGCAAGTCAAATGGTTTGGCCATGCAAGTAGGTTAGCAGTCATCAGCATACCATAACAAGCAATGATGTACAGACCAGATGGAAACTGAGAAAGAGGCCGACTACGTAAACGTTGGACGGAGGAAATAGCAGAGTCCATGAGAATATCTGTATATGGAGCCCATAATCGGGCACTCTCACGATGTTTATATATCATCTCGACACCGCAAGGTACAGGAGGAACATGATGAGACGAGACTCTCACTTAGAAGTATTCATATGTAGCAATGATTTAAAAATATTCAAATATATACCAGTTTGGTTGGTATGATTTCAGTTTCTAAAACAATCATTTATGGCATTAAATATTTTATATCCCTACATTCCTGCTAGCTTGGGATATGTGCCTAGGGGAAGTAGGGCAAGCTTTCCACATCTCTCTTCTCCACGATTCAGGCGGGCTGACCACAAATCTATTTACACCGGGCCACAGTTTTCGTCTTCATGGTCCATCAAGAGACAAAGGACTGGCACATTGCATCTTTACGGCTTTGTTTTCCGGTGGTGTCCTGGTTTTTCCGCTTTAACAGGCCAAAGCTGATGAGTTAGTTTGGAACAACTGTTTCATCTAGGGCGCTAGGCCCTCCTACTGTTGTGTCGTCCTCGTCAAAGGCATATATTATTATGCATACTCCCCTCATTAACTATATCTGTGAAAGCTAACGTCTGGCTATTCCCCCCCCCCTCCCCCAAATAATTTTTTTTTATTAGTCACATGCGATCACATCAAACAGCACGATCACCAATCAAGCAAAAAATCAAATCTACACATAAACAGTCATCAAAATGACAAATCCTCGTGTTACATGGTTATAACACAAAGGGATACAAATACCTGAATATAAAGAGACTATCTCTCACTACAATGTCTAATGGGCATAGCCTCTTTCTGGTGGTTCTTCACCATTTCATTTTCGCACAAAGTCACAAGCAAACATACTCATATGGGGACCAATTTGGTCCACCTCTGTCACACGACACAGGCCACCTGTCACATCACACTTGCCACTTGTCACATTTGGCGCGATTTGTCCATTTCTATCACTTCGTAACTGGCTGACAACACCGCATGAGTGGGCTTTCGATGTCTTCTCTTCCTCCACCTCTTTCGGCGAAACATATTCTCCTGTTGGCATTCAACACTACACCCAACTGGATAGCTGAGGATGATTCTTTAGAATGTTCAACCCAGGGCGGACACAATTGTAGATTAAGTCCCAGCTAGTTTTGGTGGCTCACGTGGACATACACTTTCTGACAATGTACTCCAGAGGGCACCTGTTACGATGGTGAGTCCTCCTTCTTCAGACATTGCGCAGCTTGCGTGGTTTCTTCTCTTCACACAGTCCATTCAGTGTGTGTTGTGTAATCTATATTTGTTTGTTTGTTCTGTGCTGACGAAGGCTTTGGCCGCAACGTCCATTATTATTTGTAGTTGTGCTTTGGTAAAGCTCTCAACCTACTTCTCGTTTTTCAGTGATTCATTCATTGCTTTTCAAGTTTTACAGCAGTTCACCTTATTCTCGATAACCACGCTTCATTCCCACGAACTGCTACTATATGTTTTATGTTCCGTCCTCATAGTCTGTTAAGCTTTTGTTGGTTTTTACAGTCCATTCAGTGTGTGTTGTGTAATCTATTTTTGTTTGTTTGTTCTGTGCTGACGAAGGCTTTGGCCGCAACGTCCATTGTTATTTTGTAGTTGTGCTTTGGTAAAGCTCTCAACCTACTTCTCGTTTTTCAGTGATTCATTCATTCTTCTCTTCAGCAGCAAGTCGACTAGGTCCTCATTCGAACAACGTCTGTTCGTAATTCACTCAACACCAACACAGCGATGTGCTGCACCTCCGGGCTATTATAACTGCCAATAAGCCATTACTTTGAAACTGTGGTCATCTAGTAGGTCTATATATTGGCTAGCGTAGACTGCACCATCTTCTGGTACCATCGCCACCCAACCCATCGCACGGGTAGTTCTCTGAAACTGAGAAAGATAACCTAAGGATCTTGCAAGATCTTCTCCTCAGCCATTCACCTGCTGAGAACATCTCTTAGTCGTGCCACAAACCAGTCGTTTGGGCATCACATGTTTCTCTAAAGCTCTGCCCAGGCATTGTGATGGAATTTTGGCCACATTTCAACTCATTTACTTTGGTCTGTCAAGACTGCAAGGTGCCACTCACTATATATATATATATATATATATATAACATCATCATCATAAAGTGCCATGCTAGCTTGCGTATGTGTTCATATTTCTCTACATATCTCACTCTTTAGTTTTCTAGATCAACTCTGCTGCTTATATTCCTTCATGCCAGCGTCTCAATCCATCCAGCATCATTTCTCTTGGTCGGCCTCTGCCTCTCTTCCCTTCGATCTTTCCAGTCTGCACGATGTTCTTTAATGCATCTCTTCTCATCACATGACCAAAGAAAAATGTTTGTCTCTTTCTTATTGTTGTATATAATGTTATAATTTCATTAACCTCTTTCAGACAATCGTCGTTAGTTACACTTACAGTCCAAGAAATTCGTAACATTCGTGTTAGGAAAAATATCTCTGATGCTTCCACTTTCTTCCTGATTTGTTCATTTACATTCAAAGATTCACTGCTGTAAATTAAAACAGGTTCTATATAGCACTTCAGCACGCTCTTTCTTACATTCAATGAGCGTCACTTACTGCATAAGGTAGTTTCAATTTTCTCAAACGCAGTCCTCAGAAAACACATTTTCACAGCCATCATATGTGTTTTTAACCTGTCTGCTCATTGTCCACGCATCACAGCCACACAAAAGTGTAGGTTCTATGTGGCACCTCAACACTCTTTTTCTCGTTGCAAATTACATCTTGTTATTTGACAGAATGTATTCAATATTGCAAAAGGCTGTTCTCGCTAAATGTCGCTTAAAAGTCGACAGGGTCGACTTCATTGCTCCGGGTTTTTATCCCATATGGCTCGGTCTCTTTCCGCAGTACGGAAAGCGTCGCACAAAGCACGAACTCCGTAGCTTTTAGCGACGACCCATGGGAGTCTCCGAAACATTTAACTCGTAAACCAATGGGCACGGCCCGGAATCGAACCCACAACCTTCGGCTCACGAGTCAAACGTCAAACGGCTTGACCACTTCGCCACAGTCTAGTCTCTTTAAGTCATCTCCAATGAGATTGTATGACTGTTCCAAGATAATTGAACCGATTCACTATATTACGAATATTCCCATTTACTTCTATATTACTTTGTGGTATTTCCTTCTTGCTAGTGACGATCATACTCTGTACTTCTTACAAGTTTAATTCTAATCCTAGTTGTTCACTGTGTGCAGCAACCACAAGCACTAAATTTTGCAGATCCTGCTCATTGTCTGCAATCAATACTGTATCATCCGCATATAAAATATTACTGATGCTTCGTCCCCCAATGATAATTCGTTTCGTTTCTTCACTTCTGAAAATAGTGTCGCTGTACAGGGAAAACAGATCTGGAGACATTACACATCCCTGTCTCACAACTCTCTTAATTAGGTGATACTGACCTACTTCATTATCAATTCTGATGACAGCTTGTTTCTTCCAATATATGTTTTCACAAGTCTAATGTATTTCCCAGCAATGTGTAGATCTGCAAGCATCTCTATTATGTTGGCATTTGTGTAGTCAATAAAGCAAAGATGTATATCTTTAATGACTTCTATAGAAAGTTCAATTATTGTTCTCGGCATATACACGTTATTTACTGTACTCTTGCCTTATACGAACCCACATTGTTCTTCTCCTATTTTGGGTTGTATTTTCTTCCTAACTCTTTGCATGATGATTCTAGAAAACATCTTCGCGATGTGGCTATTATACTAATTATTCGATGATGATCACATTCCAAGGCTCCTGATTTCTTCGGGATTGCAATAGATATAGAATTACATATTTCAGCAGTGTATATCTCCAGTGTCATATATTGTGTTCAGCCGTCCGGTTACTTAGTTCAATATTCTTCTAAGGCATTGATCATTTATGTTGTGATGTTGCTAGGATCGCCATGGCAAAAGTAGCCCTTAGCAAGATGAAAAACATACTGACCAATAAAAAGATGTCAATTGAAACGAGAAAAAGAGTGTTTAGATGCTACATAGAACCTGTACTCTTATATGGATGTGAAGCTTGGACAGTGAGTAGTCAGGCTGAAAAACATCTCATGGCTGTAGAAATGTGGTTTCTGAGGAAAATGCAAAAAATACCATGGACAGCCAGAAAGACCAATGAACAAGTTCTTCAAGAAACAAATGAAGATCGTAAATTGATTAGAGACATTAGACGTAGAGAGTCACAATTATTTTGGGCATGTTATGAGAAGAAATGATTTGGAGAACTTAGTGACAACTGGTAAGATCGAGGGGAACAGACCAAGGGGAAGACCTAGAAGCAAGTACCTGGATGGCTTGGCCTTGTGGCATGGTCGAGACAGAAACACGGAGCTGATCCACGACTCTGGTGATCGAGTGAGATGGCAGAACATAACAGCCCACACTTACCGGCATGGCACATGATGGATGGATGGATGGGTTGCTTGGATCCGGGGTCTTGACAGATTTCATATAAGGGCATTCTGAATTTCCATCTTCAAAATTGATGGTCCTTTCGTTATTATTCAGAGTATCATACTGATCTTGTCTTGTATGTTCATGAAGGTTGTTTTTTTCATGCATGTAAAATATGATCTTTTTCTGTTATGATTTTTTAATCTTTGATTTTAAGACAACCCATTTATGTAGGTGTTCTTTTATTAGTAAGCTCTTAAATTCTTTTGTGCTTTAATTTACTTTATTCATTGTTGTGTTGTTTTTCACTGTATATGCAATTGTTCTCAAGCCATGTTTCTTTTCCCTCTTAACGTACTGTTCCGACTTTTACGTGAATCTCGTCATATTTGTCTGGATTAATATTGTTGTGTTTTCTTGTTTCCATTAGTCATAATAGTGATCCAGTCAACATTTCTTACGACCTATTATCTTTAGCCGGCTTCCTGGCCTAGAGGTTGCGACTTTTCTCCGTAATCTCGTATACTCTCGTAAGTAACGTGACGACGGTGAGAATCAGCAGTGGTTCGAATCGCGTCGGTAACTTACGGGGTATGTGAGCCGGCCGCTCAGAAATCAATGGCAAACTACTGAGCGTAATCTTGCCAAGAAATCAACAATCAGCTGAAAGATGCTGATGTTGACAGCGATGTCCTGTAAAGGATATGCCAAAAAAAAATAGCTGTATATATATATATATATATATATATATATATATATATATATATATATTATATATATATATATATATATATATATATATATATATATATATATATATATATGGTGTATAGTATACACCCCCGATGGTGGTTCCACCTTGTCGTGGTGGGGGAATTCGAGTTTCTCAATTACCCTGAGAGATATGCCGGCGGTTGCGTAGCTACCAGCAGGGCCTCCCAAGCAGGACAGGTCAAAGGGTAGAGAACAGGACACAGAGAAACACCCTGGTCCTCCAGGTTGGGGCTGAAGCGTGTGGTTAACATCCCCACCTTTGTAAAAACTATTTTTGTTACAAAACAGATACATGAGCCTCGAATTCGGACTGACTTATCTGGACAACGACCTTGGAACATTAACGGACTTTTGATATTTGGAACATGGTATGTACGGACACTATATCGAGCTGGATAGAACTAACCCGGAAAGCTGGTTGAATATCAAATGGATATAACAGCAATTCAAGAAATAAGGTGGCCAGGAGAGGGTACTTTAGAGCAAAATGGAATGATTATAATATATGGAGGAAACACCCAAAATAAGCATGAATTAGGAACAGGATTTGTCATCAAAAAAGAGTTATGGGGGAACATTCTAAACTTTAAAGCTGTTAATGACAGGATTAGTAAGTAACGAACAAAGGGTAAATTGAAAAATATAACGATGACTAATGTAACGAAAGGAGACGAAGTCTTCTTACAAGCCTTTGAGAACAAAGTTTTAAGACGCATCTTTGAACCCACTAGGGATACACAAAGTGGAGAGTGGAAAAGAAGAAGTAACAAAGACATTTATGATCTGTTTAAGTCCCCGCTAATCACTGGTATCATGAAGGCTAATAGACTACAATGGTTGGGGCATATAGAAAGAATGGAAGATAATAGGGAAACAAAACTCGCTTACACTCAGGAAATAAATTACCGTAGACCCCGAGGTAGACCAAGAAGACGGTGGAGAGATAATATATATATACAGACCTATAAGCACTTGGAATCAACGACTGGCAAGAGAAGGTCAACCAGAGAGACGAATGGAGACGGATTGTATCTGCAGCAAAGAACCTCAATGGCTCGGAACACTGAAGATGAAGATAGCCCAATGGGTTGCACCTTCTTGTGTAACATATGTTTTTATTGATTTAAGTTCATCTACATGTCGTCTCTTTTCCTTTCTTTCTTCTAATACTCCCATACTTTTCGAGGGTTAACTCTCCCGACTAACTAACTCACAGGGATAACTCTTCCGATCCCACTGATCACTTCTCTCACCTTTCTAAAGGCAGGTCTATTTGGGTCCCCAATCCAAGGGCATCCAAAACTCTCGACCTCTATATATCGAGAAAAAAACACACACACACACTTTTCGACATACAACAATTAAAATTCAAGCCACTACTTCACTCCAACCTTTCAGCGGAGGAACAACAGTCGCTCACACAGTTGAAACCTCGTGAGGACATAGTGATCAAGCCTGCAGACAAGGGAGGGGCGTTAGTGGTTTGGAGGAAAGACTTGTATATACAGAAAGGTAACAAGCAACGTGGCAATGCAACTTTCTACAGACCACGGCCACAAGATGGGACAGTCAGTAACAACACCCAGGTCAAGAGCGTGACGAATGCCATCAACGGGCAAGGCCTGTTGTTTCACACGAGACAAGTAAGCGATCTACATCTTATATATAAAAGGCGATCTCCGTCTGTCTGTATGTCCATATGTCCTTTATGCGCTCGCGAACGGCCTATCCGATTGAGATGAAATTTTCTACACGTCTTCCTTTCATTGTAGCGCAGCCCACTGTCATATTTCTTTAGTGTGAAATCGGCTGCTTACCCAATATTATTTAATTTTCCATTTTTCATTATAATTTCATATATCTCAGGGGACCTAACTCTGTAAAAGTTATTTCAAGGGGAATAACTTTTCTGTATACCTTATAGTCATATTGTGGCATCGTTTTCAAAGATTTATAAACTCTTTGTCCATAGTTTTGTACCGGCATATGAGTTATAATAAATAATGATACAATCTTTAAGGCATTTTCAAAGTTTTCATAAAAATAATGCATAATGCATAACATTGTAACTCATCTTTTTATGCTTGAATAAATAAATAATAGTTACCTTATCTCTATCAAGTTTGAAGATTTTATATTTCTTTACACTGTCGCCAACTCTAAGAAGACATGGAACAACTTCAGCCATTATTACATCTACAGGCATATGCGTTATATTCCTCCTCCACTTCCCTCTTCCTCCTCCCAGCTCCTACTCCTCCTTTTTCTTCTTCTTCTGCTGCTGCTGCCGCTGCTCCATTTACCCAAGTTAATTGTTGGGGAAGATGTAAAGATCTTTCAAGTGCTCTTTCTAATGCTTTTTGTAAGTTGGTCTTCGTTTATCTAAGGTTGTTCTAACTGCAACCAATAAATGATTAGACAGACAGACAGACAGACAGTCAGACAAAAAGACAGACAGACAGACAGACAGACAGTCGGGAACGGGAACTTATATGACTACTTATATGAATTAAATGAGATGCTCCCCATCAGGGGCTGGGCGAAGCCGGGCCGGATCAGACAGACAGACAGACAGATAGACAGACAGACAGACAGATAGATAGTCGGGAACGGGAACGTGAGCTTATATGACTACTTATATGAATTAAATGAGATGCTCCACACCAGGAGCTGGGCGATGCCGGGCCGGGTCAGACAGACAGAGAGACAGACAGACAGACAGATAGTCGGTAACGGGAACGGGAACTTATATGACTACTTATATGAATTAAATGGGATGCTCCCCACCAAGGACTGGGCGAAGCCGGGCCGGGTCAGCTAGTCTTATATATAAAAAGGATGTGTGTGGGTGTGTTCTTTATGCGTTCGCGAACGGTCCATCCGATTGAGATGAAATTTTCTACACGTCTTCCTTTCATTCTAGCTCAGCCAATTGTGATATTTTTTTAGTGTGAAATCGGCTGCTTACTTAATATTATTTAATTTTTCATTTTAAATTGTAATTTATATACAGCGAGGGGACTTAACTCTAGAGAAGTTATTTCAAGGGGCATAACTTTTAATAACATTGCTATATAACTTATAGTCATATTGTTGCATCGTTTTCAAAGATTTATAAACTCTTTGTCTATAGTTATGTACCGGCATATGAGTTATAATAAATAATGATACAATCTTTAAGGCATTTTCAAAGTTTTCATAAAAATAATGCATAATGCATAACATTGTAACTCATCTTTTTATGCTTACGAAGTTATCTACAGTCATGCAGGTGATTAGAAACGGTTTTCATTAGAAATAATGGATGGTGTGTGGAAGGACATTTTTTAAGTTACTTTATTTTGATTGTATGAATTTAATGAGACGCTACCCGCCAGGAGCTGGGCGAAGCCACGCCGGGTCAGATAGATAGACAGACCCACCTTTTCGCTGCAGTTATCTACAGGCATATGCATTATAATCCTACTCCTCCTCCTCCTACCCTCTTCCTCTTCCCCTCCCCCTCCTCCCTCTCCCTCCTCCATCCTCCTCCTCCCTCTTTCTCCTCCTCCTCCATCCTCCTCCCTCTTCCTCCTCCTTCCTCCTCCTCCTTCCTTCTCATCCTCCCTCCCTCCACCCTCTTCCTCCTCCTACCTCCTCGCCCTCCTCCCTCCTCCTAATCACTCCTCTTCCTTCCTCCTCCCTTCTCCTCCTCTCTCCTCCTACTCCCTCCCCCTCATCCCTCCTCCTCCTTCCTCCTCCCTCCTCCTCCCTCCTCCTCCTCCGCCTCCTCCTCCCTCTTCTCCTCCCTCCTCCTCATCCCTCCTCCTCCCTCCTCATCCTCTCTCCTCCACCCTCCTCCTCCCTCTACCTCCTCCCTTCTCCTCCCTCCTCGTCCCTCCACATCCCTCCTCCTCCCTCCTCCTCCTCCCTCCTCCTCCTCCCTCCTAATCCTCCCTCCTCCTCCCCCTCCCTCTCCTCCCTCCTCCTTCTCCCTCTTCCTCCTCCCTCCTCATCCTCCCTCCTCCTCCTCCCCTCCTCCTCCATTCCTCCCTCCTCCTTCTCCCTCCTCATTCTCCCTCTCCCTCCCCCCTCCTCCTCCCTCCTCCTTCTCCCTCCGCTTCCTCCCTCCTCCTCCCTCCTCCTCCTCTATCTCCCTCCTCCTCCCTCTCCTCCTCCCTCCTCCTCCTCCCTCCTCCTCCTCCCTCCTCCTCCCTCTCCTCCTCCTGCGTTCTTCTGCTCCATCCTTCTCCCTCTTCCTCCTTCTTCTCCTTCCTCTTCCCCTTCCCTCTTCCTCCTTCCTCTTCCTCCTCCCTCCTCCTCCCCCTTCTCTTCCTCCTCCTCCCTACTCCTCCTCCCCCTCCTCCTCCTCCTCCCTCTTCCTCTCTCCTCCTCCCTCATCCTCCTCCCTCCTCCTTCTTCCTCCTCCTTCCTCCTCACTCCTCCTACCTCCTCCTCCTCCCTCCTCCTCCTCTCTCCTCCTCCTAATCCCTCCTCCCTCCTATTCCTCCCTATTCCTCCTCCTCCCTCCTCTTCCCTCCTCCTCCTCTCTCCGCCTATCTCTTCCTCCCTCCTCCTCCTCCCTCCTCCTCCATCCTCCACCTCCCTCTTCCTCCTCCCAGCTCCTACTCCTCCTTTTTCTTCTTCTGCTGCTGCTGCTGCCGCCGCTCCATGTACCCAAGTTAATTGTTGGGGAAGATGTAAAGATCTTTCAAGTGCTCTTTCTAATGCTTTTTGTAAGTTGGTCTTCGTTTATCTAAGCAACCAATAAATGATTAGACAGACAGACAGACAGACAGACAGACAGAGAGGGAGGGACATACAGATAGACAGACAGACAGACAGACAGACAGACAGACAGACAGACAGACAGTCGGGAACTAGAACTTATATGACTACTTATATGAATTAAATGAGATGCTCCCCATCAGGGACTGGGAGAAGCCGGGCCGGATCAGACAGACAGACAGACAGATAGACAGACAGACAGATAGTCGGGAACGGGAGCTTATATGACTACTTATATGAATTAAATGAGAT
>JACEFZ010019937.1:0-17246 GCA_014155875.1 Cepaea nemoralis | reverse complement strand
AAATGAAATTTTTAATTCATATATAGACATCACAGTTTTTGGGCCAGGGGTTTATGAAATTCCAGATAAGAGCGCGGATACTGTTATTAATATTTTTTTACAGGAGTTCGTACCAAGGTTTAGTTGCCCCAAAGTATACTTACAGATAATGGTAGAGAATTTGTAAATAAAAAATTCGAAAAGTTATTAAAAGATTTAAACATAAGACATATAAAGACCTCATTTTATAGACCTTCGTGCAAATGCGAAAAACGAGCGTCAACATCGGACGTTATACAACATTGTGGCAAAGATTATTGATGAACATGAAAAAGATTGGGATCTATTTTTGGGGCCTGCTCTTAGCGCTATTCGTACAAATCAAAATGAGAGCACGGGTTTTTCGCCATTTTATTTAATACACGGGAGGGAACCAATATTACCTATAGATAATTTATTAAAACCTAGACGGAAATATATGGGTGAAGATTTCAAGAGACCATAATACAAGAAATGCATAAAGCACATATGAGGTTAAGGGATAATATAATAAAAGCTAGGGAAAGACAGAAAAAGTACAAAAATGTAAATACAAAATTACAAGAGTTTAAGGTAGGCGATAGAGTTTATTACAAAAAGCATAGGAGAAACTCTAAGTTTGATGCTCGTTGGATTCCAGGTTATTACGTTTTGGAAAAACTTGGAAATGTATCGTATATTATAAAGAACCAGGTCACAGCACATATAGCAAGGGCACACGTTGAACACTTAAGAAGAGATGAAAATGAGATAGAAAATAATAATTATAACAATAATTATTATTCGGATGCGAAATTTTTAGATGAACAGGTTGTTAGAAAAGCTACAGTAACCCCAGATTTTCGAAAAGCTACAGTAACCCCAGATTTTAGAAAAGATACAGTAACTCCAGATCTTAGAAAAGATCCAGAACAAAATCAGTTGCTAGCAAGTCCAAGTTACGAAGAACAAGAACAGACAATTCCGAAAAGAATGGAAGAAGAAGGGCCAAATGAAACTCATTATGATAGTATGGAGGAAGACACAGGTGCTCCATTTAAAAATACTAGGCAAGCAACGAAAAGAAGAATGGACAGTCAAAGAGATAAAGAAGTGAAAAGACAGAGGAGAATTAGAGATTGTTCAACAAGCGGAGACGATATACCTATACTGGAAAGATCCTTAAGAAAGAGTGATCGACAAATTAGGTGGGATGTTGAACGGAAGAGATTAGCGGCAGCTAAAGAGAGACATACAGACGAAGAAGAAGAAATGGATGAAAAGTCAGAGTCAAGTAGTAATATGGAGGAGACTAGTAGGTTGTACGAAGAAGAAGATGTTGATATAGAGTTAGCACTCATTCAGAGAAATTTGGAGTTGTTGAGGAAGTGGAAACGTAAGAGATAGATAAATTGAAAGTACTGCAGATAGCAAGTTATAAGTATACGAAACGGTGGAAAAAGTGGTCTGAGATATTAGTACAATGGCTGAATGTATTTTTTATTGATGTTAGAAATGCCGTGTTTAAAGATAGGGGTTAACAAGTTATAGTAATAATAGACAGGACAGATCACAAGTACGTTGATAAGTAGAAGATGGCTATTACATTGAGTTAATGTTGGATATAGGTTACAGTGCTTACTTAAGAGCTTATTCAGGAGGCTATGTGCTGTTAAGAGAAAATAAATAGATAATTTTGGATTACTGATTTGTTTATGTAGATAGAAACAGATATGTTCATAATTGATCTGTAGTTAACAGATATACAGATAGAATGTTTAGTCTTCTCGGTCATATAAATACTGGATATGCGTCATTTTACTGAGTATGAGAGCCTAATGCTGGTGGGCATTGTACGTAGTATTTTAAGAGAGTTAAATTGTGTTGAAAACTGGGTTTATGAAGTCTAAGTTTTATGAGTTATGAGTCATATAGGAAACGTTTTTATGCTTGAGTTGATGAGGGATATTGTTTGCTTATTTTATTGAGCCTAAGTGGTAATGCCTCATAATGAGTTTGTTTCATAATTTGGTCTTGAAAAATGATTGTTATTGGTTGATTAATTGATTTAGAGTAGGGTGATTGTGTTCTTAGCATTTGAGTTGATAAAACTATTGGTCCGTAAAAGTGTCCAATAGTGATAGGTAGAATAGAATATTTTTATTCTGTTTGATAACATGCATGTTATGTCATTTTAATGTTTTTTTCAGATTTAATTTGGGGGTTGTGTTCATTTTATTTCGATACATGAATGGTTTGATATATGGAGTTACATGGTTATAAAGTTAGTTAAGTAACTTTAAGTTTAAGGTGGATGAGGTTTTGCTTAAGTTTTTTCATTCAGAAAGGAGTTGATAAAAAACTAATTTATCCATTGATATAAGGTAGGGGGAAACTTAAGAGTAAATAATTAAGGAATGCTACACATTCAGTAACTAGTGGGAAACCATGGTTGGTGAACGTGTGTGCACGAATGGATAGACGTATCCAGGGTCTGCACACACGTCACTGTATTTATAAAATAGCAGGATGGGATGTACGGGGGCAAGATATAGGTGCTGTGAAATACCAGCTTTAATTATATTAAAAGTGTTCATAAAATATGAACATGGGCTCATGGTAAAAGGTGAAGTAACGAAACTGGAACAGAATTGTGGTTGGCAATGTCAGTCTGAAATACACATGAAATGAAGGTTTATGAAAAATTATGCCAAATTGTTTTGTAACGAACAATGATATATTTCATAAGGTGTTGTAAAAAAAAAAAAAATTATTTTACAAAATTTTTTTATTGGCAAGGGAGGTAAAGGGTGAATGTCTTAAATGTACATTTACTGTATGTCCATGTGGTCATGTCGTGTATTCATTCTTTATGTTTTTTATTTGGTGCGCACCACTTCTTTACTTTTTCTAACTACATTGTTTTTGTACGTCCTGGGGTTTGAAAGAATGAGAAATTGTATAAGGTCAAAATTTTCGATAAAGGATTTATGAGCTGTTCTTACAATATGTATATTTGATACAGGAAACTAGATGAGCCAAGAAAGAACCAGAATAGTAAAGAATGAGAAATTTATAAGGTCAAAGATTTCGATAAATAATTTATGAGCTGTTCTTATACTATGTATATTTGATACAGGAAACAAGAAAGAACCAGAAATGAAGAATTATGTAGTAGATAACTACAAGATGTAGAAAAGAAAAAAAAACTGTTTGGATTAACAGAGTTATCATACGGGGTATTATATAAATAAAAGTCGAAGAAGAAGTATATGGGGGGAGGTTTTATTAGCAGACCATATCACTGGGAGAAGAAGTAAAAGAGATATTATTTACTCAAACTTGATTTTTAGGGAAGATTAGAATACAAAGAGGGAATGGGGATTAGGAGTAAAGATTTTTCCTTTAAAAGGAAAATTCTTTAATTAACATGGGGAGGTGTAACAGTATTGGGTATAATTAAGATCTAGTGGGAAACACAGATACAGCACGATTGAGCATTGAGACTGAAAGGGGTGGGAGATGCCCAATCGTGACGTATTAGGTTGTTAAGGTTAGTCAACATCCGATAGTCCAGCTGAGAAGACACGGCCTGTCATCTTGAGAATAAAGTATACAGTTTCAGTCCAGATCAAGTCTTGTTACTTCTTTTGACACTGTTATAACTGGCGAACGAAGGATATGGTTTCGACCGTAAATTTACCCTGTTATTTTTTATTGGGATGTCATAGGAAGTTAAGAGCTACCGGAAGAACCTGTAAGTATCTCAAATTTTTGATGTCAGAAAACAGGAATTGGTCCTCATCTGCGACATTCCCAATTTTATTCTCATCAGAGAATTAGTAACAGGCTGGGGCAGCCTTAGCTCCCATTTTGCATGTTGCTTGTACTGACTTGAAAGACTAGGGACAGCTTGCTTGTTGTCACATTATGTTCTTAAAGTCAGGATTTTTCTCCAAAACATCAAACTATTTTGGTGCTCTAGGAGATAGCCCTATTTATACAACTATTAAATTATGGTTGTTGTTGACGTACCTCTCGACAGATGAAGAGTAGGACGCCTTATTTTTATTCATAGACCATGCTAGATTGGGCTATAGCAAGGACTATACTTTTCAAGCACTTGGAAGCCATTGGCTGAGAGTTGCTTGACTTTTTACTAGTTTAGTATTTCTTCTAGGGAGTCTAACTAGTAATATATTTCAGTTCAGAAGGAAAAGCTTTCAAACTCTTCCAGTTTCAACAGATTCATTGTTCTCCGTATTGATCGGTTACGAACAGACCTGGAGAGAAACTTAAAGGTGCCCTGATTTTTTTTTCTTGAGGAAGTTAACTCAGGAAACACCAGAAAAGAGGGATATATTTATACTTGTGGCTTTCATTGCTTACAAGTAAGGTAACCCATCAGTAAACTGGGAGTGTACCGACAACTCGGTTGTTCGGATGACTATTACAGGGACCACCTACGGCTTTAAATTTATCTATGAACTGAGTATAATGTGGATGGTGATACAGCTATGTGCAATGTTATTACATCTACTTAACGGTGCTTGGGTGGAAATTGTCTACAACATATTTGGAGGCAGATGACGATCAATCTACGACAATCGACGCAGAATTGCTCGCTATTTTCACCAGGAAAGCAACGTATACGTGTTGGAGGGGAGAGAATAAATGCCGGTAACTCATTCTAGTCAGTATAAAGTGCGGATGGACTTATAAACGAGCCAGGACTTTTCGTAGATTTGGCCTCAAAGCAAATGAACCTACACCTGTGCTAGTTATACTTACCCAGTTCAGTATGCCACTATGACTGATTTGAAGGAGGAGATCCTGCTGTTAGCATATTTTAAGGATGATATTCTTATTGCTAATGAAACGGTTGTCGAAGCTTTATATCTTCGTTCAAACGTCGAGAAATTGGTTCGATTGCAGTGGAACCAATACCTCATATAGAGATCTCAACGTCCACTCATATTTCAATGGAATGCTGATAACAGTGGAGAGAGTTACACTTCTTCAAGCGAAGCTAGATGAATCTTCAATGTTATGTCCAGTTGTCTTGGCAAGTAGAAACATGAATGTGGCACGGAGAGATTATTCTACAATAGTGATTAAATGTAAAGCATAATTGGAGGACCTGGAAGACCAAATGCATCAGATTAAGAAGGTGGAAGACTGTGGATGAATGTAGCAGCTCTTCCTATGGGATAGACCTGTCTAGGTGGGAGACTTGTGACATATATGTCATCATCTCGCAGTCTTTTCCAGCAGACGTTGCTAGGACACGCTATCTGAAGAGTAGAGGCTATTAAAAAGCCCGACGGGAGAATTAACGAAACGAAATTTCGTTTCGTTTTAAGACAATTGATTGGCCGCGCCCCGGAAACACAGGCTTAATCTAGACAAAGGCTTGGTAGACAAAGCGGTCCTGGTCAATCGCCATGTTTCTCCAATGTTAGCGGGTGACCCATTGTTAATGGGTTAATTTAAAGCCCACTTATTCTCTGCGTTTTAGGTGAGCATTATATTATATACAACATATCATGTTATGTATTAGGATAAATGCTTTGTGGCAACTAATATCATGATTGAAGTTGTGTGTGTGAAAATTAGGAGAATCGCTTTCATTGAAATGTTGGTTTACGTCACACAGCCTGGACATCGCCATGTTGTCCAGTCAGCCTTCATAAAGCTTACAATATAATCTTGCTATGAGTCATTCTTCTGAGATGATTTTGTGAACTTACTTTATTCCTATATGCTTATTTTTCACAACTGGTCTCTGTGTTATAAAGTGTTTTTTTCCCTGAGTGCATATTTGTATTTCTGCTCATATGATGGAGAAATATTACTATCTCACATTTGTGTACAACTTAAATAGGTTGTTAGATAGAGAGAGAGATATATTCTCGCTTGACTTTTTCATGCACTAGGAGTTAATCTGTTGTTTACATTGTTGTAAATATACAGAGGTGGGATTGTCTTGTAGTCCTTTTTCATAAATGATGATGATGAGGATGATGCAAAAGGAGATGACTGAACTGGTAGCTAAACTTCGGCCATTTATCAGTGGTACTTACATAATGCTGTTTGTAACTATGGAAAGGAGATTTATGAATTGTTTACATGAGGACAGTGTCTCATTAACTTTTTCCATGGTGTGACAGCGGTACTATCAAAATGTTTGGATGGATTAGGTGGTGCGTAACCCCCACCTGTGAGGTGCGTAACCCCTCAGGAAGCTCCAGTATCAGTCCAGAAAAAATGTACCTATTGAATAGATATCTCACTCACATTTGGAGTGAGACAAAACTCTACAGTAGGCGACAAGTGCTAGGCAACTATTGTCACCTTTCTTTCTTCTCCCCTTTTGTTCCCTCTAATTTTAATTATGATACATTGTATCAGAATGTATGGTTTATTATGATCCATTGTTATCAGAATGTATGTTTTATTATGATACATTGTTATAAGAATGTAGATTTTATTATGATACAATTATCAATGTTTGGGTTGTATTACTAATCTATATCGACCCTGTTCTTCTTCACTCTACATAGGCGCTAGAGATGGCGGTGGAGTATTGGCACTAGTCACCATGCTTGGAACTGAAGTTATGGTCAACTTGTTGGGATTTAGAGGCAGGAAACTGGGATATCAGCCTCCTCTAATATTCTACAAAGAGTGCTGGTTACTGCTACTCACCCTGAACCTGAATGTCAATGCCTGGATACTTAACGGATTTTAAATATGCTGAAGTGGATTCCCTACCTCTGGGAACTTAAAGACGGTGTTAAGCTTTTCAATGTCTGCAAAGACATGACGCATGCCTGGCCTAGATGGATACAGAGTATAACCTCTTCTAAAAGTCACCGCCTAATTCCACATTCAACTGTCATATTCCAGAGGCTCATGGATAGTCTGGAATTCACCATCATTTACCAGTATGGATTTACCAACTGATTTTGTGAACTCCCAGCTTCCTTTGAATCTTCTCATCCATCATATCCCAGACATGGATAATCAAGCACCATACCAACTCCCGGTCAATCAAGTCGTATATTCAGCTGAAGAAAGAATAACCTACATCTTAACCCAGAGAAAGGGGCTGGAATATTCATGCCCCATTCAAGTTAGTTCTGTCAGGAAATTCTAATGGATTATGTGATGTCACTCCTCATCCAAAGAGATACTGAAAGTGTTTGTGCCTGATCCTGATCGAATCAATCACATGGACTCCTGTGTGTCACGCCACGCCAGAATGCTTCAGACTTATTTATACCTGTCTGTTATATCACCCTGGAACGCTCCTAGCCCAGTGACTTAGCAACTGTGACTTGAGAGATTACAGTATATCCACATTGGATTCATATGGATTACTCCTACATGTTTTTCGCGATGGATATATGATCCAGAAGTGAAAGTTCTGTGTGTGGGGGTGTGCAATCCCCAATTTTCTAAATAGTGGATATATGCAAAGCAGCTGTTTTCCTGGATTATAGAGAGTGTGATTATGGCCAGACTTTTTCTAGTGGATATTGAAGGAGAGGGAGTCATCATCAGCCCATAGGATAGTTCTAGAGACAGATTAGATAGATTTTCTTTATCTATTTCTTTGTATGGATTTACTTTGTTTTGTGTTTGACACATGTATTTGATGTGAACCTTTTTGGGGGAAATATTCTTGGGGACTTCTGTTTGGTTGTAGACTTTGTGTGCATTGCCTGAAATATGACAATTTTTCATGTCCATGTCACCATATTATAGCCAACAGGGTTTTCCAGAACCCAAATGTTTCCACAATACAATTGTTTGTTTGTTTGGTTTAACCAAGCCTTGAAGTTACTTCATTGTTACCCTGGTGTTCCAAAACTGATGTTTATAGTCCAGTTATGGTTACTGTTATGTGATACAGTGAGTCATTGTACTGTTTTTGTCTAACAGTGGCTGTTGTTCCTCGGTCATGTAATCCAGTTGTTGCGTCTAACATTGGTTGTTGTCCCTCTGTTGTATAATACTGTGGATGTGCATGACAGTGGA
Source organism: Cepaea nemoralis (assembly GCA_014155875.1). Lineage (NCBI taxonomy): Eukaryota > Metazoa > Mollusca > Gastropoda > Stylommatophora > Helicidae > Cepaea > Cepaea nemoralis. The sequence goes on along the minus strand of JACEFZ010019937.1, from coordinate 9,206 downwards.
TACTTGTCATTGTTTATATATATGTGGGAGATTAAGGGGGTTACGCACCACCTAATCCATCCAAACATTTTGATAGTACCGCTGTCACACCATGGAAAAAGTTCATGAGACACTGTCCTCATGTAAACAATTCATAAATCTTCTTTCCATAGTTACAAACAGCATTATGTAAGTACCACTGATAAATGGCCGAAGTTTAGCTACCAGTTCAGTCATCTCCTTTTGCATCATCATCATTTATGAAAAAGGACTACAAGACAATCCCACCTCTGTATATTTACAACAATGTAAACAACAGATTAACTCCTAGTGCATGAAAAAGTCAAGCGATAATATATCTCTCTCTCTCTATCTAACAACCTATTTAAGTTGTACACAAATGTGAGATAGTAATATTTCTCCATCATATGAGCAGAAATACAAAATATGCACTCAGGGAAAAAAAACACTTTATAACACAGAGACCAGTTGTGAAAAATAAGCATATAGGAATAAAGTAAGTTCACAAAATCATCTCAGAAGAATGACTCATAGCAAGATTATATTGTAAGCTTTATGAAGGCTGACTGGACAACATGGCGATGTCCAGGCTGTGTGACGTAAACCAACATTTCAATGAAAGCGATTCTCCTAATTTTCACACACACAACTTCAATCATGATATTAGTTGCCACAAAGCATTTATCCTAATACATAACATGATATGTTGTATATAATATAATGCTCACCTAAAACGCAGAGAATAAGTGGGCTTTAAATTAACCCATTAACAATGGGTCACCCGCTAACATTGGAGAAACATGGCGATTGACCAGACCGCTTTGTCTACCAAGCCTTTGTCTAGATTAAGCCTGTGTTTCCGGGGCGCGGCCAATCAATTGTCTTAAAACGAAACGAAATTTCGTTTCGTTAATTCTCCCGTCGGGCTTTTTAATAGCCTCTACTCTTCAGAAAGCGTGTCCTAGCAACGTCTGCTGGAAAAGACTGCGAGATGATGACATATATGTCACAATCGATTAATTTTGATTTGTATTCCCCCCGATCCGATACCAAGAACCATCTCCACGGGGACTGTCGTTAGACTGTCCTTCATCTCTCTCTCTAACCTCAGAGAGCAGCAAGGTATGCAAGACTGGAACATCAGAACTGCGGAGAGGTAGTTTAGCGTGCAGCCCGGTCATGATTCGGAACAGCAGGGCGTGATGCAGGTCGTGATTCGGAACAGCAGGTCGTGATTCGGGACAGCAAGTCGTGATTCGGAACAGCAGGTCGTGATTCGGAACAGCACATACAGACTTACAGGATTAGTTAGTTTTAGAGCACATACTGAATGGTTAGAATATGTACCGCACATACGGAATGATTATGATCAGTCCTAGATTGGTAATGCCATTGCTGATGTTGACTTGAGGGTTGTTAGAATGACGGAGGTTTACAGCTTGCTTGTCAAAGAGCAGTCCCCATTGCCAGGTGTCGTAAGGACAAATAATGCGATAATCGGGAAATAGGAAAATATGCACACATTGAACGCACAAGAACTGACTTGGTGATAAAAAACGTCATAGGGAAACAGAGGGGAGCAGCGATGAAAGAAAGAAGGCACACTGTTATGATCAGGACAAGATCTGGTGAAGCGAATGGAGAGAATGTCTGAAATCTAGAGAACTTAAAGAGAGGAAGAAGGAAGGAAGGAGAAGAGACGGATTGTAGTATGAACGCGATTCAGCACTGAGTATAGGACAGAAGTAGGAAACACTCTAAGATATGAAGTCAACATTGTCAGTTGGAGAATCAGCAAAAGGTCATACAAGAAGGAATACCCAAGACAGACGTGAGTAATCAAGTCTAAAGGTTCTATGAGATTTAATAGTATAGATAGGAATATTGTTACGAATTGTCAACACTATTAAGGATTGCAAGATGACAAGCGACATGTCTGTATTAACTGTAGCCTTGGTGAGTACGCTAGTGTGAGTAGGGATGACGGACTGTGTGATGGTATAATTATGCCTGCAGGTCATCTGTTTCACGAGATGCTGCCAGAAATAAATCCTCGGCTAAAGATTGAGACATTCTGTCAGTGTTATATATATCACAGTTGAACAGTTACGTTACAAAGTTCCAGTTGTTATGTTGAGAAGGGTGCTAGACAATTGAAGCCAAACTTGCCAAGGAAGAACAGGTAAAGATATAGAAGAATAGTATAGTTACTCCGTGGCACCCATGCAGTGTACAGATAAAGATGTTTACTTCAAGCCCTCAAATTGCTTGTATTCGATAGGTCAACATGCTTTGCCTTGCTATCGTAGAATGTGAACGAACAAACTAGAAAGCGCTTGAAGGCAACGATATTGTGATTTCTGAGACGAATGTTGAGAATATCATGTACAGCCAGAGTAACTAGCACGTGTGTCTGGAAGAGGCTAATAAAAGTATAACATTATGCACGATTGTAAGAAAGAGACAGACAGTGTTCTGTGGATGTAATGTGAAGAGAGGCATCGAAGAACATCGTTACGACAGGAAAGATCAGTGGCAGAGAAGAAAAGGATGAAGACCGAAGGAAACCTGAAGGTCTACGACGATGGCGTGGAAGATTGTCATCAACAGAATTGATCCAGAGCACCAAGTACCGAGATATGTGACGAGAAACGAACGTTTGCGCCACTTGGCAAGTCCCGTCATGATAAGCATGCCTTTCTATGATAGAACCCATAGCGCCTGATTGTGAGACCTGTACTCTAACCGCTCTGGCACACTTGGCCCACCGCGACAACCAATATATTAACAACGGCGTCAATAAAGTAGAATAACAATATTTATGTGACACAAGAAAACTGCAACAACACTAGCTTGTCTGGAAAGGAAAGCTGCACTGCACGTCGTTTTAAGCAGCTGGTGAAGAAAATATCTACGCCAGCGATGACATGTACTTCTGCAGAAGCACCGAAATTAGTGCAAAGGTGGAACAGATGAAGAATTAAAAGACTCGGAACAAAGCAATAAATAAGGTACGGCTCATAATGTGGGCTAAATGGGGCATAAAGGCAAACAGAAACCTTCCCGGATAGCCCATTCATCAGAGACAGGAGACGAACTATGCTATGAATCCCCATAACACGGTTAATTTATTTATTGGCATAAAAATATTTCAACGTCTGAAATACAGCATGCAGTCGTTCACTCGCTGTAAGTTATCCTAACTCGGTACACAGATCCACATGGCGGTGAAGAAAGAAAACAACAAAGCCAGCAGACACAAATAAACGTCAGAAATGTGAGTAGTCTATGAAGGAAAACCATGAGCTATTGAGAATGTGAACATAAGCAATATCGCGCTTACAATGAAACGGGATCTGATGTAGAGAACTGGAATCCGCTAAGCAAGGAATAAAGGATGCGAGTCGCACACACAAAAAAACCAACACTGGCAAGGCCAGAGAAAGGCGACTACAGAAAATACCAGACAGTTAAAAAGACGGAAGAGGCGAGGGTGGGGGAAAGGGGGAGGGGGGATTTGGGAAAGAGAGAGGGAGAGAGAAGAGGATGCGAGAGAGGTAAGCAGAGAATCCGTTAGAAAGACGTCTTCTAAAAAACGTATAATTATATCAGACGAATCTGGACACCCCCCACCCCCACCCCCCACCCCCACCCCAGTAGAAGGTGGTTCGAACATACTAACGTTCTGGCGGGAACGAGTGGGTTCAATGACACGTCGAGAGCTGCTGAGCCTTGATCGAGGAAGTTGAAGAAAGTAGTGCCTATGATTGTCTGGGGAAGTAAAAGTTGTGAGAATGTGTGACAGTTTGTTACCTAACGTGCAATTTGCAAGATTGAGAATTAAAACATACAAAACTGTGCTCTCTTGGCCTTCTACCAGAAAACCTTATCTGATACCTTAGAGGACTCTTACCATGTGTGTCTGTTCCAGTATTAGTGAGTATTACGAGCCATTTCTGGCTCTTATTTAGTGAACTACAAATTGGGGATACCTATCTCCAATTTCTATTTTAAATACCACAGAATGATTGTTTTGTGAAGCAAAAGTGGTGTGAATGAGTGGTCAGGAAGTAAAGGTAGAGTGAATGATTGGTCAAAGAATTAAACTTAGTGCAAATAACTACTCGAGGGAGTAAAAATAGTGCGAATGATTGTTCGAAGTAACATAACTGCGAATGATTGGTTAAGAAACAAAAGTGATGCAAGTGATTGGTCTGAAAAGTAAAAATAGTGCGAATGATTGGTCGGGAAAGAAACATTAGCGCAAATTATTGCCCGAGAAAGCAAGAGGCGTGTTTAATAGTTGTGCAATCTGGATATGCCTTAACTCTTTTTATCTTAGATAGTGTTGTTGTTATTTTTATATGTGTTTTCCTTCATAGACTACTCACATATTTTTTTATATTACACTTTGAGCCACTAGTTAAAGAGTTAAAGTGACTGTTGTCTGAAATGTAGAAGTTAAATAATAACAAGGACATAAATATTCAAAGTAACATCCAGGGCACTATTAGTACATGTAACAGCAATCTGGGATTTAATAAAGAAAGAAAGAAAGAAAGAAAGAAAGAAAGAAAGAAAGAAAGAAAGAAAGAAAGACAGTCAGTCAGTCTCTCTCTCTCTCTCTCTCTCTCTCTCTCTCTCTCTCACACACACACACACACACACACACACACACACACACACACAGATATACACACACAGGGTAACTGAGGAAGGTATGGTCAGTTACCGGGTAACAATGAGTTCATGTGCATTGTGTAGTTAGTTGCATATCCTCTACAGGACGTCGCGGTCAACCCAGCATCGTTTACTGTTTGTGATCTCTTCGCAAGCTAGGTTCAGTACTCTGCCATTGCTTTCTGAGCGAGAGTCACCTATATCATTTCGTTAAAAACAACCCAGCGCAAGGCAGTCTGCTGTCAAAAAACCCGCAGCTGTGTTTCGAACGCGGTATACGTGATTACGAACTGCGGCCGTAACGGACGTAACCTACGGAGCCGGTCCACTGTGTAGTATGTCGGTATAATTACGATGGCACCCATGAAGATGCTTGCTTGCTTGTGTTAGCTGGCTGTGAACTCCAGCGTTAAGTCCTGTATGTCGGATGAAAACATCCTGTTGTCCAACATCAGTGTGATGTCATACCGGACTGAGGTTTGCGTGAGTATCCGTTGTCCCATGTCTGGCTTATTGGTGTGCAGACTGGTGGTTCTTCGTCGTGAGGGCAGACACTCTCCGACTTCGGAGGAATCAACGATCCTACTGACTTTAGCCAGGACCCCGAAGGGACCTGTTGCCCAGGACGCGTCAATAGGTCTTGGCCAGTATAGAACCTGGCCCTGGTGCCTTGGACCCATGAAGATGATAAAGATGGGGGTATTACATGTCCGCCAGTGATGAATTACGTCACAGCCTCTTCATGGTTCTACCGTGTTGTCAACCATAATTATACAGGGTGTATTTTTAATGACTGTGCAGTGTTTGAAAATATTGCTGGTCCAAGTTTTGTATTTACCTATTATGTTGCATGAACTTTACAGAGGGTGAATACACAACTTAGACTGGCAATATTTTCAAACACTGCAGTCATTAAAAATATATCCTGTATATCATAATAGACCATAAGCCGGCACTGTGGCTGGGGGGCAGTGAACGCGCTTCAGAATTCCCCAAAACACGAGTAGAGGGCTCGAAATCTGCCGCATGAGATTTGGAAGCAGACGATCTTGCGTCAATGTCGATGGCGTGAGCGTCGGAAGTTCAGAAAGCAACGGCAAACTGTTAAACATAAAGACTGCCTAGTAACTCACAAACAACCAAAATGCTAGGGTTGACTGCGACGTTCTGTATAGGACATGCAACTAAATGTAATGGATCATATCAATGGCCGTAAAACACAAACACGATTGTCATAATGCACCAACAGCTGCCGGGCATCCAAATAACAATTCAAAACTCACTTCCTTACAGCAACAGTTGTATCAATATACAGTGTTAACAACCAACGCTCATGTCTTTGTTACATCGGTTTATAAGTCAGGCTAGGATTAGTATTGTGTGGGTGGTTCCCACGATTACGGCCCTGAGGTCGACACAGCGTGCCACAAAGATCTTCCGGATGTATCGTTAATATTTGCTGTTGATAATTTGTTTCTTCTATTGCTCGATTTCATTAACCATTTTTGTGCTATCTCTGACAACAGTTGGTCGTAACCTAAACATCAGACTTCGTGGTGTGATTTAACTTAGCGCAGAATAGTGCACAGAGAACTGGTTGCTCGCATCAGATGAAGCCCGCCCACATTCTATGGGCAATGTCATGCGAAGGTGAAAGCTTGAGTAGTATGACGCCACAATGGGAAAGTTAGATGGGAAGACCTAGAGAGAAGATGCTGGGCAGTTTGACATCATGGCATGGAGGAATATCAGTCTCAGAAGTGACTGACTTGACAGCACATGAGACAGAGAGCTATGGACAGACATGATCACCAACGTCATATGGACAGACATGATCACCAACGTCATAAGAAGAAACACAGTGTGCGTATTTGCCAAGACAGCGGCGACGTTCAATCCCCAAGAGACGAAATCGGTTCTGGGGTCGACCTAGCCTCATAAAAGTGGGAACCAGACAATCTGGCAGAATTTTCTGGGATTTGTCGGGGAAAAAGAAATGTGACGAGGATGGGAACTGGGCATCGCACCTCATATGTCCTGGCCTAGAATATGTTAAGGCACTTTCAGCTACGGGACAATCTTTACTTCTTTGTATTCATGCTTGGCTGCTACTGTTTTCTATAATGTGTGTATTTGTGTGCGTATTCTCCAGGAGTATTACAACACTTTCCTGCTTTCTATTCACCCGGCATGCCGTCTTTATGAGGTGCAGTATGCGAGTATGTACTTGCTGCTATCCCAGCATGATCTCAACATACTTTGTTTCTTTTTGTATTGCCATATCCTGGTACAGTCAGGTTTAACACATCTGGAAAATGCGACCTGCGTAATACAGACATACTATCCCTTCAACTCTTGATTGATTCGGTAGTAAAGAACGAATGCGCAGGCAGACATGCATACGTATATACAAACGCACGTACATGCCTACGACAAACACACACACACACACAGACACACACACACAGTACAAACACGGACTGGCGGTCGAATTGACAGACCTCAATTAATGACCTCCCGTCTGGGTGTGTCGATATATAGACCTCTCGCCACAAACGCAACGACATTTGTATACTCCAAATACTGATCTTGCGTCTCATGTGTGTGTCAAACAAACTGGCCCCAAATACCTAACTTTTGCTTCAAGCGCGTCGACATATCCACCCCATACGGGACTAGAAAACCACCCCGACCCCCAATGCTGACTATGTATTACAAGCGTGTCGACATAATGACCCTATATACTGACCTCTAGCTTCAAGCGCACCGACATATCGACCCCAAATAATGACCTCCCATCCCTGAAAAGTCAAGATAACCGTAAGCAAGAAACTCATCCTACCTAAAACAGCAACAGCGATCGAATGCTGGGCTTGTATTCTACAGTGCCCTATGTGCAATTTAAGACAGGACCAGACAGGCCTTCCACCATTTTTGGACTCCACACAGAACACTGTAGCTACTATCCATCTCTACGACGTGAAAACCATCCACACTACTTACTATTGCAATTTCAATCACCCAATACTCCAGAATACAAGTGTTGTGTGGTTTTGAACAGGGGCGTCGGCTATTGCCTAGCTGTTATTGGAGTCAGAAAACGAAACAAATATGATTAAAAAGCGAGTGGAACAACAAAAAGATACAGACGAACGTTTCCATCGAAGTTTTTATCAACGACCAAAACAACAAAAACATTAGAATCTGATAGCACAAAGGAATGCTTATCTGTATATTCCAGAAGTAGTCGGGGCAAACGCTGGAATATTGAGATAAGAATTGTGTGTTTTCTTATTTTATCGTTTTATTGTTATTGTTCCTTTGACAAAGACTACGGTTCGTCTACATCTGTTTGTGAGCTCAAACTTGACTCCAGGGGACGACAGTGCGAGACACATTGTGGCACCCGCCACGACCCCTTATTGACGACTGGATTCACGAAGACATCAGCCCCCTTCGTCTGAACTGATGATCTTAAGAAACCGTTCGCAGAAGGTGACAGTTATAGAATCCTCGATCCCGGGAAGGTTAACCTGGTCAACAAACGCCCGCAGAAGTCGGATGTGTCGGCCTAACGGCGCAAGAACGCAGCTCTGCTGTAAACAGGCACAACGCAGTCACGTCCGGGAAAAAAACACTCCGGATGAACGCAGAAGAAGAAGAAGAAGAAGAAGAAGAAGAAGAAGAAGAAGAAGAAGAAGAAGAAGAAGAAGAAGAAGAAGAATCGATAATCTTGTGAGTAGCGCACTCACATGCAATGCTGCTGGTCGCGGGTTTATCTCCTTCCTCAAGACAACAATATGTCATAATCACATAATTCCAGAAGCGCTCTAATCTAATAAATGTGCCCTAGGAAATGTTCTGTAAGGTGAGACGGTGGGAATGATGCCGACCACAGCAGCCATCGTTGGCGGTGTTTGGACAAGAGAGTGTGGAGTCAGCAACACATCTCTACCCAGTCCACAACAGTACGGAAACGGGATCTTTTCCCTTGCTCTTTAACTCGTGTGTTACCAACACATACATTCAATGAATTATCCAGACATCGGGTGTTTTCAAAAGAATGCTGAAAAAAGCTTGGGAAATGAAAGTGGAATAACTTAACCAGAGATGCAGGATTTACTTGCTAGAGAATGGGTTAATACCACGGCCGCTAGGGTTAAACCTCGCTGACTTAAGGCTAAGCCCGTAGTTAAAAGCTGCTCTGTTTTGGGGACTATTATTAAAGCGCTAAGATAAACAGTTGGCTCTACAAGATAGCTGCCAAAATGCTAAGTGGCCCCCTAATGGACCAGGGCGGTACGGAAGCCGAACAGTCCACATACAAATATTGGAGCATGCAGCTATGAATAAAATGTATACAAAGTTATAAACACGCGGACAGATCAACAGACTGCACTAGTAAATACGTCTACAAATAACGCCTTTTTATTTATTTGTTTATTCCTAGGTGAAAGTATGGTTCGCTCCTTCAGAGTGAAGAGAATTAAATGTTTTCACGAAAAAAAAAAAATACGCCCAAAAAA
>JACEFZ010019936.1:0-16727 GCA_014155875.1 Cepaea nemoralis | reverse complement strand
TAATAATTAAATTAATTAATATAGTGTTTCATTTAGGCATTGCGGATGGGTATTCTTCTCCAGTGCAAAGCAGTTAATGTCCATATTTATCCGTGACAGCAATAAATACTCACAGTCATGTTTAATGTCCACTGAAGTTTGTTGCGGAACAAATTATAATCCTTATTATGAAATAAATTCACCACATATCTCCTCCGTGGAGCTGAATTCAAGAATCTTCTTTGTGAACGGCTCGGTGTCAGTGTGAAATTGAGGCCTTGGTTGGTCATACCTTCAGGAGATGCATCTTTGGTCTTGGACTAAGGTTCTTCCCTATATCACCATATCTGATGAAAAGGATGCCTACCTTTCAGCGTCTCGGCTTATAATATCCGAATCTCAATTTTGTTCCCACAGATTTTTCAGCCAACTAGTCATCAGTCTATAACCTATTCCACCGTTATTGGCATTTAGGCTGACATGGGACCAGCACAGAGTTCTGATTCATTATTTACTTTCAGTGTAGACATACAATTCTGCTTGTTATTCATTTGGTTCATCTGGAATTAATTCCAGGATTCTGCTGCAGGCATGGAACTGAAGAATATTGACTCCACCACATATCCAGGGTTGCAAGCCATCAGGTGATTCCTGTGGTTGCAGGCGTAGAGGCATTTACTCCGCTAGCTGCTTTCATATGGTCTTTTTTTATGTGTTCAGGTTTGGGAACCTTGAGGTAATCTTGTGTAGGTATGGTTTTCAGTTGGCACCTTGGTTGTATTGGTTCAATGTCTTATTCCCATTTGTTTGAGTTGGTGTTCAGAGCTAGAACTTGGTGTTGCATGGCTGGAACCTTATGTTTGACTTTTGCAGCTGTGAGATGTTCTTTCGAAGACTTATCCATTGTGGATATTAACTTGGTAATCCAACCAACAGTTGAAGATTACTCACTGTTGTTAGTTTTAATAACTTGTAGAAGGATTGTCCCATAGTTTCACTGATTTTGTTGAATGATGAGGCCATAGATGATACTTCTCAAACGTATAACTGACGAGTCACTGTTGTCAGTTACTTTGTTGATCTTCATCTTTGTAGATTATTAGATCTTGAAGTCCATCCTGGATCTTCCTACGAAAATAGGACTTAATCACTCACCCAATCAGTTATCTTCAACTTTTCTGTTGCTCACTATGGAGCTACTGAGCGCCACAGTAAACATTGAGGTATTGCTAGATCCAGACTATGGTTTGGACATTCACTTTATGGCTGTTGACCCAGGATCCAGTGTTAGTGATATAGTCCCACCAAATTCAACCACCACCTGCTTCTCTTCTATAGAAAAGGGATGACAAGAATACAACACTAGCATTAACCTACTGTGTTATGGTAAAAGGTTTACAACACAATTACAAACACAAATACAAAACACCAAGGGGAGAAGGGGAAAGGAGTGGGTGTCCATGTTCCACTGTCCCTCATTGCTGAGTAGAGCCATTCTGACTCTTCATAGTGAGTAAGGTATTTTCTCACTTATATTTTGTTCTGTTGTTACTGGGACTATTGGATGGGTGAAGTCCATTCTGTCCATCCAACATGTTGATATTGTCTCTCTCATTACTTGAAGAGAATAGCCTATACAGAATCCCTGTGGTTTCTAATGCCGCGTCTTCATTTCGGCACTATAATCATCACTAGGTCAAGACTATTCACCATTGGCTTCTTAAGTACTGACATACATATGTATTCTTACATCAACATCCTCTAATCCCAAGGTGCAACATTAAAATGTATATTCCCACAGTAAAAGTAACAATCAGAACAAAGAACATTCTCATACCAGAAAAAAATATACATGTACATTTTTCTGATATCAAGTACATGATAATCCTACATAATAATTAATCATAATGCTGATGCAGGGAGCCTTTGTTTTTGGATTTTCTCATGGGTTAATCCATAACTAAAACATACATTGTTTTCCCCCACTGCGTACAGCAGATGAGGATAGTAGTCGCTGTGATATATTTTGTCAAGGACTGCTATTATTCAAGCAATTTATTCACATCAATTTTCGCTTCTGTTCCTACTACAGTGAGGTGATGCGGAGTGAATCCTATCCGAACATGCATTTACATCACGCGTTTCATTGTTCATGAATTTATATTCAAACATGGCCTGTCCCTAACACTATTTTATGAAATGATTATATGTTCACCCTCATATGGAGTGGTTACTAATCTGTTAACAAAAGAATGGTACTAAAATTTAGCACTATATTCCAAGTTACAGATTATAATATGGCAAAATATTTTATCCCCTGACTAAGTAAGAGTCAGGAATATGCGTAATCATTTGTATGTCCCCGCATGGATAAAACAAGTTCAGAGACATCCTTACCAGTGCATTTACACTACATAGGATATTTGAAAGTGGCAGACACCAGTTCTCTACTTGTGCAGTATGAAATCAAGAGTCTGCTCCTACATTGAGAAAATGTTTCTTTAAAGCCCAATCTCTACAGTACATAATTATTTGCAGATTTCTAAGCATTGATAGGGATATATAGATCCATTGCATAGAAGTTATTGTTCATAGGACTATGAAATTGGCAGAAACTAGTTTTCTTCTCTGAAGTATGAATCAGGAGTCTTTCCTAAATTGAAAAGAGTTTCTGACATGAGAGTTGATACTCTATAGTACACATAATATTCGTAGATTATAAAGTTAGATATAAGTTCCTAATGCCTATAAAAGATATTAACATAGGGATTTGAAATTGTAAGACATAGGAAAAATTACAGCGTGGCGCCCACCTGTGTTTCCTTAGTAAACCTCATCCAGCCTGGTTTAAGAGAATTGTAACTAATTCTTAATTAAACATACTGGTTTATGTAATACATAAATATATCTTACTAATGTAGATAACATACCAATAGCTTGAAGAGAATCATGGTTTTAAAAGGCAAAATACCTTTTCCCCGAAGGGAAAGGTCGACTTTCTTGTGTGTTCTCTTGACTAGAAATGGCCGCTTCAGTCTTTGTTTTCCCCCTCGCCAGGATTGGCCAGATAAGGGAGAGAAAACAAGCCAAAATAAATTTAGCTGTGCCACGGTCAGTCTATCGCTGTTTTATTTTCTCCTACATTAAGTAAGTTACTTAAACAGTAATTGTAAGGGTTTGTTTATTTTTAAGGGAGTCCATAAATAGGAAAGGGTAAGGACGTTTTATTATACCACACCTTCCAAGGTTGAATTAGGCTATACACAAATAGACTTCCTTGGTCATAGAATTTCTGAAGGTAAATTGTTGACTGATGATAAAATTGTTTCCAAGATTCTTAATCTAGAAGTGCCTACCACAAAGAAACAAATTAGAAGTCTACTAGGTCTTATTAACTATTATTCCAAATTCATTCCACATTGGGCAGAACTCACCTCAGTCTTTTCTGATATGTTAACTAAAGATCATCCATCGAAAATTTGTAAAAGTACAAGCTTAGATGATGCAATGTGTAGATTGAAACATATTTTTTCTAATCCACCAGTTTTACGATTACCCAACATAAATTTACCCTTTATTTTGACCACAGATGCGAGCGCTATCGCAATAGGAGGATGTTTAATGCAGGAAGTGGATGGAGTTAGACACCCGATTCTCTACGTGAGCCGCAAACTAAAGAAGGCTGAGACTCGTTATGCCACAGTGGAATTGGAGGCTTTAAGCCTTTTGTTTTGTGTATTGAGATTATCTAAGTTCCTCTTGGGTAGTCATTTTGTGGTCCTCACAGACAGTTCGCCATTATTAGTCCTTAACCATGGGTCGCCCAAAAACCACCGGTTACAAAGATGGTGTCGTCTACTTCAAGATTTCGACTTCGAAATCCGACGTATCAAGGGCACCGATAACATTATGGCTGACCTATTATCACGGCAAACGAGTGCGCCAGTAGAATGACTCTTAGCACATCGACCATTCGCCATACTATAAACTGTGATACTTTTAGTCGGTTGCATATAACAGTGTAACTCTACACCTGCTAGAGTACTCTCAGTGAATAGGTTACTTACGACACCCATGAACATGATACATTAAGAGCTATACTTTAAAAGCTATACTATCAAATGCCCAAGCTCTAGAACGATTCTAGCAAGAAATGTTAACTGTGTTTCAACCAATAATATCAACCAGTGAACTGACTCTGAATTCTGTAAGAACGCTTTATACGGGACAGTAAGAACAATCCATACTTGCTGTTGCTACGAAACTCTGCAAACAGCCGAAACAGAACAACATCGACGACAACACTCAAGAGACAGCCATACTAACTTTAACATTCATGGCATAACACGCTAACAACAGGACGACAACGCGCACATCATCGTTGGAGTTAGTTATTTAATTAATTAATTACTTTAGTATTAAATATGTATTATATTTGCATTAATGATGTATATAAAATGTGTTAACCTGTAATTTGTACATATTCTACTTTAATATTACAGGCGGTTCCATTCATAGACTAAAGAACCGTCCTATACAATTGTCTCTGGTTAAATTATAACCTATTTTTGATTCATCGTACAAAAAGTACGTATTTTCTTAAAGGGAAAATATCGCCTAGTCCAGTTTTTCTAAGGGCAATAACACTTACCTCAACTTTAATTATATATTTTAACCAAATACTATTTGGAATGAAAGGTGAGTGAATGACTGCGTGAATGGATTAAATGAGAGAACGATACACTTGGCGGACAAATTGTACGCAAAACGTATTTATTTTAATTTGTCTGCGTCTTTCATGTAAAATTGCATGACTTGTCTAATTTGTTAAATACATGTGTAGTACTTAGTTTAATAGTGAGTTAATTTAGTAGTTAGGTTAATATACTTAGTTTAGCAGTTAGGATACATCTAAGCACCACTACTTGGAATACCTGATCATGTATTGCACACAGTGGAGTACTTCATGATTTAGGTTATCCCAACTCGTGACGCTTGGAAATACGCCACACATTCAACACACACGTACACAAACCTTAAAACTCAACACTATCAATTTAAAATACAGTCACTTTATTAGAAACAGCAACTTCTTAGTCAACACACTAACAAGCCAACAGGGACACATATAGTCTTAGGGGGATAAAAGAACAAGGTAACTACATATTTAGCATTATACAACATACGAGAGTAAAAGTGTATTGAAATGCACACACAGATCAAGATTTGAAGGTGTACTTATTTAGCCAGGACTTCGGTCTTGTTAACCCTCTTTAATACAGAGGTTAATTGTCTTGGTACCAGTGGGGTACTATGAGAAGGGCGGGTTGTAAATACAACTACTAAAACGTCACGTAACTTCGGTCAGATAAGCATTTTTAAGGACACGAGAGACAGAGTGATCTCTTCACCAAATCAGAGAAGTGTGGTATGGGAGAATACATGAGTTTTAATGCCAGTATGTAGGTTACCAGGTTACTGTCCACCAAACTACGAACACCAACTGTATGTGATTCGGTGACAGAATTAGAACAGATCTAATTACCCAAGAACAAATCATATCAGGGGGGAGGGGGGAATCCTGTCACCGCCTCACCTTTAGATATATTATTAGAGGGCTGCAACTCCAGCCCAAGGGATAGAAGTGAGTCGCTCAGGACCCGAGTAATCTAGAGCCTTCTCGAAAGACTGGTCATCGAGTCCATGGTTCAGTGGACACTGACGTGGCCCGCCTAATGCGGGGTCCACGAGGAACTCGGACAGAGTTACCGCCCGTGTCGGATTGGGACACGTGGAGACCGGCAGAGGACAGACGGACTTGAGAGAGGCAACAAGGCCTGCCTGAGAGGGACTCAATAGATATTCATAGATATATATATACATAGGCTAGATAGTGTGCTAGATTGTTGTATGACAACTATGTCTTTGATGTTAACTATCTGTGATATGTACTATAGCGCGGGCTGGTAACCCACCGCGCCGATGCAATACAATAAATGTTCTATATCATAGCGAACGAAGTTTATTGTTGCCTGTATGAACCCGAGCTTAGATAGATAGATAAGAGCAAGATGATGACAGTGGACTGCTTGTTCTGAAAAATGGCGACCGCTGGCTGCTGAACTAATTGGGTTTTCCTTATACAGAAATGTGTGGATGCTGCTTTTCTAGTGACTGCTGCTTCCATCGACGATGAACTGTATTGTTCGTGGCGGCCTTGTGTGTTGGCATTCTCTCAGCGGCATTATGCATAGTATACCTGTGTGGGCTGTTGGTTTATTGAGTCTCCTGTATATTACGCTTTTCACATGGGGCAGTGGGGAGCATTGTGTGTGATATTCACTGGCACAGGAAAGGAGCATTATGGCGCAACCCTTTGCCGTGAAGTTGGAACCGCGACTAACTGACTAATATGAAATTAGCGCTTGGATTATGCAAAATAAGGCAGAACGGAACAGGCAAACAGCTTCTAGGCACTGATGAAACAGGAATATCGATTGAGGAACTCTTTGAGGTCACTAAGACAGATCATAAAGTTGGTCATGCGTCGAAGTACACTTGAGGGGTGTCTAGTTATTATGAGAGGAATTAGAGAAGAAGGGCAGAATGTCAGACGGGCCTGCGTGCCCAATTCTTAACCCTTTGAAAATAAAGATTGTTCGTTAGTTTGTTCGTTCGTTGCGTCGAAGTACACTTGTCCTACAGCGAGGTGCTGTCGTAATTTGGAGGTGACAGGTTCGAATCCCAGTAGGTAACTATAGGTTTCAATATTTACGTTGTCTAGTGCTTCCTCTAGTCTCTACTTCTGTCTTCTCCTTCTATGAGTGTTTATTTATGAACTGATGAAATATTGCTCTCCTCAGACATCTAGAGGGAAAAAACATGAGAAAAGGACAACTAGAAAAATATTTACAGTATCTGGTATCGAAAAGGCAAAAGAAGCAGAGGCAGACATGAAACATACGAAGAAGAGAAGTAGAAACCGAAACGAGTAAAATGGGAAGAACATGGAAAGAGTTGCGTGGGATAGCTAAGAATAGGAGGGCGCCGGATGAGCTAGTTGTGGGCCTATATACCTAATGGGGACTTAGTTCGAAGGAGAAAGAAGAACAATCGCAGAACCAAGTGGTAATCAGATCATCCAGGCCACTGAAAAGAGGGCATGTATTATCAATTAGATCGAAACGAACAAACAAGTTGCAATCTTCATATTCCTTGCAGAATACACCAGACTTAAATAAGATTTGTTCAGTAAACTAAAGATAGGACATACTGATGAATGTAATTGAAGAACTGGTAAAAGGAGTCTCTGTGGCTAAGTGGTCAAGCCGTTTGACTCGTGCTCCGAAGGTTGTGGGTTCGATTCCGGGCCGCGTCCTTCGGTTTACGAGTTAAATGTTTCGGAGACTCCTGTGGGTCGTCGCTAAAAACTACGGAGTTCGTGCTTTGTGCGACGCTTTCCGTGCTACGGAAAGAGACCGAGCCATATGGGATAAAACCCGGTGCAATGACTGTCGACTTTTAAGCGACTTTTTAAGAACTGGTAAAATGACAGCTAAACATTTGCTGCAGATGTGTCCAACATATGCAGAGCAGAGAAACTGACTTTACCTATGTTTGCTCTGTCCGAGGACAAACTCCATAGATATAGATTTGTCAATATACTCAAATCGATTGGTGCTTTCTTTGGATATATTGTTGTTGAAATCGGAAGGTGTACGAAGAAGTAGTGGAAGAATCCATTCTCTCACGGGGTATTTGTTTGACTGAGGTAATTTCGCTAGTGGTATTTTCTGATTGTGACATCCATGACCTTCCCTTCTTTGCTCATCTTCTTTTAACGTCATGTAGGTTATTGGGTACGGACTGCCTGGAGAGAATGGTGCTGCAGGGAGAGAATGGTGCTGCAGGGAGTGACAGGAGGGTCGCTCAAAACTCCGTGGAAAGGCCAGACGGACACATAATCAGACTGCTACTGGTACCATTATTGGTGGGACTCTTCGTTGGCTGTTGAAGATGAGGACGAAGTTCCTACGGAAAAGTCGTGAGGGATGTGACGTCGGTTCTTGACTAGCTCAACTTACTGATCTTCATTCTCTCTCTCTCTCTCTCTCTCTCTCTCTCTCTCTCTCTCTCTCTCTCTCTCTCTCTCTCTCTCTCTCTCTCTCTCTCTCTCTCTCTCTCTCTCTCTCTCTCTCTCTCTCAGGTATCTACTGTATTTTTCGGTAATCAGCGTTGCACTGCCAGCCATGTTTATCTGTGACATCATCACTAGTAACAATGTATGAAATCTAGTACACTACCAATTGTATATTATGGCTGTCTACTTCTGCAGTAATTAATCAAGGTAATTTGTGGCTGCAGTAGTTGTAGAATATGTGTCACATCGATCATGTAAATCTTCTAAACAACATAGATATTGACGGCAGGATAAAAGAGCACCCTCTGCTTCGTCGTCATCTATGATGTCATCATCATCAGTTATCAGTTATCAGTTGGGGTATCTTCATTGCACTCCGGACAGGTTTCAAAGGTGCTCAGATCATCCTCCCCCCCCCCCCCCCCCCCCCCCAGCATAAACATCAGCGTTCGGTGGCTAATAGTGCCAGTTCTGTGTTGGTTAACGAGGCACCTCGTTTTCCCGATGTACCTCTCGTGTCTGGCCGTGCCAATTCTTACTCCCAAGTCTTTCATCCTGAACAGCGATGTGGATTCACTGACGACAAAGTCTTCTGTTCTCGATATGTCTTTAAGGACGTTAATAACATCGGCACGATCCATGGGCTGGCCATCTGCAGGGGGTGCAGAGCCAGCCAGTTTATCAGCTCGTTCATTTCCCTCGACTCCCGCATGTCCCGGGACGAAAATGAAGGTGACTTTACGGACAACCGACTTCCTCAGCGACTCAGTCCACTGTCTACATACAGATCCAGCTTCGACCTTCCGAATTATGCTCATTGAATCACTAAATACACACACGTTGGTATAATGCTGTGATTCTAGCCATAGGAAAGCCTGTGTAACTGCCATTACCTCCATCGTCATGCTGCTCGTAGGCATAGTGTGGGCACCACTGGATTCTTGGACTGTTCGGCCCGCTGAACGGGCTGTAAATGCCCATGCACTTCTCTGCTTCTTTACAACAGATCTATCTGTATAGATGAGCACTTTGGGGTTGTCTGCGTGTACATTGATGAGCGGGTTGACCTCTGCATCGACAGTGGCAGGGTTCTGTTCTCTGCGCCGTCTGTCAAGTGTGATAATGCAGGAGAAGGTGCACTTAAAAGCTAGAGGCACAGGCACCCATTCCTTGCCGGGGATGATACTGGTAGGACTGCAGATCTGTCTGATGATATCCTCCGCCCGACCCATCCATGATTTGCCCCTTTTTAGCCTGTTGCCCTTTTCTCTGAATATATCTTCATGCAGAGGGTGCTGCTCATCCGCACTTATTTTCATGTATTTTCATCAAGTGCCATGTTAAGCGTGGGTGGTCATGTTTCGCCATTTCACTCGATCACCAGAGTCATAGATCAGCTCTGTGTGTTGGCTTCGGTTATGTTATGTGACCAAGCCATCCAGATATCTATTTCTCTGCCTTCCTCTTGCTCTTTTCCCCTCAGTTTTGTCAATTGTCACCTGTTTATCTCTAGTTTATTTCTTCTCATTCGTCTAATTTCTCTAATCAATTTACAATTTACATTTGTTACTTGTAGGACTTGCTAATGTTTTTTTTTTCTAATCTGTCTGTCCATGGTATTCTTTGCATTTCCCTCAGAAATTATGTTTCCACAGCCAATAGATATTTTCAGCTTGTCTGCTCATTTCCACGCTTCACATCCATACAGAAGTACATGTTCTATGCAGCACTTCAACACTCTTTTCCTCATTGCAATTTACATCTTGTTTTTGGTCAGTATGGTTTCCATCTGGTCAAAGCAACCTTTGTCAAAGCGACTCTAATTCTAAATATCAACATCATCTTGTGGCTGTTCTTTTCGGAAGGTTTCTTTCACCACGTCGCTCTCACCATGTCGCTCTCACCACGTCGGTCTTGTCACGTCGCTCTCGTCACGTCCCAGCGTGATGTTTCTAGCAGCCTGACCAGTTCCCCTGCCTCATGGACACCTCTAATTCCGCATATCCCACGTGGCATATCCGAGGTACTCTGCCACCCCCTCTCTCCCTCTCTTTCTCTCCTTCCCTCCCCCTGTCTCTGCTTTCTCATATATACCATACACACACGTATGTATACGGTTGTATGAATGTTTGTTGATGTGTGTAGATGTATGTATGTATGTGCGCTCACACATATGAGCCCGCCCAGGCTTTAGGACTCTCTTGATACACACATAAATAAGCACATAAAATGAGATTCGTTATTGTCACCATCATACCTATGTACACACATCATTGCTCTTCAATATTCGTCCACTATGGCCAACCTTTTACTGACACCCGCTCATGAATTGTATAGACATCCATCGGGGCACTCCTTCTTAGTTTTCACTCTGGGACCATCATCACATCTCCATTGCTTCCAGTTTCCCACCTGACCTTCCTGCCCCGTTTTTCATGTACCACTTTCACCCATTTATCTGGGATCTTCACTTAACCGTCACCCCTGTCCCTATGACCCACAGACTCCCAAGGCTGTCTATATAAGTGTGTCAAGGTGAAAATCATGTTCTGAGATAAGTAGCAAACATTTTTTTTCCACAATGTCATTTTCTCTTCATTGTTCTAATTTTATTTCATCTTTTTATTCTTCACATCCATTCTTATGCCTTAATGTAGTCACCGAAGGGTCTTCTCCGTGATTATATGATGTGTCTTGTGTATGTATTTGTTTGCTGATGAAGGCTAGTCACCGCAACGTCCTCGTCCTGTTCGTAATTCTGTTCTGTAAAGCTGCACTGCTCAGTGGCCAAGAGGTTACGGACGCAGTTCATAATCCTGTATACCCTCGTTCGAAACACAGCTGCGGGTGATTTGGCAGCAGACAGCCTTGCGTTGGTTTTTAAGAAAATGGTATGGGTGCCGGTCGTTCAGAAAGCAATGTCAAACTACCGAACGTAAATTTGCCAAGAGATCACAATAGCAAAAAATGCTGGTATTGACTGCGACGTCCTGTTAAGGATATGCAACTAACTTTAACGTAAAGCTGCATTACTTTGTGTTGTTTTACATTTCCACAGCT
Source organism: Cepaea nemoralis (assembly GCA_014155875.1). NCBI lineage: Eukaryota > Metazoa > Mollusca > Gastropoda > Stylommatophora > Helicidae > Cepaea > Cepaea nemoralis. The sequence goes on along the minus strand of JACEFZ010019936.1, from coordinate 5,548 downwards.
TTACCACAGTTCTACTAACTTTATTCAGGTTCGTCTCACGGCGTTGACCGTTTGAATATTTACACAAATTATTTTGATGCTGTGCTAGATGTTCTTAGTACTGTTTAACCTCGGAAATGCTACGCTGCCAGCAATGTAAAATGAATTTAATTCTCAGCTCGCTGTCCAACAAAAAAGTCCAGCAGAATAACTGGAGCAACTTCAATGAATATTAAACAACTTGAGGCAGGCTGACATTTCTTGCAATGCAATATTTATTTATATAGAATAGCTTGTGACGTCATTAAACAACCAACAGCACCGGTCCCATGTTGATGGGAGGGTCGGCGATGGGTGAATAGGCAAACGCACAATGCTGAATATTTTTATATTCAATTAATCGACTGCCAAGATAATGCTTAACCGCCTAGCGTTATTTAGATTGCATCCTTGCCGCTTATCATAATATCAACTACTTACACACTCCTGTTTGTTGACACTAGCTAACCTTGAGCTATTCCTTCGAATTTTGTTTTAAATACTCATGGTCAATCGTCCGTCCTGACTTTGGAATGTGCCTTGATCATATGTCTGTTATAAATGATGGTTCTCTTTTACGATTTCCATCTTCTATATGATTTACGTTAATAATTTGCCTCTGAGAATTTTATGCCGCCTTCCTTGTTGTCAGTCGCAGACCTAACTGGCCGGTTGCTAATGTATCACGCAGTGACGTTTTTCACATTGTGACGTCACTTGGCGACTTTTTCCATCTGCTTCTTCTTTGAGATGAACTCTTGGAGTTCTTTCTCACTTATAAATTCTGTATCTCATTCTGAAGTGTTACATGGCATACGCCCAGATTGCATTTGTCTTCTTGTGAACTGTACCCATGCTCGCTTTGAACTCCCATTGCACTGGATTGATCTTTACGTGTGTATTAGCTCTCCCTATTACCAGTGTCCCTCGTCATCAGGTGACCTCACTCCGCTTCCGAGGAACTTGTAATTTATGCCCCAAGTCAAGGACAAGCAGTCAACATTTTAGTCCAGCTGACCGGTGTAGGGGTTGAACTTCATAACCTTGGCATCAGCGCACCGGATATTTAAGAACGAGCGTTATTATCCTTTCTGCCATGCTGATCTCCCACAGCGCCCAGTCTTCTTTGGGTATGAATACAAGTAAAGGACCCGTGTACGCGCCCTAGGCTTACTGGCCAGATGGTGCTACACCTAAAACTGTAAAGACCACACGGCACACGCTGGCTGATGTGGTCAGTCTCACGAAGACAATCTTTACTTCCCAAGGCATTTCCTGGCCCCCTTATACAGCAAGGCTGACCTGGGACCCCAGGTTAAATTTACAGATTTGAACCCGCCCTGATGCGGAATGAAAACCACGAGAACTGGTTGTTCGGTTATCTAATGTGTATTTTTAATGACAGTGCAGTGTTTGAAAATAGTGCCGGTTCGTATTGGTAATGCCGCTTAGACGCGTTCGAAAAACAGCAGCGACCGATTTGGCAGCAGACCGTGTCGCGCTGGTCTTAACGTGTTGGTATGGGAGCTGGTCGTTCAGAAAGCAATGGCAAACTAGTGAACGTAAAACTTGCCAAGACATTAACAACAGCATCAGTGAAATGCTGGGACCAGTGAAATGCTGGTGTTGACTGCACTGTCCTGTAAAGGAATCTGCAACTTTATATTAAAAAAAATAAGTTTGCCATTGCTTTCTGAACTACGGCACCGATACCACAGCGAAACCAACGCAACGCGGTCTGCTGCCAAACCGCGCCCAGCTATGCTTCGAACGCGGGTATGCGGGATTACGCACCGCGTCCGTAATCCTTTGAGACAGTGCCGAAGGATAATATATCGCCAGACGTGACCTCCCATTTGGACAGAAGACGATATATCGCTATACTAGGGTTATCGTGTTATTGTTTGGTTTCGTGGTATCTTAGGCAATTTTAATGCTCAGTGGACGAACATTTACAATATAATAAATACTTGTTGATTTGATTGTGTGTCATGTGTGGTGGTAACCTACTTTTTGTGTGCATTGAATCAGTTGAAAAGCGTACTACAAACACCTTTTACTTGCAGTGTTATCTTCCTAAGGTCAGGCGACGTGGCGAACAGATTACGGACGTGGTTTGTGATCCCGCATACGTTCGAAACACAGCTGCGCGCGATTTGGCAGCAGACCCCCATTGCGTTGTTATTTTTAACAAAATGGTATAAGTGCCGGTCGTTCAGAAAGCAATGGCAAACTACTGAATGTAAACTTGTCAAGAGATCACAACAGCAAACCATGCTGGTAGTGACAGCCACGTCCTGTAAACGATATGCAACTAACTTTTTTTTTTATCTCCCTAAGGTAATGACGAGAATACAGAGCATTGTATGGTTGGTTTCCCTCGTCAGCTGTTCCCTGGCAGACGTGAACGGACATGCAAGTGATCTGACATTAACTAATAATTGCTCTCAACAAGCCAGGAAATGCGCGTTGGCTTTCCAGTATTCCAAATGTTCGGAACTGAGCAGCAAAGAAAAGGAGTGTTCTCTTAGGTGACTTTGACATTAGTAAAGCCGGATGTATGGTAATGTCTGCCTTTCTGTCTGTGCTCGCACGTAAGTCTGTCTCTGCGTGAAATTTACTAGGAGGACAGATTTTTGTTGACTTTGTCTGAGCACGTCTGTGATTTCTTAGTCTGCATGCTTGCCCGCCTGTATGATTTGATGGATGGCAGACTGTCTGTCCCTGTGTATGATTTAGTGGATTAAAGTCTATGTCTGTATGATTTAGTGGATGGGAGTCTGTTTGTCTCTCCGTCTGCCTGTCTGTATAATTTATTGGGTGGAAGTCCTTGTGTCTGTCTGTATGATTTAGTGGATGGTAGTCTGCCTGTCTACCTGTTCGTCTGCCTGCCTATATAATTTATAGGATGGGAGTCTGTCTGCCTGCCTGCCTGCCTGCCTGTCTGTCTGTCTGTCTGTCTGTCTGTCTGTCTGTCTGTCTGTCTGTCTGTCTGTCTGTCTGTCTGTCTGTCTGTCTGTCTGTCTGTCTGTCTGTCTGTATTTAGTAGATAGGAGCCTGTATATCTGCCTGCCCGTCTGAATGATTTAATGGATGGAAATCTGCATGTCTGTATGATTTAATGGATGGGAGTCTGTCTGTCCGTATTCCTGTCTGTATGATTTAGTGGATGGGAGTCTGTGAGTATTCCTGCCTGTGTGATTTTGTGGGTGGAGCCTGTCTGTGTTACTTAGTGAATACGTGTAATTAGGTGGAATGGCTAATGTTTGTTTGCCTGTTGATTTTGTTTGATGTCTGCCCACGTGCCTACCTAACGTCCTGCCCACCTGCTTACCCACCTGCCTACCCTCCTGCCTGCCCATCTGCTTACCCACCTGCCTACCCTCTTGCCTGCCCACCTACCTGCCCACCCGCCTGTCTACCTGAAGAGGTTGCGACCACTGCAGATTTTGAGATGGCTAGATATTCTGCTGACCCGCTGGTCATGGTTCGAATCCGCAGCCAAGCGGAGTTCTAAAAATAAATTTATTTTGGCTGCCAGGTCGACCTAGTTTAAAATGGACTTGGGAAGTGACAACGTCTCCCGCCACCGAGTGCTGGTTGGCCTATACAAACATTGGTTTAGCATCATCACCCCGATGGGCAGATTCTACTGAACAATTTCTACCAGAAGCTATCATGATTAATCTACATAGACAAGTTTTGTGCAAATAGAAATCATGATACTCAGTTCAAAAATTACCGTGGGAGACAATTGCGAACGTGTGTATATTTCAGCTTGAAGGATGTATCCAGTTATTTTACTTTATGTTCTGTGAATTTTGCAGTATGCACCTGACGAGATGCAGCGAAATATGCCAGGCAATACATCCTGCAATATATCGTTTGTGTCTTAGATATTCAAATGGCTAATTGATTGCTGTGCGCCGTTTTCAGAACCATATGTTCCACAATAGAACTTAACTACATCTATGATCTGGCTTGTCGCGGGGAGGAACTCCTGGCCACTCTGACCCGTCGACTGGACGCAACCTGTGTGAAGAAATTGGAGTCTTCCGAGTGTGAGCTGGGCTTTAAACCGATGACCATATTTGATTTCGGGAACATCTCCAAACAGTATCATCTGTGCGACAAGGTCCAGTCCAGTCCCATTGCTAAATGTTTAGCAGGCAACGTGGACTATAATCTGTGAGTCTGTATCAATGTCTCTATACTTGACATTGTTTCGGCGCGGATTTAATATCCCACTGTTTCTCTCACATTCACACACTTTCTGATCTCTCTCTCTCTCTCTCTCTCTCTCTCTCTCTCTCTCTCTCTCTCTCTCTCTCTCTCTCTCTCTCTCTCTCTCTCTCTCTCTCTCTCGTTCTCTGTCACTTTCTCTCTTTCACTCACATTCACACACATGCAAATTCGTTTGTTCCGATGTCGAATATAAGGATTCTCTCTCTCTCTCTTTCTCCTCTCTCTCTCTCTCTCTCTCTCTCTCTCTCTCTCTCTCTCTCTCTCTCTCTCTCTCTCTCTCTCTCTCTCTCTCTGTCCCGCTTGTCAGGTATCGAATGTAATGATTATCTCTCTATCCGTCTCTCTAGATCTCCCCTTTTCTCTCTGTTTGTCTCTCTTTCTTTCTCTCTCTCTTATTCTCTATCTGTCTCTCTCTCTGTAATCTCTCTCGCTCTCCGTCTCTCTCGCCCTCTTTCTCTCTCCTTTTCTCTCTTTTCTTCTCTGGCCCTCCTCCCTCTCTCCTATAGTCATGCCGCCTGTGAGACCATCTCCAACTTGAGAGCACCGGTTACAACAGTCACTGCATTACAGCTCTTTCACAATTTATATATAGAGTTGAGCTGAGTTAAGTTGAGTCCAGAACCAATATCACTGCACTCGGTGCATTCCCACAAGTGCTCAGTCCTTATCTTCAACAGCCAGCGAAGAGTTCCATAACAAAAGACTCCCGTTGCAATCTGATTATATGTCTGTCTTGCTTTACCTCTGAGTGACGACTGTCTACCAGATCCTCTAACCATCCCTTGCTGCCGCATTCTCTCTACACCATGATAGTCTAACTGTTCTTCTGGATTATTCACATGCTCCTGGGGGGGGGGGGGGGCGCTTTCACCACATCTGCTTGATCATGCATCAAATCACGTCCTAATGATGCGGCACCAGCCAATGTGTCTGCCTGTTCATTTCCAACCACACCAGAGTGTCCTGGAGAAAAGATCCAGCAATGTCTGTCTGTCTGTCTGTCTGTCTGTCTGTCTGTCTGTCTGTCTGTCTGTTTGTCTGTCTGTCTGTCTGTCTGTCTGTCTGTCTGTCTGTCTGTCTGTCTGTCTGTCTGTCTGTCTGTCTGTCTGTGGGTGGGTGGGTGGGTGGGTGGGTGGATGGATTTTCCGTCCGTCCGTCCGTCTGTCTGTCTGTCTGTGTGCGTGCGCTCGCGTGTGTAGGTAGGTAGGTAGGTAGGTAGGAGGTAGGTAGGTAGGTATGGAGAGAGAGAGAGAGAGAGAGGAGAGGAGAGAGAGAGAGAGAAAAG
>JACEFZ010019935.1:0-61939 GCA_014155875.1 Cepaea nemoralis | reverse complement strand
AAATAGCTATCTTCCAGATAAAAATCCTGTCAAAAAACTGAGGAGCAAAAAACAGCACAGATCTAGCTGACATAAGAGCAGCACTCCATGGTCTATGCCAGAAATCCAAAAAAGTTGTAATACAGTGGATCACATTTTCACGCAGTGGGAAGTTCTGCGCTTATGTTCATTATGTTTGGCTACTGACAAAATCCCCTTAACAGGATAACACAACTCAAGTGAAAGCACCAACAAGTCTTTCAGACTATATGAGACGAACGGCAACGCCTTTATTGCCGGCAGACGTCATAGTACTACTACTACTGTTAGTGATGTGCAGATTCGAGTCTTCAGACTGTCACCCACTACTCTCACTTTCGCACTGATTCTACAACTCGTACATTCATATTTAGCTGGACTGTTCGGCCACTGAGAGTGATAAAGCCTGCATTGGTGGTGTCATGATGTCTAGGGACACGTACATGGCCCAAACCTCCTTGCGTGTTCCAATGTTGTAGCATGTGGAGAACATCTACTGCATGATATTGAACCGACAAAGTCTGACCCTACCTTGATATGTTTACTCTGATGAAGGAACCTAGACTTCTGTGTTATCTGTATTCATACTACCGAAGCTGATGAATCGTAGTGTACGAAGGCTGGAGCTTGAAATCTTGTCGTCTGTAGTGTACGAAGGCTGGAGCTTGAATCTTGTCGTCTGTAGTGTACTAAGGCTGGAGCTCGAATGCCCCTAAAACTACCGTTAAGTAGTTATGTTACGTACTGTATGACGTGGCATTCGTTTATTCTAAGTGCTCTATTGTGCACCTTTACAACTTTCCTATTTCTAGTTATTGATGCACTCGCTCATCATGTTAACTCATCTATGCTGTCATCGGCTACATGACACCCATCACATTACAGTATAACTAGAAATGAAAAGGCAGACAGACTAGCAAAAGATGGTGGACGACTACCACAGCCTGACATAGACATAACCTATAATGAGACAAGGAGGTTTATAAAAAGCACCTGTAGAACCAAATGGGAATCAGAGCATCCGGGCCACCAGAAGGATGCTGCATATTACAAACTCGACCGAATAGAACAAGTAGCAATCTTCAGATTCCGCACAGGACATAACAGGCTGAAATACCACTTGTTACATAAACTATAGATAGGAGATACCGATGAATGTAATTGTGGAAACTGGTAAAATGACAGCTAAACATTTGCTGCAGGAGTGCCCAATATATGCAGAACAGAGAAAGATATTTTGAGCCCACACCTGCTTCATTTGAGGACAAGCTCTATGGAGATATCAACAAGCCCAAGTTGACTGCATCTTATTTCAACTACATTCAGGTTGACATTTAAAGGTGCATGAAGAAGTATTTAGACTGCCACACTTCATACTACAGGTATGTCGGTTACAAAAGCGTCCCAGAGGCATGAAATGGATTATTGCTTGGATAGCAAATCAATTACGTGGAAAGTCCGAATCGAAAGCTCACAGTGGATGTCATCTGCAGACTGCATTCTTCTGGCTTCCAGAAGAACAGCCTACGGTGAACGGAAGGCCCAATATACAAAATTGAGGCTAAGCACCCATGTGCAAGACGTGAGGATTCCTTGGGTGAGCCCAATACCAGAGCGCTGTGTGTCGGCTCTGCAAGTATGGAAGCCTCCTTGGATGGCGGCGAATGCCTATGGTTTGCCTCTGCCTTCCCTTGAGGGCTGACGAGGATGTCTTTGGCTTTTCTATATGGGCCAGCTGGGATGGGGATAAAACCACAACAGTGAGAGTCAAACGTCCTAAGAAACCCCCGGGAAGGTTAACACAGTCAACAAAATTGCCCGCAGAAGTCGGATGTGTCGGCCCAACTTCTAGAATTCTATCCATTGGCCATGATCACAGTAAAAATCACCATGTATCACAGGAAGAGTGATAGCGTGTGTTCTTGACTCACCAGTGGCAGATCTCATCATAGAAAATGTTCCACGAGTTAAAGATTGTACAGAAGAGGAAGTAGTTTATTGGGACCAGAAACATAGTTTAAGCAGTAATGAGGTAGTTACCAAAAGAAAACCTAAATTAGAGAGTATAGCTGAGGAAAAAGAAGAAGAGACACTTGAAGTAGACATAGGGACTGAGGACAAGGATAGTACAACTGAGCAAGGGAGAATGGATCTCAAACATAGCTTCAGTGACTCCCAGAGACAAGATACTACTCTGGGCAAATGTTTCCAAGGGTGTAGTAAAGTAGAACATAGGCAGTCAAAGAAGGGTAGAGGGTGCTGTGAAAGGAAGAACAATATTCTCACTCGCCGTTTTTCAGATGATAAAACTACACGTAGGCAAATAGGAGTACCCTTAGCACATAGAGACCAATATACAAGAACAGCTCAGGATATCGCAGGTGCAGGGCACATAGGAATAAGGGGTACACAGCAGAGAGCAGTGTGCCAGTTACATTGGCCAGAATTTAAGAAAGAGGTCAAACTCAACAGAGAATCCTGTGTAAGGGTGCAAGATATAGATAGGAAAGTTAAGGCAGTTCATAAGAGTGCCAACGATATCACTGACCCAGGGTTAGGGATAGCAGATAGGTGTTTTAAATATATAGAGACCATGAGTGATGGGTTCACGAAGGGTAGACGCATCATCGACAGGAATCGGTGGATGTTTTATGTAAGAAAAGAACCACCTGATATTGGGTCGGTACACAGATAGTTTTTGTGGTCGTGAAGTTAGTAATAGACCTGCGGGTACACAAAGATAATGTTTTATATGATGTTTTGATTATTATGTGATGTATTAGCTCAAGCAATTATACACACTATGGAAAGTTGGTTGTATTGATGTGTGGGTAATATGGGAGTGTTACTATGATTATTCGATGTATTATTTAGTGTGGTAGCTAGAGTAAGATGGAGTCCATACATACGGCTACCCAGGCAATGTGTCTGGGTCACATATTGGATAAGTATTAGTCACCCAACATTTGAAAACGATGTTTTCTATTGAGGAGGGGGTAGTGACACATGCCTGGGGTCATTGACAGTAAGGTCCAGGTGTCCTGGATAGCAATGGTACACATAAACAAGTTCACGAGGTAAAATAGGGCCGGGTAGTGGGTCCCCCAGAGGAGGCAAATGAAGAGGACAGTGATTTAAGTGGGCAGTTGAGGGGAAGTCCGGGGATACATCCTTGCGGTTTTAGGTCAAGATGGCGAGACGTGTGTTTCTTTCTAGCTCGGCTTAGAACGTTGATCAGCGGTCCGACAAACCACCATCGTAAAACTTCCCGTTGTTTCAGAACCAGATTTCTGGCTCTAAATGTTATGTTGCTATCGCGAAATTTGTTGAATTCCAAGGATATTTCAGAATGGCTATTGGAACGTTAAAATCCAACCCACGAGTGTGTAGTTGAAGTGTGTGTTGTGGTAATGAACGGTTACAACCGGACCGGGATATTCTAGAAGTGTTTCCTTCTAGCTTGCGCTTAAGAAGTGGTGTGTTAGTCGGGACGAATCCGACTAATCATTTTACGTTGCTTCAAGATCATTAATGTTATAATGTGTCGCTCGAAACATATGTTAAAAACTCCAAGGATACTTTCAGATTGGGTTATTGGAATGTCAGAACTATGTACCAGACGGGGAAAAACGACTCAGGTGTGTATGTTATGAATGAATACAACCTAGAAATTCTTGGGGTTAGCGAGTGCAGATGGGACTGACTCAGGTAAGACATTTCTCAACTGTGAACAAAGAACCATAATTTATTCAGGAAGAAGCGACAACCATCAGTCGAACGAGTCGCTATCATCATGGTCAAAAAATGTAGAAAGATCACTGATCAGCTTGGGAACCAGTAAATGATAGAATCATAACAGCGCGTTAACCAAACGAAATATTTCAAACTACAATCATACAGTGCTACGCACCTACCAACGACGATACAGACTCAACAAAGATAATTTCTAATGAACAACTAATTGGTACCATCAACTCATCTCCCAAGCACGACATTGTTGTTGTAATGGGTGATTTCAATGCCAAGATAGGGTCTGACAATAAGGGTGTTGAGAGATATATGGGGAATTCACGGCTTAGGGGGATATGAACCAAAACGGAGAGAGACTGACTAGAATTCTGTGAAATAGCAAATCTGATAGTAGCAAACTCTTTATTTCCGCACAAAGATATACACAAAGTGACGTGGAACTCGCCTGATAGTCATCAACAAAAAAATCAGATAGACCATTTTTGCATTAATGCCAAATCCGTTCATCATACAAGACGTCAGAGCCTACAGAGGTGCAGATGCTGGCAGTGATCACAATCTCTGCATTGCCAAACTAAAAAATAAAGCTCAACTCTGCACAGATCACCCAGAATTAAGAAAATAAACTCACAGTCCCTACTGACTAAAGAACACCAACTCGCATTCAATTCAGAGGTACAAAAGCATCTATGCTAACAAAGAAATGTAATCGAGCAATGCGAATATTAACAAACAACATTGAAGAAAATTGAATTTCCTAAAAAATACCTTGCTAAATGCTGCAAACAAACACAGTCGGCTACGTACAAAGACAGAAGAAGAAGTGGCTAAGCGATAACACCTGGACGAAGATACAAGAAAGAAAACAAGCAAAACTAACACGTCTTTCTGCAAAAGACACATCTACATATGAACCCATAAGCAAAAATACTCTATGTTGGATAAAGAGGTGAAATCAGCGCACGAAAAGACAAACAGAACTTTATTACACAGCCTGGCCTCCGACGCCGAAGCAGCTGCCAGAACTGGAAACAACAGAGCCGTATTCCATATCATGAAGCAACTATGCAATCACTCACCTACACCAAATATACCCATCAAAGACAAACAAGGCAATCAATTGTTATCCGATGACCATTCAAAAGCAACGATGGGCAGAACATTTCAAAGAAATATTAAATAGACCGCAGCCTGAACACTGTTCCGAACCTGGATGGAGAAATTACTATGCCCCCACTAGATGCCTCCTGCGAGTCATTCACCATGGAAGAGATTAAAGCAGCCATAAAAAAATGAAGAACAACAAAGCTGTTGGTGAAGATGAAATCTCAGGAGAAATGCTCAAAGCAGCAGATGAGAACACCTTACAACGTTTGTTACAGCTGATCAATGAATCTGGCAAAGCGAATCCCCACCACAACAGTGGAAAGATGGTGTAATTTTCAAACTGCCTAAAAAGGGCGATATGTCTGATTGCAATAATTGGCGTGGTATCACTCTATTGTCAGTACCAGGAAAACTTTTTGTAGCATGTTACTTGAGAGATTGAAAAAGGCGATAGATGAAAGGCTCAGAGAAGAACAAGCAGGCTTCAGACCAAAACGGTCATGCATAGACCACATTTTCACCCTCAGAATAATCATTGAAGACTCCGTAGAATTCCAGTCGAAATTAATCACCAACTTTGTCGACTTTCAAAAAGCCTTCGACAGTATCCACCGTCCTTCACTTTGGAATCTACTTAACATCTATGGTTTCCTACCAAATATACCAACGTCATAAAATCTTTCTACAAAGAAACACGTTGCTGCGTAAGAACAGAAACAGGCAACTCTGACTGGTTCTCAGTCGAAACAGGAGTGAAACAGGGTTGTGTCTTATCACCGATGCTTTTTGGAATAGCTATCGATTGGGTCATGCGCAAATGCACAAACAACACAAATATGGGTATCCATTGGGTTGACAAAATTCTAGAAGACCTGGACTTTGCCGACGACATAGTGCTTTTGAGTTCAACACACCCGGATGCCCAAGAGAAAATAAACCACCTCCAAAATGTTTCAGGGCAAATTGGTCTCCAAATTAACACCACAAAAACAAAGACTATTGATCTTACCAACAGTTCAGATGACACCAAATTGAACAGCTACGTTCTTGAAAAAGTCAACAGCTTCACATACCTAGGAAGCAAAATGACATCTACAGGGGACTCAACACCAGAAATATCATCTAGAATCGCACTGGCATCTAGTGCCTTCAATAAACTGTCAAACATCTGGAAGTCAAAGACACTCAGCAAACACACAAAACTTAAAATCTTCAACTCTTGTGTGATTCCAGTGTTAACGTATGGATGTGAAAGTTGGAAATCAACGGTAGCTTTAGATAAAAAATTAGACAATTTTGAGAACAAATGTCTTAGAAGACTTCTAAACATCCACTGGACAGACTTCAGAACCAATTCGCAAATAAGACAAGAGACTAAGCAAGATACAGTATCCAATTTCATAAGAAGACGCCGTTGGAACTACATCGGCCATGTACTCAGAATGGACAAGACAAGACTCCCCTACCAAGCCCTCATATGGTCACCAGTAGGGAAAAGAAAACGGGGAAGACCAAGAGAGACCCTGCGTAGAACCATCATTAGAGAAGGCTCATTCAATGGCCAAGTAAATATCCAAGATCTACAACAGGTAGCAGCGAACCGCCAGGCATGGAGAGACAGGACTTCTGCCCTATGCGCCGCCTTAGGCTCAAGAGGAAAGACTAACTAACTAACTAACTGAGGGGAAGTCAGCTGGCTAGGGTGATGGTGAGGCAGACAGTTTGAGCTGTGTGTGTGGTGTTGTGTGGAGCCTGGGGAGGGCTGCAAGAAGGGTTAAAAAGACAGTGAAAAACATTGACTGGGGACAGTTGAAGTGGAGATCCGGAGAGGATCGGATGGAAAGTTGAGTATCGGGACCAGAGGAGTGTAGGTCCGTGGTCTGCAAAGTGAATGATAGGGAGTTAGTGATAGAACTCTGCCCTTGGGTTTTCAGTGATAGGAAGTCTGAACCTAAGGATTAAAGACTGAGCCCGGTTATCAGCAGACATAGTGAATTGAAGCCTAGCCCTTGAGAGGGTCGGATAGTTACGGAGCTTAGATCCGTGTGGGTTGGATCGAGTGAATTCGGACCGGGAAGAGTGGCTAATAATACAACTGTCGTGGTAGATGAGTTTAAGTAGGCCTTGAGAGGCAGTGTTATTCAAGTGTTTTAATTGTGAGGAGATATATTCTGAGAGAACTATTGTTCCTGGATGTATATGTTACGTGTGTCCGTGGTCATTCGTCTATTAAAGGAATTGATGTGCGCAAATTAACTCTTGTTCACTGATTGGTGGATGTGTGAGGTAGTGGTGACTTGTGGTGTGAGATAGGTGGCAAGTTCAGCTTCCACTCTGCAGTGAGATAGTAGAAGTATTAGAAACCTAGACAACGACAAATATTATTCTGGTGCAAATGAGTTTGTGTCACTCCCTACACAATCTTTGCGACATGCGGACGAGCATTATCGTGCAACAGAATCACACCGAGAGAAAGCTTGCAGGGTCGTTTATTCTTGATGGCTTTTTACAGCTTGTCTAGTGTTTGCAAGTAGTGGGTAGAGTTGTTGTTGACACCAGGTTCTTTATAGTCGGCCAACATAGTCCTTCATGGTCAAAAAAACGAGCTCTGCATAACCTTAAAAGCGGAAACCTGTAACTTGAAATTTTTTAGCTTTTGGTGATCCAGCATGCTTCCATTGCATGCTCTCTTTTTTGCTGCTCGGCTCAAAGTGGAGACACCATGATTCATCGCCAGCTACTATGCGGAAGAGAAATGCATCACCCTCCACTCTGTAACGCGGCAAGTGGTTCAAACACCATACCATCCGTTCCACTTTTTGGTGATCGGTAAACATCCGTGGTACCTACTGTGAACACACCTTCCGATATTGCAGATTCTTACGAACGACCTTTTGAATTGTCCCAATTGACACATCAAATTCTTTCGCAAGAGAACGTATGCTTCGACAACGGTTCATCTGTACTGCTGCATCAATCTTGGCGATGTTTTTTTTTCTGTTGCAACAATAACTTTTTTGGAAAGTTGGTTGTATTGATGTGTGGGTAATATGGGAGTGTACTATGATTATTCGATGTATTATTTAGTGTGGTAGCTAGAGTAAGATGGAGTCATACATACGGCTACCCAGGCAATGTGTCTGGGTCACATATTGGATAAGTATTAGTCACCCAACATTTGAAAACGATGTTTTCTATTGAGGAGGGGGTAGTGACACATGCCTGGGGTCATTGACAGTAAGGTCAGTGTCCTGGATAGCAATGGTACACATAAACAAGTTCACGAGGTAAAATAGGGCCGGGTAGTGGGTCCCCCAGAGGAGGCAAATGAGAGGACAGTGATTTAAGGGGCAGTTGAGGGGAAGTCCGGGGATACATCCTTGCGGTTTTAGGTCAAGATGGCGAGACGTGTTTCTTTCTAGCTCGGCTTAGAACGGTTGATCAGCGGTCCGACAAACCACCATCGTAAAACTTCCCGTTGTTTCAGAACCAGATTTCTGGCTCTAAATGTTATGTTGCTTCGCTGAAATTTGTTGAATTCCAAGGATATTTCAAATTGGCTATTGGAACGTTAAATCCAACCCACGTGTGTAGTGAAGTGTGTGTTGTGTTATGAACGGTTACAACCGGACCGGGATATTCTCGACGTGTTTCCTTCTAGCTTGGCTTAAGACGGTTTATCGACGATCCGACTAATCATTTTACGTTGCTTCAAGATCAGTAAATGTTATAATGTGTCGCTCAAATATGTTAAACTCCAAGGATACTTTCAAGATTGGTTATTGGAATGTCAGAACTATGTACCAGACGGGGAAAACGACTCAGGTGTGTAATGTTATGAATGAATACAACCTAGAAATTCTTGGGGTTAGCGAGTGCAGATGGACTGACTCAGGTAAGACATTTCTCAACTGTGAACAAAGACACATAATTTATTCAGGAAGAACCGACAACCATCATTCGAACGGAGTCGCTATCATCATGTCAAAAAATGTAGAAAGATCACTGATTAGCTGGGAACCAGTAAATGATAGAATCATAACAGCGCGTTACCAAACGAAATATTTCAAACTAACAATCATACAGTGCTACGCATCTACCAATGACGATACAGATACCAACAAAGATAATTTCTATGAACAACTAATTGGTACCATCAACTCATCTCCCAAGCACGACATTGTTGTTGTAATGGGTGATTTCAATGCCAAATGTCTGACAATAAGGGTGTTGAGAGATATATGGGAATTCACGGTTTAGGGGATATGAACCAAAACGGAGAGAGACTACTAGAATTCTGTGAAATAGCAAATCTGATAGTAGCAAACTCTTTATTTCCTCACAAAGATATACACAAAGTGACGTGGAACTCGCCTGATAGCATCACAAAAAATCAGATAGACCATTTTTGCATTAATGCCAAATTCCGTTCATCAGTACAAGACGTCAGAGCCTACAGAGGTGCAGATGCTGGCAGTGATCACAATCTCTGCATTGCCAAACTAAAAATAAAGCTCAAGACTCTGCACAGATCACCCAGAATTAAGAAAATAAACTCACAGTCCCTACTGACTAAAGAACACCAACTCGCATTCAATTCAGAGGTACAAAGCATCTATGCTAACAAAGAAAGTGTATCGAGCAATGCGAATATAAAAAAACAGCATTGAAGAAAATTGGAATTTCCTAAAAAATACCTTGCTAAATGCTGCAACAAACACAGTCGGCTACGTACAAAGACAGAAGAAGAAGTGGCTAAGCGATAACACCTGGACGAAGATACAAGAAAGAAAACAAGCAAAAGACACATCTACATATGAAACCCATAAGCAAAAATACTCTATGTTGGATAAAGAGGTGAAATCATGCGCACGAAAAGACAAACAGAACTTTATTCACAGCCTGGCCTCCGACGCCGAAGCAGCTGCCAGAACTGGAAACAACAGAGCCGTATTCCATATCATGAAGCAACTATGCAATCACTCACCTACACCAAATATACCCATCAAAGACAAACAAGGCAATCAATTGTTATCCGATGACCTTCAAAAGCAACGATGGGCAGAACATTTCAAAGAAATATTAAATAGACCTCAGCCTGACACTGTTCCAAACCTGGATGGAGAAATTACTATTCCCCCACTAGATGCCTCCTGCGAGTCATTCACCATGGAAGAGATTAAAGCAGCCATAAAAAAAATTGAAGAACAACAAAGCTGTTGGTGAAGATGAAATCTCAGGAGAAATGCTCAAAGCAGCAGATGAGAACACCTTGCAACGTTTGTTACAGCTGATCAATGAAATCTGGCAAAGCGAATCCCCACCACAACAGTGGAAAGATGGTGTAATTTTCAAACTGCCTAAAAAGGGTGATATGTCTGATTGCAATAATTGGCGTGGTATCACTCTATTATCAGTACCAGGAAAACTTTTTTGTAGCATGTTACTTGAGAGATTGAAAAAGGCGATAGATGAAAGGCTCAGTGAAGAACAAGCAGGCTTCAGACCAAAACGGTCATGCATAGACCACATTTTCACCCTCAGAATAATCATTGAAGACTCCGTAGAATTCCAGTCGAAATTAATCACCAACTTTGTCGACTTTCAAAAAGCCTTCGACAGCATCCACCGTCCTTCACTTTGGAATCTACTTAACATCTATGGTAATCCTACCAAATATACCAACGTCATAAAATCTTTCTACAAAGAGACACGTTGCTGCGTAAGAACAGAAACAGGCAACTCTGACTGGTTCTCAGTCGAAACAGGAGTGAAACAGGGTTGTGTCTTATCACCGATGCTTTTTGGAATAGCTATCGATTGGGTCATGCGCAAATGCACAAACAACACAAATATGGGTATCCATTGGGTTGACAAAATTCTAGAAGACCTGGACTTTGCCGACGACATAGTGCTTTTTGAGTTCAACACACCCGGATGCCCAAAAGAAAATAAACCACCTCCAAAATGTTTCAGGGCAAATTGGTCTCCAAATTAACACCACAAAAACAAAGACTATTGATCTTACCAACAGTTCAGATGACACCAAATTGAACAGCTACGTTCTTGAAAAAGTCAACAGCTTCACATACCTAGGAAGCAAAATGACATCTACAGGGGACTCAACACCAGAAATATCATCTAGAATCGCACTGGCATCTAGTGCCTTCAATAAACTGTCAAACATCTGGAAGTCAAAGACACTCAGCAAACACACAAAACTTAAAATCTTCAACTCTTGTGTGATTCCAGTGTTAACGTAAGGATGTGAAAGTTGGAAATCAACGGTAGCTTTAGACAAAAAATTAGACAATTTTGAGAACAAATGTCTTAGAAGACTTCTAAACATCCACTGGACAGACTTCAGAACCAATTCGCAAATAAGACAAGAGACTAAGCAAGATACAGTATCAAATTTCATAAGAAGACGCCGTTGGAACTACATCGGCCATGTACTCAGAATGGACAAGACAAGACTCCCCTACCAAGCCCTCATATGGTCACCGGTAGGGAAAAGAAAACGGGGAAGACCAAGAGAGACCCTGCTTAGAACCATCATTAGAGAAGGCTCATTCAACGGCCAAGTAAATATCCAATTCTACAACAGGTAGCAGCGAACCGCCAGGCATGGAGAGACAGGACTTCTGCCTATGCGCCGCCTTAGGCTCAAGAGGAAAGACTAACTAACTAACTAACTGAGGGGAAGTCAGCTGGCTAGGGTAATGGTGAGGCAGACAGTTTGAGCTGTGTGGTGGTGTTGTGTGGAGCCTGGGGAGGGCTGCAAGAAGGGTTAAAAAGACAGTGAAAAACATTGACTGGGGACAGTTGAAGTGGAGATCCGGAGAGGATCGGATGGAAAGTTGAGTATCGGGACCAGAGGAGTGTAGGTCCGTGGTCTGCAAAGTGAATGATAGGGGAGTTAGTGATAGAACTCTGCCCTGTGGGTTTTCAGTGATAGGAAGTCTGAACCTAAGGATTAAAGACTGAGCCCGGTTATCAGCAGACATAGTGAATTGAAGCCTAGCCCTTGAGAGGGTCGGATAGTTAACGGAGGCTTAGATCCAGTGTGGGTTGGATCGAGTGAATTCGGACCGGGAAGAGTGGCTAATAATACAACTGTCGTGGTAGATGAGTTTAAGTAGGCCTTGAGAGGCAGTGTTATTCAAAGTGTTTAATTGTGAGGAAGATATATTCTGAGAGAATTATTGTTCCTGGATGTATATGTTACGTGTGTCCGTGGTCATTCGTCTATTAAAGGAATTGATGTGCGCAAATTAACTCTTGTTCACTGACTGGTGGATGTGTGAGGTAGTGGTGACTTGTGGTGTGAGATAGGTGGCAAGTTCAGCTTCCACTCTGCAGTGAGATAGTAGAAGTATTAGAACCTAGACAACGACAAAATATTATTCTGGTGCAAATGAGTTTGTGTCACTCCCTACACAATCTTTGCGACATGCGGACGGAGCATTATCGTGCAACAGAATCACACCGAGAGAAAGCTTGCAGGGTCGTTTATTCTTGATGGCTTTTTACAGCTTGTCTAGTGTTTGCAAGTAGTGGGTAGAGTTGTTGTTGACACCAGGTTCTTTATAGTCGGCCAACAATAGTCCTTCATGGTCAAAAAACGAGCTCTGCATAACCTTAAAAGCGGAAACCTGTAACTTGAAATTTTTTTAGCTTTTGGTGATCCAGCATGCTTCCATTGCATGCTCTCTTTTTTGCTGCTCGGCTCAAAGTGGAGACACCATGATTCATCGCCAGCTACTATGCGGAAGAGAAATGCATCACCCTCCACTCTGTAACGCGGCAAGTGGTTCAAACACCATACCATCCGTTCCACTTTTTGGTGATCGGTAAACATCCGTGGTACCTACTGTGAACACACCTTCCGATATTGCAGATTCTTACGAACGACCTTTTGAATTGTCCCAATTGACACATCAAATTCTTTCGCAAGAGAACGTATGCTTCGACAACGGTTCATCTGTACTGCTGCATCAATCTTGGCGATGTTTTTTTTTTCTGTTGCAACAATATGCGCTTGGTAAGTTTACGTTCAGTAGTTTCAGAGAAATTAGACGTAGACAATCAAAATATTTTGGACATTTTATGAGAAGAAATGGATTGGAGAACTTAGTGACAGCTGGCAAGATCAAAGGGAACAGACCAAGAGGAAGACAGAGAGGAAAATATCTGGATGGCTTGGTCACATGGCATGGACGAAACAGGAACACTGAGCTGATCCACGACTCTAGTGATCGAGTGAAATGGCGAGTCATGACCGCCCACGCTTTCCGGCATGGCAAAAGACCGGCCGTCGAAGATCTTTAGTGAACTGGCGTCCTTCCCGAAACATTCGTGCCCAGTCTGTCACTGTTGTCTTCGACACATATTTGTTACCGTACGCTGCCTGCATTCTACGATGAATGTCCACTGGTCGACATCCTTCAAACGGTAGAAACTGAATCACCGCTCTTTGAGCTTCTTGGGGCGGATTTTGGATGAACCTGGCCATTTTCTCAACGGTCAGGAACAATACCTATGCATCATGGGACGATAATTACGTGCTCTTTCATTCAATGATCAGTACTTATCATATGACTATGACATGATCACGTTCAACGTACTCAATTACGAACGGATTTCAAATGAACGATCCTAATATATATATATATATATATATATATATATATATATATATATATATATATATATATATATATATATATATATATATATATATATATATACACTAGCTGACCCGGCCCGGATTCGCCCAGTCCCTGGCGGGGAGCATCTCATTTAATTCATATTCGGCCCCTGCCCCCGTTCCCGTTCCCCCAAAAAGACGATCCGCCCCGGCTTCGCCCAGCCCCTGGCGGGGAGCGTCTCATTTAGTTCATATTCGGCCCCTGCTCCCGTTCCCAAAAAATACGACCCGGCCCGGCTTCGCCCAGGCCCTGGTGGGGAGCGTCTCATTTAATTCATATTAGTAGTCATATAAGCTCCCGTTCCTGGAAATATTCCCGTTCCCATTCCCCAAAAAGACGACCCGGCCCGGCTTCGCCCAGTCCCTGGTGGGGGGAGGGGGGGCGTCTCATTTAATTCATATTAGTAGTCATATAAGCTCCCGTTCCCGGAAATATGGCGAACAGATTGGAAGAGAACAATCTTCATCCCAATAACTAAATAGGGCAATCTGAAACTCAATCAATCAATCATGTGCCATGCCGGAAAGCGTGGGCGGTCATGACTCGCCATTTCACTCGATCACCAGAGTCGTGGATCAGCTCAGTGTTCCTGTTTCGTCCATGCCATGTGGCCAAGCCATCCAGATATTTTCCTCTCGGTCTTCCTCTTGGTCTGTTCCCTTTGATCTTGCCAGCTGTCACTAAGTTCTCCAGTCCATTTCTTCTCATAACATGTCCAAAATATTTTGACTGTCTACGTCTAATTTCTCTGAAACTACTGAACGTAAACTTACCAAGATATCACGAAAACCCAATAAATGCTGGGATGACTGTATAGATGTCGAAGAGAAATAAAAAGATGAGTTAGAAAATTTTCACGTATTTAAAATAGGATGCATTATTTTTATGAAAACTTTAAAAATGCCTTAAAGATGTTATCATTATATATTATAACGCATATGCCTGTAAATAACTGTAGACAAACATTTTATAACGCTTTGATAACAATGCAAAAATTATATATAAAATATATAGCAATGCTACTAAACGTTATGTCCCTTGGTATAACTTTTCTTAAGTTAAGTCCCCTCGCTATATATAAATTATAATGTAATAACAAAATTAAATTTTATTACGTAAATAGCTGTTTGTAAACTAACAAACTATGACAGATGGCTGCACGGGAATGATAAGAACACGTGTAGAAAATTTCATCTCAATCGGACAATCGGATGGACCATTCGCGAACGCATAAATAACATACAGACAGACATTGCATTTTATTTATATATATATATAAGCAGACGGACAGGCATAGACACCGACAGACAGAACACACACACACACACACACACACACACACACACATATATATATATATATATATATATATATATGTATATATATATATATATATATATATACACACACACACACACACACACACATATGTGTGTGTGTGTGTTGTACGTGTTCTGTCTGTCGGTGTGTATGCCTGCTCGTCTGCTTGTTACCCCGTCTGCCTGTCTGGGTGGATGGGTTAGTTGGTGCGGTGTGTTTGTGTGCGTGTGTGTGTATGTGTGATGTGTGTATGTGTGTAAGTGTATTTATATATTTACGTACGTGTTGATGTCCTTCATAAGATAACGCTAAGAGTTGCGTGTCGAGAACTTTGACTGAAATACGGTGTCCTAGATCTTATTTGTAAACATAACAATAAATGGCAAAGGTGACCGTGAATCTAGACCACACACTGCGTCGTGGACTCCGGCACTATTCTCAGTATGTGGTACTGTTTTAATGTACTGCCCGCCGACGTATTTGCAAA
Source organism: Cepaea nemoralis (assembly GCA_014155875.1). NCBI lineage: Eukaryota > Metazoa > Mollusca > Gastropoda > Stylommatophora > Helicidae > Cepaea > Cepaea nemoralis. The sequence continues at coordinate 46,546 of JACEFZ010019935.1, read as the reverse complement.
ACCAACATGTTAAAGTTGGTAAACAGCGTAAGAAATGTTATTCTATTGTCATCTACTGCCTATAGTACCTTGTCGTGTAGGGCAGGGGGTCTTGAGCCTGGGGAATTAAGGCCGCCTGGCTAGTGCAGTCGCCGCGAACTGTGCAGGTTAGGATTTTCTTTTTGGCCCCGACAGAAAAAAAATATATACCTTACCGAGGATGCGAACCCGGGTCTCCCGAATGAGAAACCGGAGTTCTTAGCCACTCGGTATGTTATTCTACAAGCCAACAAATATTAGCAATATTGTTGTGGTTAAGATACGAGCAACAACACACGCATACACACATAGAATTAGGCTCCCACATTGTTGGTCCATCAAGAATGATAATGACCATTCTTTTCATCCAGTGGGATTGAATGTATGGAGCCGTGAATTCTAAGATGGCCGATAAGGCCTATTTTGGCTCGAAATATTCTTTGACAATGTGGACACAGAATGCTTGACGTTTCTGGAGGAGGATTTCCTGCAGTGGTTTTTCTGTCATGCCTTTTCTTCACAGCTCTTGCAGTCCTGGTTGCCTTACACGTGACTGCACCCTTGCGTAATGATGCTCGCCACGAATTTTGGTCTCTGGCTGCAGTCTCCCAGGCGTCATGATGAATTCCAAAAGCATTCATTGAGATTTTTAGAGTGTCTTTAAAGCGTTTCCTCTGGCCGCATTGGGAGCGTTTACCACAACGCAACTCGCTGTAAAAAAATTCGTTTAGGGAGCATGTGATCTGGCATGCGAGTTAAATAACCAGCCCAGCGAATCTGATTCTTCATTAGTAGAGTGTGGATACTGGGCATGGGCGATCTTTCTATGACCTCAGTGTCTGGGATCTTGTCTTGCCATTTAATCTTCAGTAGCTTATTAAGGCTGACTGTGTGGAAGTGGTTTAATTTCCTAGCGTGTGCTGATAAACAGTCCACGTTTACAAACATATAGCAGTGTAGATAATACAACTGCTATGTAGACTTTCAGCTTTGTTCACAGGCTTATTCCATTTCTGTCCCATACATTCTTGTACAGTCTGTCAAAGGCCACGCTCGCCTTGGAGATTCTTGCATTCACTTCGTCATCAATTGTGGCAGCTTCTGGTACAGTGCTGTCAAAATAGGTGAATTTGTCCACAACACTTAGTCAATGACCATTCAGTTTGATATTCGGCACTGTGTGATTATTCTCTGGAGCTAGCTAGTACATAACTACAGTCTTCTCCAAGTTGATATTGAGCCCAACGTTGGCACAGACATGTGAGAAAGCTGAAACATTGTGTTGCATGTCTGCCTCTGAGTTGGTATATAGAGCGCAATCATCAGCAACCAGCAGCTCTCTGACGATGTCGCTGTTAATTTTGTTTTAGCTTTCAGCCTTCTGAAATTGAATAATTTTTCCATCCAGTCGGTAGTTGATGTCTATTCCAATGTCGTTGTTCTCGAAGGCATTCGTAAAAATAGCTGAAAACATGAGGCTGAACAGTATTGATGCCAGGACACATCCTTGCTCAGGGCTCAGACAGTTCACCATTTTCCTGTACTCTTGCCTGCAGACCATCATGAAATAGCCGCACTATTTGGACAAACTGTCGTGGACAGCCATATTTTGCCATAATCTTCCACAGTCCTTCTCTGCTGACTGTATCAAAAGCCTTGGTAAGGTCAATGAAAGTGGAGAACATTTCGCAGTTCTGTTCCTGATATTTCTCTTGCAGCTGCCTTGCAGCGAAAATCATGTCAACAGTTCCTCGTTCTTTTCTGAAGCCACATAAACTCTCAGGCAAAGACCTTGATCGAGATGGGCCGTGAGGCGATTGAGAAGAATTCTGGCGAGTATCTTCCCTGCAATTGAAAGCAAGAAGATGCCTCGGTGGTTTTCACAGGATTGGCGGTTTCCTTTACGTTTGTAAAGGCGGACTATTGACGAGTCCTTGAAATCTTGTGGCACGGTCTCATTCATCCATATGTTTGTAAAGACTTGGTGAAGCTACTCTGTTAGGACCGGCCCACTTGCCTTGTATATCTCTCCTGGAATGGAGTCAGGACCAGGTGCTTTGCCGCTGGAGAGTTGCTGGATGGCTTTGTTTACTTCCACTATGGTTGGCAGGTCATCAAGTGTATCATTAGTGGGAACTTGAGGAAGGCAGTTAATGGTTTCATCATCAAAGAAGGAAGTTGCATTTAAGATGTTGCTGAAATGCTCTGCTCAGCGTTGAAGGATTTCTTTCTTAAGGTTTCCAATGTTCACCCAACTGTACTGAGGAGGGGAACTATGCCTGGTGATGTAGGATCATAGACCGCTTTCAGTGAGTCGTAGAAGTTTTTCATATCATGTCTGTCAGCAAAGCCCTGAATTTCATCAGCTTTGCTGCTCAGCCAGGAGTCCCGCATGTGCCGAAGTTTCTGCTACACTACTCTCTGAATGTTCTTGAAGGCATTTTTTTTTTTTTTTTTTGGTGTTGACTTCGGGTCATTCAAATGTGCCTTGAGGAGAAGATGTTTCTCGGCCAGCAATTGGTTGATGTCTTCGGAATTGTCATCAAATCTGTCTTTATGCTTTCGGGGGGCTGCCCCAGGATTTCCATAGCAGTGTTGTAAATTATGTCCTTTAGGGCTCTCAACTCTGTTTCTGCATCCTGTTTAGCTTCAGCATTGGGCTTGAGGCGGTCTTCCAGCATATTTTAAAACGACAGCTGCATTTTCTTACTTACTGTTTAGGCGGGTGACATTTAGTTGTTTTTATTTTTCGTTGTTGTTACATTTTTACTCCTTGAGGACGCCGTGGCGGTTTCATGTGTATGTTTATTTTCGAGATAATGAGACGATGGTCTGTCCAACATTCGGCACCACACATGGATTTTGTCACCCGAACGGCTTGTCTGTCACTCCTCCTGACGATGACATAGTCAATGAGGTGCCAGTGTTTCGAAGCGAGGATGCATCCACGATGTTCTATTTCTCATGGGAAGACGGAAAATTGTGTTGGTAATCAGGCGATTGTGTTCGGCACATGTCTGAAGGAGGAGGAGTCCATTGCTTTTACAATTTCCAATAATGCCACTCCAAGAGGTTGTGTCCGTGCCTACTCTGGCATTGAAATCCCCAAGGAGTACACGTTTGTCTGCTTAGGGAACAGATGTTAATACATTGTGCAGGTCCCCATAGAACTTATTCTTGAATCATCTTCATTGGTCATAGTTGGTGCGTAGACACTCACAATGGTTGCATGCTTAGTTTTTCATTCAGCAGGGGGCAACTTAATGGTCATAAGTGCTATGTAGCGTCGGTGGCAAGAATCAATGATTTAGAATTACACAATTGTGGCAAACGGAAGAAAGAGAGTTAACTGAGTAGCGCATGAATGCACAAGTTGCTACATGACGTCAAGTTTTGAAAACATCATGGAGACAGGCGGACTTGATCATAACACCGAAGTATCTACAACAATATCTAATTGAAAGACGTTATGGACAGGATATTTGATATTACCGCAACATCAGGAAACAAGGGCACAGTCTGGATTGCGAGGAACGATCGGGGATGAACGTATGGCGCAGAAGAAGTGAGGAGAATGGATTGTATCACAACTTGCCGATCGATCAACAAGTAGAGGTCATAGCGTCAGTACAGACATAGATCAGCGTAAGTCGGATGATAGAATGAAGAACGTAATGTAAGTACAGCGCGATGGAACACATGCAATTAATTACCATTTAATTAAATAAGATGGAATCGGAATCGGCAGCTGACATTATATATTTATCAATAATTATTTGTTATATTTTGACCGACCTTCCCATCAACATGGGAGCGGTCATATGGTAGCCTGTGGCGACCGATTACCATTAATTCATTAATAAACTTTGAATTGATGTGGAATGCCATCGTTGCTGACATCATTGTCGTTGACGTTAATATTTGGTTCCCGTTGATCTGCTACATTGTTTGTTTGGACGACGAGCGCAATATATATGACACATTACAAGAGAGAAACATTATAGCAGACATGGAGGCTCGAAGTACGGGAGCCACATCTGCTAGAGGAAGACGCCATTAATCATATAAATTTAACTACTCAAGGACGTGCCAGATACCAATTGTCAATTTATTATATTTACTAAAGGACATGTCAGATAATATTTACAATACGATGTCACCTTATTGTCAGTATGGAAAAACCCAGTCTCCATGATTTTACGACATCTTTTGACCACATTTATTCGTTTTTTCGTCATTTGTCTGTGCGTCAACACTACTTGGATACAGAAATTAACCATGTCACTACTTTGGACAGCCATTTTGGATTTTCCGGGATTAGTACTATTCAACATGTACAGTCTCCAGGTCAATAAATTGTAATACAGTGTAAATTTTACTAAATTAACGGACCGAATATAGTTGCGGATACATACAGCAGTCAGCAGAAGATACATTGTACATCAATAATTGGAAAGTATGAACTTCTTTTTGGACAGTTTCAAGTCTACGACGAGGATTTACATTTGATACTTTTGCAAAGATTTGACAGTAGGATGTCGGGAATTATTAGTCGCAATTTGTGGATACCTACTTATCTTGGACAGAAATTTCAAATTGTCGTCAAAATCAAACCGTCAACACCAAGATCTCCGGCAGCCAAGTGAGAGAGCCGATCGTCAGTCGATACCGGATCCGAAGAACAGGCCAGTCAAATTGTCTGTTGTTGTTTGTTTGCGTTCTGTCCGTGTGTTTAGAAATTATTATTTCGGAAGTGCTCTCCATGGCCTGTTTGTCGACGTCGTGAGTGTGCGGGTGGTTGGTAGGGCTACGTTTGTGCCAGATAATTAAATTTCTCAGGCACAAAAGTAAGTTCGGTGCTGGCAGCAGCCAGATCGTTGCGAATATTTTATTGTAGCGACCTCACCGTTGTTTAGGACCTGTATCGTGTTGTTATAGACTTTATCTATTGTTACTATAGTCCTAAGTGTTTCTTTTTCATGTAAATAAATGTGTTTGTCTGCGTTAAATTTAGTTTATATTTCTGGTAGTAGTTTTCGTGTGTCCTGTAGTGTGATTATATATATATATATATATATATATATATATATATATATATATATATATATATATATATATATATATATATATATATATATATATATATATGCAACAGCAGCACGTTGTCTGGAATATATCACGGTCATCGTGGTAAGTCAATTGTTATTTCCGCGTCGGATTTACTACATCGTTAGTCTCTAATACCGGTTATAGCAATGTTCATCACAATGACATTCGATTCAGTCTGTTATTCTTCTTTTTATTCGTTTACTTTCAATCTTTCACACGATCTAGCACCACAATATACATATTTTATTTCAGCTGTTAAGTTTACATAATATTATTGCACCATGTCGTCATTACAATAATTTATGGACATGGGCGAGGGGTCCGGATTGTCCGGTCAAGAACTTAGAGCATGGGCTAAAGAAAAATTTAAAGAATTCCAGGCACAGCAACGAGAAGAAAGAGCAACGGACAAAGAAGCTTAAAAAGAAGCTAGAGAAATACAAGCAGCTTTAGAAAGGGAAGAACTGGCAGCAGAAAGGGAGAGGCTGGCATTTGAGAAAGAGAAACTAGCAGCCGAGTTGGTAATAGAAGGACAAAGAGATAGAATGGAACTTAAAAGTCAAGACTCTTGAGAAAGACAAGGAAGCCGAAATAGCTCAAGCAAAATTACAAGCAAAATCAGTAGACCCCATTAAACGATACCATGGGCTGATCAGGAATTTTACACAAGGTGATTCTATTTCAGCATGGATAACTAATTTTGAAGTGTTAATGAAATATTACAAAGTTACAACCAAAGAGTGGCTCATTCTATTTCACCGTCATTTGGTTTTGGAACCTTTGAAGGTCGTAGAGGTGATCCCTGAAAGCCTATGTACCAACTACACATATATCAGAGACATAGCTTTATCACATTTTTCTTTGATCAAGCTGGTTTACGAACGAAGTTTAAAACTTTGGCACCAAAGGCAAACCAGACGATCCTAGACTACGTCTCAGAAACAACTTTACTTTTTGACAAGTGGCTTAAATCAGCTGATGTGGGTTCGGATTTTGAGAAACTTCGTGATCTCATGCTGAGAGACAAATTGATTTCTTCAGTACCAGAAACGATGTCTACATTTCTTGTGGAGAACAAGTGTACATCAGTCCCAGAGATAGTATCCAAGGGCGAGGCATATTATAACGCCCATAGAGATGTGTTTGCTGAAGGAGCTCAACCGGAGTTAGTTATAGGAGCAAGTGCAAGAATACCTAATCAAAGATACCACAGTAGACCGAACAGATTCTCACAATATGGTCAGCAGTACAGAGGTAGAGGACCATACCACATGAGAGGCAACACACACAGAGAACCAGACAGACCTAGAAAGGGTTACTTCATGCAATGTCCACATTGTAGATTGCAACATGGTTCACTTGAAATGTGCGATAAGAACCCCAGTTACGACTCTTACCTCAAGAACCTAACATCTAAGAAGGCCAGTAAGTATGCTTCTTACAAACATAGTGTTAAATGTTTTGTCTTTAATTCTTACGGGCATATCTCAAAAGATTGTAGAATTAGAAAAACATGGAAAGAGGCCAGTGCAGCATACATATTTACTAGTAGTGAAACAGACGAATTTGAAGACACTCATGCAGCCATGTTAAAGACATTCCCCAACGACAGACCGTGTAACATGTGCAAAGAATTCCATGAAGACGGTAACCTGGCATGTGGCCATAATGTACCAATACAAGAGGCCAATGCAGTTAACATCCAGAATGGTACCCTGAAAGTCCATCAAGCATGGGTCAATGGATCGCCAACAACATGTGTCAGAGACACAGGGGCATCCATTATAGGGGTAGACCAAAAGCTTGTAAAGACAAAAGACTACACAGGCAAGAGTGTTGCGTGTAGAACTTTTGGCGGTACTCTAGAGAGATACAAGATTGCTTGGGTCACAATAAAATCCCCATACTTTGAAGGTAGAGTGCGAGCAGCAGTTTTACCTAACCCGTGTGCTGGTCTGATGATTGGGAACATTCTAAATGTAAGAGATTGTACCCATGAAGAAGCAATCGACTGGAGATCAAATACATACCAACTAATGCACTCACGAGAGCCCAGGTTCGAAAGCAAAAAGAAGAAGAAAATAGGCACACGACATCACAACATACTTTGAAGGACAATACACAAAACCCTTTGTTGCCGACGAAAGACTTAGCCACAGAACAAAAACAAGACCCCACATTACAGATATGTTTCAAGAACATACAAAAACCAGCCAAACAAGCGAAACTTGGTAAATGGGAATTTATTTTAGATAACAACATACTCACCAGACAATACAGGAAGGGAGCAACACTACTCTTCCAAACAGTGCTGCCTAGTAAATATCGCAGCGAGGCACTGAAACTTGCACATGACTCCCCATTTGCAGGTCACATGGGGATAGCCAGAACTACACAAAGAATTTTGGCACAATTCTACTGGCTTGGCTATTCGAAGGACATTGGTAGACATGTCCGATCATGCGAGCTATGCCAAAGGACTACACCGAAAGGTAAACATCCTAAGGCACCAGTTCAACAAACTGATCTGGCATCTCGACCGTTCCAGAAAATAGCGGTCGACATCGTGGGACCACTCAACACGACAACAGATCGAGGCAATAGATTTATCCTAACAATGATAGATCTATGCACTAGGTGGCCAGAAGCAATTCCGTTAAGATCCATCACGTCTAGATCCATCGTAGACTCATTTCTTTTGATTTTCAGCAGGATAGGTTTTCCTTTGTGTATACTATCCGACAGGGGTAGCCAATTTATTTCTGACGCTACTCAAGCCGCCATGAAGATGCTGGGCACACCCCAGGTGTTCAGTTCTCCATACCACCCAATGACCAATGGAGTCAACTGAAAATTTCAACGGAGTCCTGAAACAAACCTTAGCAAAAGTTGGGGCTGAACGGCCCAAAGATTGGGACATTCTGTTACCAGCTGTACTATTCGCATACCGCAAAGTTCCACAGGCGAGCACAGGTTTCTCCCCGTTCGAACTTGTGTACGGAGCAAATCCTCGAGGCCCATTGACATTGTACAATGATTTGCTCACAAATAAGGTGCATGACCACCCGAAACGGGAGGCGTACGAGATGGTAACACATCTAAGAGACAAAATAATGACAGCATGTCAATTTGCTAAATCATCACTTCAGAAGGCAGGTGAAAAATACAGACAGTATGACAACAGAAAGGCCAAGACAATCGTCTTGAAAGAAGAAGAAGAGGTATTACTATTATTACCCGACCCTAGAGATTGTCTCGTCATTTCATGGCAGGGTCCATTTAAAGTTGTCAAGAAAATCAGTGATGTTGATTATTTAATTAACGTCAAAGGTAAAAACAAAATATTTCACATTAACATGCTGAAACCATACATGGATCGCAATACAGACAAAACACAAACAATCCAACAATTACCACACAGAATAGCAGCAGCTGGGTCATTAACCAATAACAAGATGATGCAGTAACACAACAGATACCGACACCAACTATCAACTGTACTAATAGTTGGAATGCTGTTCAGGTTAACAAAAACTTAGCAACTCAAGATAGAAACGAGTTAACAGCAGCAATACAACAATTTGGTGATATTTTCTCGGATAAACCGGGACAAACAACATTAATACAACATAAGATCACTTTGCTATCAAACATACCTGTCAAAGTAAAACCTTATCCAATTCCAGTACATTACTTAGAAAGAGTAATAGCTGAAATATCGGAACTGGATCAGTGTGGCATTATTAGAAAGTCCACATCTAATTATTGTTCACCATTAGTTATTGTAAAGAAGAAAGACAATTCGTTACGGATTTGTGTTGATTATAGAAAAGTCAACGCACTAACCTTATTAGATGCTGAACCCATGCCCAATGTCGACGATTTAATCGATGGCATGGCGAAATCTAAATTTTTTTCGAAAGATAGACCTTACTAAGGGATATTGGCAAATCCCTATTGATAAAGAATCCATGCACATCACTGCCTTCGCCACTCCTTTAGGTCTTTATGAGTGGGCGTACATGCCTTTCGGACTGCAGAACGCACCGAGTACTTTTATGCGGATGATGCGCAGGTTACTACAAGGTATTACCAATGTAGCAACTTACATGGATGATATATGCATCCACACTACGGATATCGATACACACACTGAGATTCTGAAACAGGTATTCCAAAGAATACAACAATATGGACTAAAAGCTAAACCTAGCAAAGTTGAAATAGGTTTCAACGAAGTTCAATTTCTTGGTCATAGAATCTCTGATGGATTCCGTAAAACAGACCCACAGGTTGTCACCAAAATTCTAAACATTAAACCTCCCACCACCAAAAAGGAAGTTAGAAGTGTGTTAGGACTCATCAATTACTACCAAAAGTTTATTCCTAATTTCGCGGACATGACAGCAACCTTTTCAGAACTATTGAAAAAAGGTCAACCCGCTAAAGTTAGGTGGACTGAGAAACATGATGAACTTCTACAACAGATTAAGAATCTTTTCAGTAGTTGTCCAATTCTGAAACTACCTGACATCTCGAAAGATTTCATTATTCAGACTGATGCGAGCTTATATGCAATTTCTGCAATTCTTTTGCAAATTCATGATGGTAAATTACATCCTGTTCTGTACTTTAGCAGGAAACTATCAGAAACTCAGAAGAAATATGCTGTCACTGAACTTGAAGCTTTGGCTCTGATAGAAAGCGTCAATAAATTTTCTAAATATCTGCTCGGGAAGAAATTCCTTGTTCTTTCCGACAATAAGCCTTTACAAGTCTTTAAAGATGGTCATCCAAAAAACTCCAGAATACACAGATGGTCTCTTCTTTTGCAAGATTACGATTTTGACATCTGTCATATACCGGGTAAAGATAATAACCTGGCTGATCTTCTCAGTAGACTATAGAAATCTATACAGATATTACATTTCATGTTACTGTCTGCGTGCATACATGTTAAAATGGAGTAATCCAGTATTCCGAATAATATTTCCACTTCTGAACACCCGTATAGAACGTTTCCAAATATACAACAAACAGTTTGCCATATGTTATTTAATTAAGAAAATTATTGTCAGATAGGTACAGATTTTTTCCAATTTGATTGATTGCCAGATTGTTTGAAGGACGATTGTGAAGTCATTCGGACCTTGTCAGCTCGACACTACTCCAAGTGTTGTGTTATGGTGATGTCAGACATTTGTTCGATTTCTAGTCGATCGTGATCTAAGTCGATGCGATATTTTGGGCTACACCAACGGGCATCTACACTACGAGATGACGAACTCTATTATATTAATTGTGCATATTATTTACATCCATAGTCACGTTCATGTCATAAACCATACTTATTTAGCATCAACGATCAGTATCATACTTCCATTTCACGAACACATAGATGCAATTTGTACGTCATGGTTCACTCATCACACCGTCGATGAGAGGGTCATGTCAGTCATACAAATAACATATCATTCACTTACCATTCATACATCATGGAACGAGTGATACTAGTACATAAGGATATAAGCTTTTACAATGTCAGTACATGACAACAGAGATTGTTGTTTGGTATGGTAGAGATAATTTTAATTACAAAACACAGTCAAATGATACATACACGATTTCATTTCAAAACAACAAACACACAGAACATTACAGACTAAACATAAATGCACATGTACAAGGGCTGAATAGCATGACTGAGTGAGAGTATTCTAAACTTGCATATATTATGATTTTTCAGTTAATTTCAGGTTTAAGATAATATTACGATAATTATTATGTTGTTATTATGTATTATGCTTAAAGTTCTAATCATTATTGGGTTATTCACATAAGTGTTCCTGGTACTCTGATGGTGGTTAACACTGCGAATTAACCTCATACATATTATTCAGGAGGCAAACTAAGTGTACATACCCAATAGCAGAGCTAAAGTTGATACACAAGTCAAAACCACCCACAAGAAGAAGATTAGGCTACAATTATAGTTATCGCGTTATATAATATTGCATGATACATTGCTGATTGTCAATATGATATTACAATGTTATTAATTTCATTTTAATGCAACAATTACGGTTATAGAATTTTGTTGATGACACCCATCCACGTTAATAGGCATACGGTATAGCGAACTATAGGACCAAGTAGACAAAATAGAAAAGAAACGATGACGCATATGACCTCAGATCTCACATATAGAATTGGAAGAAACAAAAAGGCCATGAGAACTCATATGATGCCACTAGGACGACAGCTACGAAGGCAGCAAACCTCACCTATCGAATTTTTTTTAAGCATGTCAAAGTCAAATGGCAACCACTAATGACAAGATAGCAAGTATGATAGGGAAAGAAAAGTGATTTATGTATACGTACATTCTACATGTCAAATACCAATACTACTACAGAGGAAATGGTACCATTTAATCACACACGTCCCCTCGATCGGGTTTAATAGCTTTGGTTGGGGATGCTTGTCTGTAAGGCAAATGAGGGACTATTATGGGGAAGCCGCCTAACCTTATGACGCTCATAGATTAGTTAGCACAGCTCTCCCATAGACTGGTGCTACACGACGTTACCGGGGGTGTAGATAGAAGTGCGTGACCGTAATATATTAATAATATTTGTAATGAAATTTTGTGTGTGATTAATAGGAGACCATACCATCATATTAGCACAATTATAGGTATGTTGGAATAGTATATATATATATATATATATATATATATATATATATATATATATATATATATATATATATATATATATATATATATATATATAGAATAGATATAAGATATGACTCAGTAGTGTCTCACACGCTACATGTCATAGTTTGAAACCGATCAGACTAAAATGGTTACACCATTTTCAATAAACGGGGGGGGGGGGGGACATACTGCCATGTGGCGTCGGAGGCAAGAATCAATAATTTAAAATTAGATACACAATTGTGGCAAACGGAAGAAAGAGAGTTAACTGAGTAGCGCATGAATACACAAGTTGCTACATGACGTCAAGTTTTGAAAACATCATGGAGACAGGCGGACTTGGTCATAACACCGAAGTATCTACAACAATATCTAACTGAAAGACGTTATATACAGGATATATGATTTTACCGCAAAATCAGGAAACAAGGGCACATTCTGGATTGCGAGGAACGATCGGGGATGAACGTATGGCGTAGAAGAAATGAGGAGAATGAATTGTATCACAACTTGCCGATCGAATCAACAAGTAGAGGTCATAGCGTCAGTACAGACTTAGATCAGCGTAAGTCGGATGATAGAACGAAGGACGTAATGTAAGGACTGCGCGATGGAACACATGCAATTTAATTAAATAAGATGGAATCGGAATCGGCAGCTTGACATTATATATTTATCAATAATTATTTGTTATATTTTGACCAACTTCTCATCAACATGGGAGCGATAATATAGTAGCCTGTACGACCGATTACCATTAATAAACTTTGATTTGACGTCGAATGCCATCGTTGCTGACATCATTGTCGTTGGCGTTAATATTTGGTACTCGTTGATCTGCTACATTGTTTGTTTGGACGACGAGCGCAATATATATGACACATTACAAGAGATAAACATTATAGCAATAAGCCTGTCGTTTATAGCCTTTGGAAATCCAGCTAGTTTACCAACCAGGGCCGACTTATTGGCAAATCAAACACCGGATTGGCGTCTTTCCTCGCTTTTTCTTCCCTTCCAGAAAAATTGTGTATCCGGCACCTACTTCACAGATTTGGCCTCCTTCTGCAAGTCGTGTCTCGCTCAAGGCTGCAGTGTCGATGTACCTGCCCAGCTCTCTCCCAATCCGCGCTGTTCGTCTCACTGGACCCGACGCGCCGTCTCTATTAAGTAGGGTGCGTACATTCCAAGTTCCGATTGTTAAGGGAATATGGTTTGCTTTTTTAGCTTTACCTGTTTTTTCTTTGTTTGTATGTCTACCGCAGTATAGGGTATCCACCAGCCGCGGCTAGTTGGTTAGGTAATGATGGGGCAAACAATGTTTAGGTCATCTTTTCTAGCCCCTTCCTCATGCTATGGAGGTGAGCAGTGTGTTCCTATAGAGGGCTGCTCAGTCGCTCAGGGGGCTGCCGAATCCCACTGCTGCTCCGGTCAGTAGAAGACGACCATGTGGCCTGAGCCGCCTGTGTGCAGGTCTGCGACTACGGCTGCCAGCGTACCCACGCCTGCCGCTTCGCCGCTCGCCCATCGACACAGGGCCTGAAGGTGATATACGACGTTGGATGAAGAATGACTTGCGCGATGAATTGGATTAAAGTGAGGAAGAGTTGCGCTATACGTCGACCTCACTCTCTCGCCTGAGTCCATCTGAGTCCAGTGGCAAGACATGCAAAATAAAACCATGATTTTAATGCGATGGCAACACATACATTAATCGTCTCAGCCTGAAAATGGACAGCAGGACATTTCTTTGGAAGAAAAGACGGCCGCCGTGACACTGATCACATATAATATCGAGTACAGTCTAGTTTATGAAAACATAGGACCCCGCCATATACCCAGTAGGCATGAAGGCGTGTAACACATTGTTTACTTGTTTATTCTGTGAATACATTACAACGGTGCAGAATCCCCCGAGCGGAAAGGACATCATGGCCGCTTGTATTTTTTATCGAATCTATCAATCTGACCCGTCAGATCACATATCCTTAGCAGTCGTATTCTTCCTCGTTCAATTTACGTGTCCGTCAACACGAAACTTGTTCAGCGCAGAAGGTATGTCAATGCTGCACACAATCTAAGTTCTATACGTTGTCATATCAGATCTCATTCCCTAAAGAGACGCGATAGAGTACATCATAAATATTTTATAGCCAGAAAATCCACATTAACAAACATTCCCAAGGTTCTAAGCTAGGATCCTTAAGTTCTGTGAAATACCCCCACTTAAATAAATCGGGTAGTAAGTAACTGAAGGCATGCAGGAACTGTCCTGGTATAAAACAAGCGTTTACAGGCGCCCAGAAACAGTTGTATATTTGCAACGCTGAATCATGTTGGTAAGTTACAGGAACTTGATCTCACATACCTCGAGGTTTAACAGCAAACAGCCATCTCAGGTGGCTTGTAGTGGGTTTGTAAATATGTTGATACATAGACAGTGGTTGATTAATTTATGGAAACAGTATAATAGCAAAGCTTCAAACGATAATAAATCAATAAATTAGACGATAACATATCTCTCCAGCTGCAAAGTTGACACGAGAAGTGTGAGTAAAGTCTACAACGAGCTAAGTCTAATTTGTTATTTGCTACGGTGAAACACATAGGAGTGTATAGATGTATTTTATAAGTTATAAAGTTAGACATAGTTTTGGACAAGTGTGAAACTTTTAAAATAGCAGCCATATAAGGACACTTCGATGCAAAAATAGGCAATTAAAAATCGAACGGTGTGTCTGGTGCCTAAGCTCTAGGTAGCATAAATGTTCGAGGCCACATACGTGGCAACAGCGTGGACATTACCTCATCATATGATAACAGTTAAGACTCAAAACAGATCCTCGACAATTATGCACTCGGGGAAAGTCCCGGAAATTGTGTTCAGAATCAAACTGATTACATACTTATTCCACATGCATTCAGAAGCTGCTTAGTAAGAGCAAACAACTAGACTAGAAGCAGTCTACCATTGTGATTATGTTACAGTTATAGAAAGATAAGATTACATGTCGACAATTACGAAGTTCCCATCACTTTAGATGCAGCGTTACTTAGAACAGACATAGCAATTAGGAAATGTACACTGTACAGAACAGATATAAACCCACTATTTACTTTTCCGTCTACTTATGGCCCCTGCCGTATGGCGATGGTGTGATGTCTGCTGTCCACAGACTTCTATCTCCTGAACTGCCAATTATTGCTGATACCGATGTTCCTCCGTGATTTAATTGCAAACTGCCCAGAAACTTTGCTCTCGGTCCCCCCTGCCTTTCATCCCCTCCAACTTTCCCGTTGTCACAACGTAATCTAGCATTTCTGTTCTCTTGAAGTGCCCACAGAATGTCAGCTGTTGTTTTACCCTGATGTGAGTAACCAGTTCTCTTTATGAAGTAACTTCTTTCAAAATATCTTTATTACGCTTTTAATACACCCATTGTATTTTCATAATTCTTCTACAAAACCTTGTCCCTGCAACCCATTCATAATTCCCCACTAGTGTACTAAATGTCCATTATTCACTTCAGTACCTGAAAATTGATTTGGTATAGCCCTTAAGAACTCATTTTCTCCCCTCGATTGAAATAAATTTACTTACAAAAATAAACAATACCATTAGTTAGTTAGTTAGTTAGTTAGTTAGTTAGTTAGTTAGTTAGTTAGTTAGTTAGTTAGTTAGATATTTAGTTAGTTTACAGATCATCCTCATTGCACATCGAACCATCTAGTCCATATGTTCTCGGATCACCCTCTCAGTAAATCCTACGGCGTGTAGCGGCTCACGACACAATTTCTGTGTTGTTTTATTAATTCTCTTTGGCTTCCTGCATAGTACTCTTGTCTGGCCACACCTCTGTTAAATTGCTGTTCTCGCATCCTAACCATGGTTACAGATTCACAGTCATCACTTGGTTCTCTCAAACGACTTGCTTCTCGTAGAGCATTCAGTATATCAGCGAGGTCCATGGCTCGTCCATCCTCCACTGTAGCCTTACCCGCAAGCCTTTCAGCCTGCTCATTTCCTTGTACACTCGCTTGCCCTGGCATGAGAATGAAACTAATCTTTGCCAGCCATGACCGCTCCAGAGACACCAACCATGTCTTCAGATCCAACTCATCACTATCTTCTTGAGCATACTCATTGAGTCACGAAGGAAGCCCGAGTGAAGGTCTGTGTCTCGAGCCATGTTATTGCTTTATTTACTGCCATGACTTCCAGTCAGATTATTTGTGGTAAAGGAAAACCACAGAATCTTCCTTCACAATTCTCCCTCAAGCCTGAGCCGTAAAAGTCCACGAAATTCTCACGCTTCGAACGACCGATCTATCTGTGTAAATGACAGAATCACCCTCTACAGAATTCTCGAAGATCAAAGCCTGTACTTCCGCCTCCACTGCAGCCGGATTTTCTTGTTTGCAGTTTCTAGTTGGATGCAAACTGACAAGAATGTGCAGAACTCTGTTGGCACTTGTACCCACACTCGCCATGTTCTAAGTTCTCAAATGGTTCCATCGCCCTGCTACTTAGTGAGAGCGTAGTGCGATACTGTGTGCTGTGAAATTCCTCTGGAATGCTTTAGCATTTGTCCGCTGATGTTTGCACAGTGAACTGCATGTTCGGAACAACGGCCGGCTGTCACTGACTTGACTGGTTTGCCTTTTCGGTTCACGAGTGCATTTTTCAGGCGACTCCTGGGAGTCGTCGCTGGAGCTACGGAGTGTTTGCTTTGTGCGGCGCTTTCGGCGGGTCGCCCTGCGGAAAGAGACCGAACCATGTGGTATATGACCCGGTCAGTGAAGTCATTCTGGTGACTGCCTATTCCATCGACGATGAACTGTACTTTTCGTGGAGGACTTTTGTGTTGGCATTCTGGCTGCGGCATTATGCACAGTGTACCTTTGCGGGCTGTTGGCTTGCAGAGACTCCTGTCTGCTCCACTTTTCACATTGGGCAGTGAGGAGCATTTTTTGTGATATTCACTGGCACAGGAACGGAGCATAATGGGGACGACCCGTTGCCGTGAAGTTGGAACCACGACTAACTAACTAAGTCCTCAAGTGAACACCTGTTGAAAAATGTCTTCGGCTTGACCCATCCACAACTTTCCTCTTTTTAACATGCTGCCTTTTGCCTTCTCAATTTCACTATGCAGTGTATGTTGGCCGGCTTCGTGGCTTAGAGGTTATGATTTTTCTCCGTAATCTCGTATACTGCCGTAGGTAACGTGATGACGGTGAGAATCAGCAGTGGTTCGAATCGCATCGGTAACTTACGGGGTATGTGAGCCGGCCGCTCAGAAAGCAATGGCAAACTACTGAGCGTAATCTTGCCAACAAATCAACACACAGCTGAAAGATGCTGGTGTTGACAGCGATGTCCTGTAAAGGATATGCAAAAAAAAAGTGTATGTTATATGTTGACTCTGTTGTAGGCACGTGCTCAGCTAATTTGTACTAAGACCTCCGTGGTTGCAAAAGCATGCATGTTGTATTTCTTGTATTTCCAAGTATAATACGCGTAACTTCGTTCTGTATCCTTCATCCTTTACATCTGCATGTGGCTGAGAGTCAGGATTACCATCGGATATTAAAAAACAGAAAGTACCCGACTTTCATATAGAAGACACAGAAGGCGCTGCTCAGTTTACCGTGCCATCACCCTCATCGCAGCCAAATCCCATTTGGCCTTTGTTTTCACCTGATCGTTCGTATAGTATAAGCAAGGCTTGGATCAAAACGTAGCCCCAGGTATTTCATTGCCTGCTGTTCTGCCCACAATCTTGAACACAGATTTACAGTTGGTGTTGGAGTGTTGACAACATGGGTATTCAAAGAAAACCATGTCACTGCTGCCTTCGTTGGGTTGACCATTGCACCAGCTTCACTATACCAAGTGCTTATGCGATTGAGTTCTGTTTGTAGTCCCACAGCAACCCGATCTCTGTCCTCCCCTGAGGTTACAGTAACACGTCGTCGGCATACGACAATGCCCCCCTCCCCCTGTCCTGTGATCTTCTCACCAGTAATTCTCACAGTGTAGGCGTTGAACAGCACTGAAGATAATGGTTATCCTATGGCAGACCAGGCTATATTGCTGTTAGTTCAGAAGAAAATACGCTTAATCTCGTGACATGCTGCTTTTGCTTAGGCTAACCATTTAACCACTGTCGTACATCTTCCATCTGCTGTTATTAAAATACCGAAAGACATAAAATCATTTACTTGTTACAGACTGTTCCATTCACTTTGGTATTGCATTTTGGAAGACATGTATGCCTTTGTAATTACAAGTAATGTTGTTTTTCAGTTATTCCGACAAAGACATATGCTTTTAATTTTTATTGTAATTACATATATTAACGCCGTGACAACATTGCAGTTATAAACATATTTCAGGCGAACGAAAGAAGAAGACATCTATTATTTCTTATAGATGGGTTTCATTTTTCAGCGACCAAAACCGTGTCATTAGCATATCGTAGGTTGCCATGGAAATAATACAGATTATTGAAACACGGTTGAATGTGTTGCGTGAAGTAATACAGCAGACATCAATAGAAATAATTCATCAGATACATGGGACTGGGGAAGGCAGAGAGATAAATAGCCGGATGGCTTGGCTACATGGCATAATGGAGACAAGAACAGAGGCCTGGTCCACGAATTTGGCGATCGTGTGAGATGGCCAACTATGACTGCCCACGAGTATCGGCATGGCATATGATGGCGATCGTGTGAGGTGGCCAACTGTGACCAGTGTTGCCATTTTAGTACTTTTCGCGCTAAATTTAGTGCTTTTTCAAGTCAGTTAGTGCGAAAATTTTCCTTTTAGTGCGGCCGCGTAAATTTAGTGCTTCACAAAATTTTTTTGGTGCTTTTTTTTGAAAGGGTAAATATTACTTTAAAATTCATTTTGGGAACACTAAAAAGCCGAATTTGAACTAAAGCAAGGGAATAAAACAGTCTTAGTACGTTACCGCGCAATATTCAACTAATTTAATTCCCTTTAATATGATTTAGCTGAAAGCGAACGCCATCTTGCAAAGTCCAAACGTCAATACATTAACTTGTAATCGAGTTCATAATTTTGTGGTGTCTACATTATCCTTTCATATAAGCTTATTTGTGTTTCACCATGAGCAAGAAATATTGTCAACATTTCAGAGAACAGTGGCTCAGTGTCAGGAGATTTCAAAAATGGTTGTTAAAAGTAGAAGGGGATAATACTAAGTGTTTTTGCAAATATTGCAAATGTTCCATTGCATCCAGGTTAAATGATATTGAAAGGCACAAGAATACAACGAAACATCAGAAAGCCGAACAACCATTCAGTACACAAAGGCAAAGAACAATTGCATTTGACAAACTGAAAAATGATGTCAAAGAAACAGAAGGATGCATGCGTTTGTTCATAGCTGGCCATTGTTCGCTTCGCGTTGTTACCATTTAAGTGAACTCTGCAAGGTACACTTTGGTGACAGCAAAGGTTGCAAGAACTTTAAGCTTAGGAGAACTAAGTGCAGAGCAGTTATTTCAAATGTACTTGCACCATATTTCACAACAGACTTGACAGCTGATATTGGCAAAAGTAAATACAGCTTATTGATTGATGAGAGCAATGCCATTTCTGAAACTAAGCTACTTGGAGTAGCTATTAGGTACTATTCAGAGACAAGAAAGCAGTTTGTGGTTACTTACTTAGATTTAGTTGAACTGAGTGACTGCAACGCACAGGCAATATGCAATGCGTTAAAAGATTGTTTAAACAAGAATGGACTTGAGTTGCAAAGACTAGTTGCACTCGGCGCTGACAATGCGTCTGTCATGACAGGTGTAAACAATGGAGTATATACAAAATTAAAATCCGAAGTTCCTCATCTGGTGCTAATTAGGTGTGTATGTCATTCCCTTCAGCTGGTAGTGTCACAGGCTGCAGCTGCTTGTCTGCCCAGGAACATCGAGTTCATGATTAGAGAAACATATAACTGATTTTCTCACTCAAGTCTTCGTCAAGCAAAGTACAGGGAGCTTTTTGCTTCAATAAATGATGGACGACATCCGCTGAAGGTTGTTCAATTAAGCCAGACACGATTGATGTCCATTCTATCTGCCATTGTCAGAATATTGCAGCAGTGGGTCGAGCTCAGAACTCATTTTGATGTAGCAAGACTCAACGAGCGCTGTTATACAGCAGAACTTCTACATTCTAAGTTTAGCGACATGAACAACTATGTGTATCTCATATTTCTCAAGCATATTCTCGGAGAAGTTCAAAGTGTGAATAAGAAATTCGAAGCAGATATACAGGACCAAACAAAACTACTCATCGATCTTGTCCAGCTCATTGATTCTATCAGTTCAAAGATTGCTATTCCTGGGAAAAAAATAAAAGAAAGTGATGCTATTAAAGATTATTTAGATCCTAATCCCAATCTAGGTTATGAGTTTGAGAAACAAAAATAGCAGACTACAAGTTTCCCGATGAGAAAGAAATTCGTGGAAGGTGCATCCAGTTTTTAATAGAGCTATTGACACAGCTGCGTTTATATTTGCCCGATAACGATTGAGTGTTGCCGTCCATATCATGTCTTAGTGGAAGTGAATGTCTACAGCCAATGAAGCCCTGTATATTTGATCTTGCTAAAATGTTTGTAGAAGATGCAGCTACTCTCACCCGCATCGATTTCCATTGGAGAAAACTTCATCATATGCAGTGGTCACAGACCTCTGACACACTTGGACTGTGGGCAGAAATAGCCTCATACAGGGATGCCACCGGTGAAAATCCTTTCCAAGATCTTACAGATTTAGCTTTAACTGTGCTCATTTTACCTCATTCTAATGCGGACGTGGAGCGTATAAAATCAAAATTGCGGAATAGACTTAGCATAAAGAGTTTGACAGCTGTTTTGACTATTAGATATGGAATGAAAAGATATGGCAAATGCTGTCATGATTATAAACTACCTAAGGATGTTCTGCGAAAAATTGGACCACAGGAGGCATATACATGTTTCTTTCAATCATCCTCCTCATCCTCATCACATCAGGAGCAAACAGAGCAGGAAATAGCTACAGAAACTGAAGAGGAGTTGTTTGACTGGGATTTGACTGGAATAAACTTCATTCTAATATTCAGTGATAATAATAAATTATAATGTGCTCCTTTATAACATTTTGAATGAATACCACCAGTGCTTGTTTTAGTGATTTCTCAAAACAAAAGTAGTGCAATTTGGTGCTTTTTTGGTTCGAAAGTAGTTCTGATTGGGATTTGGCGGATCTGGAATAAACTTCATTCTAATATTCAGTGATAATAATAAATTATAATGTGCTCCTTTATAACATTTTGAATGAATACCACCAGTGCTTGTTTTAGTGATTTCTCAAAACAAAAGTAGTGCAATTTGGTGCTTTTTTGGTTCGAAAGTAGTTCTGATTGGGATTTGGCGGATCTGGAATAAACTTCATTGTAATATAAAGTGATAATAATAAATTATACTGTGCTACCTTGTTACATTTGTAATAAAAACAGTTGGTGCTTTTTTTTTTGGTGCTTTCCAAAAAAATTTTGTGCTTTTTAGTGTTTTTTGGATCGATTTTAGTGCTTTTTCATCAAAGGGAGATGGCAACACTGACTATGACTGCCCACGCGTATCGGCATGGCATATGATGGTGATGATGTTACACGTCATTGCGTAAACGAAATGGGTGACAATTTAATTTCTGTAGACGATGGTGTAGACAAGAAATGTTCAACCTCAATTGAATGTTATCTGTGACAAGATGGGAAATACCTTAACAGAAGCTTCCGGTCGCCAGCATGGCCTTTAGGGGTTGAACCGTTAAGACCTGTGGCGTGTTTATGCTTGTGGCTACGGTTTGCAATCGCATTTTCTTCATGTTGGACTGGTAGTACATGGTTCCGTCGCTCTGCTACTGAGTGAGTGCGGGGGCGACACCGTGAGTTGTGAAATTCGCGTGGAATGCTTTTACATATGTCCTGCACAGTGAACTGCATGTTCGGAACAATGGCTACCGACGGTTGCTGAATTGACTGTTTTGCCCTTTCGGTTAACGAGTGCATTTTTCAGGAGACTCCCGGGAGTCGGCGCTGAAGCTGCGTAGTTCGTGCTTTGTGCGACACTTTCGGCGGGTCGCCCTGCGGTAAGAGACCGAGCCATGTGAGAAAACCCGGGTCATCGGGTCAATGACGTCTTTCTGGTGACTGCCGAGTCCATCGACGAGGAACTGTGGTTTTCGTGGATGAATTTTGTGTTGACATTCTGGCAACGGCATTATGCATAGTGTACCTGTGCGGGCTGTTGGATTGCCGAGACTCCTGTCTCTTCCACTTTTCACATTGGACAGTGGGGAGCATTTTGCGTGATATTCGCTGGCACGGGAATGGAGCATACTGGCGACGACCCGTTGCCGTGAAGGTGGAACCTCGACTAACTAATTAACTAACCTTAACAGAATCTAGACAAATTCTAGAAAGATGGCAGGAGTACTGCAGCGGAATGTATGATACGAGTGTCAGTGAGGGTATGAATGAGATAATGAGCCAATGACAGCAGAGACAGAACCTGAACCCTCATTAGATGAAATTGCATGGGCAATAAAGAACATGAAGAATGGTAAATCACCTGGATTGATTGATTGATTGATTGATTTAGGAACCGACATCACAGCATTCGGGGCATTCCCATAAGCGCTCCGTCCCCATACTCAGAAGCCAGCGAAGAGTTCCAACCCCAATAGTACCAGTAGCAATCTCATTATATGTGCGTCTCGCCTTTCCTCTAAGCGTCGAGCATCGGCCAGATCCCCTCGTTACTCCTCGCTGTCGCATTCTTGCCAGACCATGGTGATCCATTTGCTCCTCCGAGGTGTACACGTGCTTCCACACGGCCGCAACCACGTCTGCCTTATAAAATGTGATGAGATACCAGCTGAACTAATTAAAGCAGGACGAGCAGAAAGCATACAAATCTATCACGCATTATATGGAAATATGGTATATGACTCTATATAGTTGGAAGAGAACTATCTTCATTCTAATACCAAAAAAGGGCAACCTGAAATCATGCACCAACTATAGAACTGTTGCCCTGATCAGTCATGCAAGTAAAATTCTACTAAAAATCACATTGGGAAGACTTCGTAAGAAAAAGGAAGAAGAAATTAACGTGGTTCAATCTGATTTTGGACAATGAAGAGGAGCAAGAGATCGCATTCTCAACATGCGTTTAATAATAGAGAAGTGCAGAGAATTTGATGTAAACCTATTCTCATGTTTTGTGGATTATTCAAAGGCATTTGACTGTGTGCAACATCAGAAACTTTGGGAAATCATGAAGAATATGGGCTTTCTATCACATGTAATACAACTCATAAGAATGCTCTATCTAGACCAACAAGCAGCGGTTAGAATAGATGGCGAGACATCAGATTGGTTTGACATCAAGCAAGGAGTCCGTCAGGGGTGTGTGCTGTCCCCTATTTGTTTAACCTGTACGCCGAAAATATAATGAGAAATGCAAGAGATGATATAAACAGGGAGCTATATGATGCCCTAAATATCGGTGGTCATGACATACCAGAGATTCGGTATACTGATGATACAGTATTGCTATCCACAACACAGAATGGTATAGAAAAACTAAGAACCTCAACCCAATTGAATAGTGAACATCACAACTTATATCTTAACATAGCAAAATCAAAGATAATGAATACAGAAAAAACTACTATGGAGAAAAAATATATGTTAATCAGGAAAAATTGGAGGTGGTGGAAAAATTTGAATATCTTGGGTCATTGATTACCAACGACGTTGATACAATGAAAGAAATTAAACGACGACTATCAATTGCTCTTCAAAGACTAAAACAACTGAATAAATTATGGAGAGGGACAGACAGAACTACAAAAATTAGATTTTTAAGAGCAAACATCTTTCCCATTGCAACATACGCCTGTGAGACCTGGACACTTACTAAACAAGCTGAACAGCGCATAATTGCCTTTGAATATAAATGTTATAGACGAGTTCTAAGAATATCTTGGGTAAAGAAAAGAACAAATGCATCCATACTTCAAGAGCTGAATATTGAAGATGGTTGGCTATTAAAGACGTTAAAACAAAGAAAATTGAAATATTTTGGTCACTTGAAACGTCACGAAAGTTTGGAGCGAACAATAATAAGGGGTATATGCCTGGGAAGAGAGGAAGAGGAATGCCAAAGAGAAGATGGGTGCAGGATGTGGCGGATGATCTCCAGATGGGTTTATCGGACGCGGGACATCTTGCTTATGATCGAGAGGTTTTCCGGAAGGTTGTTAAGGGAGCGAGGTTCTGGAAAGGACATGCTACTGAATGAATGAATGAATGAATGAATGAGAAGATGGTGTAAAGAAGAAATATAATGGAAATATAATTGAATATATAGTAGAAATGGTCAACAACTGTAAAGTGACTACATAACATTTTGCTGAACGATAAATCCACGGAGCTTAACACCAGTCAAGGGAAAGACATATTTACAATAAGCGTACAACACAGAGACACCTTTTTGACACGTTTGTGGGTGTATCGCGCGTTTGGTGATAATCTCATCATTGTGTAGACCACTCGGCACTCCGGATGTGATGCGGTGAATATCAGCTCGGCCACTGTTACTTCTCAAGACATTGCTCAAATACCATGTTATACTAGGACAGATAATTATAGAAAATTACGTTTATTTCGACATTGTCCAGATCCCAGGGAGAGTGGCAACGCATCAACTCGCACCGTTGCTTGTCGGTTTTAATGGCCAGTGTGTTTGAATCCTCTTCGAGGCAGGCATTGTTGTTCTTGTTTTCTGCGTCGACAGCTCCAAAGGAAACACGGGATATCGAGAAATATGTTGGGAAATAAAGGTTGCGGCGTGATTGTGACTACACCACCAGTTGATTGTTGCTTGATCTAGGACATGAGGCTAGAATCATATATCCAATACCCTTTATGGCAGTGTTTCCCAACCTTTTTTTTGCTATGCCCCACCTAAGCCTTTCTAAAATTCGTATCCCCCCCCTCCCCCCTCAACATTTAATATTGAAAAATTGAAATGTTCACTAAAGAAACTTGAATTGTTTTTTTTTAAGTAGGGCTGACGGTTCCCAGAGGGGCCTCAAGCTCCCCGTTTTGTTATATCCAGCCGATTTATTCCTTTTTCGAATTGCCCCCCTTTCCAATCTAATTGCTCCCACCCCCCGGTGGGGCGTGGGCCCCACGTTGGGAAACACTGCTTTATGGTGTGAATTTCAATTAAAAGGATTCATTTTTCGGCTTCAGTGTATGTTGAGCTTGTTTCTATAGTATGCAGCTGAGGAGATATTGTGGAATATGGCAGGCAATACGTTGTGTGGTATACTGTTGGTAACTGCATTATTTAATAAGCAAGCGGTAGGAATGAACATTGATAATGTTGATTACTGTAAGGTATGATGCTCATTTGACAATATTCCATGATGTCACATTGTTGACTATTGTCACCAGGCATACTTTCTAGCTGCTGTGATTGTTATCAACACCGCTGAGGGATGTGTTGTAACCGGCCGTAAGTATTAGCCTGGCATCATTGTTTCTGGAATGTTCTGTCAGCCATTGTTAGATCTTGACCCCCTCGCTCTATAGTAGCCCGACAACACACACATACATACCTACCCACATATACCCACACGCACATACACAGACACCCCCTGCACACACAAACACACACACATCTACACATACAGACACACAAACACACACACACACACACACGCACGCGCATATACATTTCACTGTTGGATAAAAGTTTAGCCCACGCTACTCCCAAGCTTTGTTTTGGACACTCATATTTGAAACGTTTTGTAGATGGTGGCCGTAATATGATACTGCAGATAGCAGTATAACTAAAATGGCGTCTGATCAAACTAGAGCAATACAAGCAATAACTATATTAAATACAGGCGCTGGAAAGCGTCACCTTGGGGGATTTCTGGGCAAGGCTTTTGCTACTAAACTCTCGTACGTATTATATAGTCAGACTCACATCTACCTTCCTTAGTCGTCTCTTACGGCATGCATGATAGGTTACAACACTGCTGATCTTTGCCTCCCTTATAGGCCATTTGACACGCGGGCCTAGATGGCTGTGCCCTTCTGGTAATGCATGGCTTGTGAAGTCCCATTGCTCTGTGTTCACTGCATCCACGCGTCAATGATTATTTGACAATACTAATATGTGATATAACAGTTAAAAGTTAGTTGCATATCCTATAGAGGACGTAGCAGTCAATCCCAGCATAGTTTGGCTGTTCGTGATTCTTGTACAAGTTTACCTTCAGTAGTTTGCATTGCTTTCTGAACGACCGGCACTCATACCATTTCATAAAAATCAACGTAAAGCGATCTGCTGACAAATCGCCCACAGCTGTGTTTCAAAAGAGGTATGCGAGATTACGAACTAAGTTCATAAATTCAAATGCATAGGGACAATCATAATAGAAAGAAGTGCACCACTTAGATTAAAAACAGAATTGGTCAAACAAAAGCTGTTTTTCATGAACATGTATGCAATAATACACTATTACCACATGTCAGAAGATGTTAGATAGAACCTGTTCTGTTGGTTGTCATTGAACCATGGAATGTTAATGAACAATTTAGGAAGGGCTTAGAGGCAAGTGAAATATTGTTTCTGGGACACATGTTGCGGTTGTCTTAGAGTGCTGTAGTAACTAACGACGAGTGCATGGACTAGGTTAATTAAAGTATAGCGTAATATACACACGTAAGATGAAGACAGACAAAGTTTTTGGACATTTAATGAGAAGAGAGGATTTTAAAACACCCTTACGACAAGAAAGATAAAAGGCAGAAATGACAGAGGAGCTGGCTGGACTTGGGCGGCGGGATGGACACATATCATCAATAGAACTGAACCAATACACCAAGTACCAATATCTGCGGAGGAGTATTATCGTCTAGTTGAGTTGGCAGGTCATGTGGTGATGATGATGATGATGATGATGATGAGCATGATGATGATGATGATAATGATGATGATCATGGTGATGATAATGATGATGATGTTCAGATGTTGTCGTATCACACGATTCAACCATCTGAATAGCTGCCTTTCAATAAAATGCATTGGTGTTTGTTATGGTTTAGGATAATTTTAAGTAGAAATGCCTATCTCCATTCATCATTATCATCGTCATCATCATCATCATCTTCCACTTCTGCCGTCAAGCATCGTGGGGTTGAATAATTTGCACTCCTGTGCCCGATTGGCGGCACTGGATAGTGTCATTCCGTATCATTGTACAATGTCGTTGATGTCGTCAATCCATTTTCTTCTTGGACGTACTCTTGGTCTCGTCTCCGATGATCTTTGATGTAAGGCAAGTGATGGTAGTTGCTGGTGTTGCATTCTAACGACATGGCCAAACCACTTGATCTTCTGTCTTTCAATAAATGAGGCAGAAGGTGTTGATGCCACTGTCTGTCTGATAACAGCATTTCTTACTCGGTCTCGGAATGTTAAGTTGGCAGCTCTCCTCGGGCAACTCATCTCGCAGGTGTTGATTTTGCGAAAGTGTGATATGGATAAAGTCCAAGTTTGAGATTGGTAGCATAGGGTTGGTGTAAATATGGTGTTTATTATCTGTCGTTTTGCGGAAATGGGTATATTTGGATATTTAAATAAGGGTGATAGTTGATATGTAAGTGCACTAGCTTTTTGACATCTGATTTTGATTTCTCTGTCCAATCTGCCATCTTCTGTGATCATACTTCCAAGATATTTGAATTCTTTAACTTGTTTCAGAGTTGTGCTATTTATCTGTATACTTAGTGGGCCCGGCGATCTCCTAACTTGCATTACTTCGGTTTTGGCTGTGTTTATACTCATATTGTATCTTCTGCAGGTTGAACTCAGATTAGTAATATGATTTTGTAGTTTGTCCTCATCGCTGTAAAACAGGCACTGATCGTCTGCAAATAGAAGTTCATTTATTTCATATGGGTCAGTTGTTTCATCTGGAGTAAAGAGTTCTAAATTTTCTGAATCTGTTCTGTCAAGACTTGCTTCTTTGGATATTCTGTCCATGTAGATATTAAATAGCAGGGGAGAGAGCACACATCCCTGTCTCACTCCTGTATTGACTGTGAACATATCTCCATTAAATGATCCAATCTCCACTTTCAGATCACACGAAGACAATCTCAGCACATAGCCCGAACTCAGTAAAATTGCATGTATAATATAATTACTTATGCTGTAACCAATTTGTCTTCGATCGAAGTTTCTTTTAAATTTAGCCTGGGCACACATGTTAGCCCTACCTATTTCAATTTCCAACTTCAAAGGAATTTATAACCGGCGCTATACCCCCACCTCCCCCACCACCATTATTTCTAATTATATCTGTCCCTGGCTCCCTCCGTGGCGAAGGCCTTACCGACGCAGTTCGTAATCCCCGCGTTCGAAACACATCTGCGCGCGATTTGGCAGCAGACCGCGTGGTGTTGATTTTCCGTTGGTATCGGTGCTGGTGGTTCAGAAAGCAATGGCAAACTATTGAACGTAAACTTGCCAAGAGATCACAGCGGCTGAAATGCTGGTGTAGACTGGAATGTCCTGTAAAAAGGATATAGAAAAAATGAAAATATCTGTCCATATTACATTCAGAATTCTGCAGAGACGTTTGAACGTTGTTGCTTGTATCTCTTGTTATTGTCTA
Source organism: Cepaea nemoralis (assembly GCA_014155875.1). Lineage (NCBI taxonomy): Eukaryota > Metazoa > Mollusca > Gastropoda > Stylommatophora > Helicidae > Cepaea > Cepaea nemoralis. The sequence continues at coordinate 17,913 of JACEFZ010019935.1, read as the reverse complement.
TTCGTGGCACTGGAGGATCATTGGGGGTAATAAAGTTGTGTTGGGCAATGCTCTATGCGTTTCTATGGAGACATGTTTGGTCTGTAGAAATAACATGTCCCCAAGCAGTTTCCTACCATAGGTCTGTGATATAATAGGGACATCACATTTGGACGGCCTGAAGCACAGAGGGATGGGTGGCCAATCGTTCTCTCGCTTAGCAGGTAACGAGCCCAGTCATGGAACTTTCATCCGTGCTAAGGACATTATCAGCGCAGTTTCCTATCAACTTCGCTATTGTGTCTAAGGACACAATATTGTTCTGTAGTGCTTCTGTTGAACATCGTCCTACTTGTCTCTATGGACACATGATTATTCTGTAGTACTACTAATGTAATTGAGCAATGTTCTATTTGTCTCTGTGGACACATGTCTGTTCTGTAGTACTACTAATATAATTGAGCAATGTTCTATTTGTCTCTATGTACACATGCTTGTTCTGTAGTACTACTAATATAATTGAGCAATGTTCTATTTGTCTCTATGTACACATGTTTGTTCTGAAGTACTTCTAATATAATTGAGCAATGTTCTATTTATCTCTATGGACACATGTTTGTCCTGTAGTACTACTAATATAATTGAACAATTTTATATTTGTCTCTATGTACACATGTTTGTTCTGTAGTACTACTAATATAATTGAGCAATGTTCTATTTATCTCTATGGACACATGTTTGTCCTGTAGTACTACTAATATAATTGAACAATTTTATATTTGTCTCTGTGGACATATGTCTGTAGTATTGGTGATATCGGGCGAATGATCTGCTTAATATTTGTTTTTGCAATCGTATACGGTACAATAATGCACAAAAGAATTCAGGAGATTACTAATCAAAGAACACGTACATCAGCAGGCTGCCTAAAGACAAAAGATGGAAGAGTCATAATAGAAAAAGATCAGATTTTACATGTATGGTCAGATTACGTGAAAAACCTTTATGACGATAACAGAGTCGAACAATATATTGTTCAAAATAACAATGAAGGACCAGCAATTTTGAAGATGGAGGTTCAGAATGCTCTTAATCATATGCAATCTGGCAAGACCCCTGGTCCAGACAGCGTCACAACAGAAATGATTAATGCTTTAGAAGAATATGGAATAGATAAAGTTACCAGTCTGCTTAATACAATATATGATACTGGAAATATACCTCATGAGTTATGTAATTCTGTATTTATTGCAATCCCAAAGAAATCAGGAGCCTTGGAATGTGATCAACATCGAACAATTAGTATAATGAGTCACATCACGAAGATTTTGCTAAGAATTATCATGCAAAGAGTTAGGAGGAAAATACAACCTGAAATAGGAGAAGAGCAATGTGGGTTTGTAGTAGGCAAGGGTACAGTAAATGCTGTGTATATACTGAGAACCGTAATCGAACGTTCTATAGAAGTAAACAAAGATCTACACCTTTGCTTTTTTGACTACACAAAGGCTTTTGATAAAGTGAGACATGTCAACATGATAAGGATGCTTGAAGATCTACAAATTGATGGGAAAGACCTTAGACTTGTAAAAAACATATATTGGAAACAACAAGCTGCCATAAGAGTTGATAATGAAGTAAGCCAATATCAGCCTATTAAGAGAGGTGTGAGACAGGGATGTGTAATGTCTCCAGATCTGTTTTCCCTGTACAGTGAAAATATTTTCAGAAATATTGAAAATATGGAAGGAATCAACATTGGGGAACGATGCATCAATAACATTAGATATGCAGATGATACAGTCTTGATTGCAGACAATGAACAGGACCTGCAAAATTTAGTAGATGCGGTTGTTACACACAGTGAACAACAAGGGTTAGAATTAAATTGTAAAAAGACACAGATTATGGTCGTCACTAGGAAGAACGAAATACCACAGTGTAATATACAAGTAAATGGGAATATTCTTCAACAAGTGAATAGGTACAATTATCTCGGAACAGTAATAACATCTGATGGGAGATGCCTTGAAGAGATTAGAACAAGAATCGCCATGGCAAAAGTAGCCTTTAGCAAGATGAAAAACATACTGACCAATAAAAAGATGTCAATTGAAACGAGAAAAAGAGTGTTGAGATGCTACATAGAACCTGTACTTTTATATGGATGTGAAGCTTGGACAATGAGCAGCCAGGCTGAAAAACATCTGATGGCTGTAGAAATGTGGTTTCTGAGGAAAATGCAAAGAATACCATGGACAGCCAGAAAGACCAATGAAGAAGTCCTTCAAGAAACAAATGAAGATCGTAAACTAATCAGAGACATTAGACGTAGACAGTCACAATTTTTTGGGCATGTTATGAGAAGAAATTATTTGGAGAACTTGGTGACAACTGGTAAGATCGAGGGGAACAGACCAAGGGGAAGACCTAGAAACAAGTATCTGGATGGCTTGGCCTTGTGGCATGGTCGAGACAGAAACACGGAGCTGATCCACGACTCTGTTGATCGAGTGAGATGGCAGAACATGACCGCCCACGCTTACCGGCATGGCACATGATGGATGGATGGATACGGTACAATTGTACAGCTGACACACTGGTTGTTTACCACGTTATGTGCCAGTCCAAGCATTTGATGTCGCCTTCTCCTCAAGCACGTTTGTTTACTGACCCATACACAAAATATCTGGTTCTCGGCATGTAGGTGAAGAAGCTGTCAGCAGTGTAAATGTGGTTTCTTAGAACAATCTCAGTGTAAGTAGTGTTGATGTGGTTTCTGAGAATAATCTAACTGTAAGCAGTCAAGATGTGGTTTCTGAGAACAATCTATCTGTAAGTAGTCAGGACGTGGTTTATGAGAGTAATCTAACTGTAAGCAGTCAAGATGTTTTTTCTGAGAACAATCTTACTGTAAGCAGTCAAGATGTGGTTTCTGAGAACAGTCTTACTGTAAGTAGTCAAAATGTGGTTTCTGAGAACAATCTTACTGTAAGCAGTAAAGATGTGGTTTCTGAGAACAATCTTACTGTAAGTAGTCAAAATGTGGTTTCTGAGAACAATCTTACTGTAAGCAGTCAAGATGTGGTTTCTGAGAACAGTCTTACTGTAAGCAGTGTTGATATGGTTTCTGAGAATAATCTTACTGTAAGCAGTGGAGATGTGGTTTCTGAGATCAATCTTACTGTAAGCAGTGTTAATGTGGTTTATGAGAACAATCTTACTGTAAGCAGTGAAGATGTTTTGTTAGAACAATCTTACTGTAAGCAGTTAAGATGTGGTTTCTGAGAACAATCTTACTGAAATCAGTGGAGATGTGGTTTCTTAGAACAATCTTACTGTAAGCAGTGGAGATGTGGTTTCTTAGAACAATCTTACTGTAAGCAGTGGAGATGTGGTTTCTTAGAACAATCTTGCTGTAATCAGTGGAGATGTGGTTTCTTAGAACAATCTTACTGAAGCAGTGGAGATGTGGTTTCTTAGAACAATCCTACTGTAATCAGTGGAGATGTGGTTTCTTAGAACAATCTTACTATCTTACTGTAAGCAGTGTTGATGTGGTTTCTGAGAAGAATCTTACTGTAACCAGTGGAGATGTTTTGTTAGAACAATCTTACTGTAAGCAGTGAAGATGTGGTGTTTGTTTAGAACAATCGGGACATTTAAGTATTGTCAAAACAACATATTGCATGCATGTTATAACTATCCACCGTTCTTTTAATGACATTGTTGTTGTTGTTGTTGTTGTTGTTGTTGTTGTTGTAAACTTTTAGAACAATCAGGACATATAAGTATTGTTAAAACAACATTTTGTATGCATGTTATAACTATCCAACGTTCTACAAATGACATTTTAGTTGTTGTTGTTGTTGTTGTTGTTGTTGTTGTTGTTGTTGTTGTTGTTGTTGTTGTTGTTGTTGTTGGTGTAAACTTGTAGAACAATCAGGACATATAAGTATTGTCAAAACAACATTTTGTATGCATGTTATAACTATCCAACGTTCTACAAATGACATTTTAGTTGTTGCTATTGTAGTCAGTCGCCTCGAACATTGAGGTATCTGGTTGTTGGAGTGATCTTCCTCGTGATCTGGTACCAAAGTACCTTGTACCAAAGTACAATCTCTCCAGGACTGTGTTAGTCCACCTCTCCCAGTTCAGAAACCAGCGGGCTGTGTACGACTGGTACTGACACTCCATATCTCTTAGGAAACTCAATCATTACCCAACGGAGACAATGCGGACTGGCTGGCATTAGGCCCTGGTTGGTAATATGTCCTCTACATGTTGTAGGCAGCCCATTCTCAAGAAACTCCAACCAAATGACCAAAGAAAAGGTGAATAGAATAAGAGTAGTCATGACAAATAAGTGTGTAGTTGTAGTCATTGTTCAAAGTATGGACAGTTTACTGACATAGAACAAGGTAAAAATACAGTAAAGACATTAGCTGCATGCGTCAACTGAATGTAACCGAACAATCCACAGACAAACCATTCGGTGCAGCCTGTAATTGTTCTGACGCTTGTCTGGGAAACTCCCATTGTCAGCACGATGGACAAGGTGGCTTTGCCTGCTTGTGTCTCATCTGCCAGTATTATGACAGCACTTATGGGCAGTGCGTGGACAGTAAGTATTTATTATCTTGATATTATCCATGTCTATAAAACATGTTACTGCAAATATAGTTTACCTGATTTAGTGTCATGCACACAGTAGGTTTGGTCCAAACATTGTCCACAGTTTAATGAATAGGTATGATAATGTCATTATGAGCATTGAAATTGCTGAAGATGCCACGACACACAATAAACAAGACGATGAACCTAGTCATCGGGGAAACGCCATAATTATCCCAATTTGGAAAAACAAAGGCAGCAAAAGAGACTGCACGCAATACAGAGGTATTTCACTGTTGAATCATACTGGGAAAATATTTTGCAAAATTCTTGAAAACAGATTACGAACTAATTTAGAACGCCAGCTAAGCGAAACACAACTTGGATTTAGGAATAACAAAGGATGCACAGATACCATTTTTGCGCTTAGACAACTTATAGAAAAACCAATCGAATTCTATGAAACACTCTACTTAGGCTTTGTCGACCAAGAAAAGGCATTCGATAGAGTAGGTAGAAACAAGCTGTGGGAAATCCTTAAACAATATGGAGTGAGTACACATCTAACAAACCTATGTAGAAGTTTATACAACAACAGTGAATGCATAGTGAGAGCAACTGGAGGACACACAGAACCCTTCACCATAAGATCTGGAGTATGACAATGTTGTGTCCTGTTCCCTCTCTTGTTTATAACATATATAGACAACATATGTAAAGAAACCAGCCAAACAGAGACAGCAAGAATACCGCATGACGAGGAACACATAAGAAGAACCATCTACAAATCTAACCATTAGAGAACTCCTGTTTGCGGACGACAAAGCACTAATAGCAAATTCAGAAGCTGAATTACAAGACCACATGAATAGTCTAAACAAAATGTGTAGGGAACATAACTTGAAAATTAGCAAAAGCAAAACAGAGATAATGACTATAACTAAACAAGAACAAACAACAACAACTCACCTAAACGAACATCCCTTGAAACAAGTAAAGAGTTTCAAGTATACATATCATGAAATGGCAGATCAGAAGACAAGACCGAAAATAGGTGCAATAAGGCAAATCAACTCATTGGACAAATATCACTAATACTAAAGAACAAACATGTATCAATAACTACCATGAAAGCACTTTACAACACTGTCTTCCTACCAACTCTACGCTACCGATACCAAACCTGGTCAATGACAGAAAAAGAGAAAAGAAAATCACAACAACTTAAATGAGATTCCTGAGAAGAATACTCAACGTATCAAGAAGAGATAAGATCAGAAGTGAAGAGATCAGAACTAAAGTGGGAGTTAATGGAGCACTAGATTTTATTAGAAAGCAGCAAGTCAAATGGTTTGGCCATGCAAGTAGGTTACCAGTCAACAGCGTACCACAACAAGCAATGATGTACAGACCAGATGGAAACAGAGGAAGAGGCCGACCACGTAAACGTTGGATGGAGGGAATAGCAGAGTCCATGGGAATATCGATATATGAAGCCCATAATCGGGCACTCTCACGATGTTTATACATCACCTTGACACCGCAAGGTACAAGCGAAACATGATGAGATGAGATGAGATGATGACCCTGGTATGGTGATATCTCGTCCTTCTGTCCAAATGGGAGGTCACATGTGGCGTTATATTATCCTTCAGCGCTGAATCAGTTAATGACATGTAAATGTTATTGCCCAGGGAAACAAGTCTTCAGAACAGATGTAATGTCTAGTTAATATCCGATTGTGCTCGAGTAGTGAAGTTTTCTCTCATACGTTTGCCGGGTGTTTACAGTGTTGATTTCAGTGACTGCAATGTTACAATGTAGTATATTTACAGTGTTTGTATTACATTTAAGTTATTGTAATGTTACAATGTAGTAAGTTTACAGTATTTGTGTTAAATTTCAGTTACTGCAATGTTACAAAGAAGTTAGTATGCTTACAGTGTTTCTGTTAAATTTCAGTTATTGTAAAGTTGCAATGTAGAAAGTTTACAGTGTTTGTGTTAAATTTAAATTACTGTAATGTTACAAAGTAGTATATTTACGGTGTTTGTGTAAAATTTCAGTTATTGTAGTGTGTTACAATGTAGTTTGTTTACGGTGTTTGTGTAAAATTTCAGTTATTGCAATGTTACAATGTAGTATGTTTACGGTGTTTGTGTAAATTTTCAGTTATTGTAGTGTGTTACAATGCAGCATGTTATCGGTGTTTGTGTAAAATTTCACTTAATGCAATGTTACAATGTAGTTTGGTTATCACGTTTGTGTTAAATTGCAGTTATTGTAATGTTACAATGTAGTATGTTTACCGTGTGTGTGTGTTAAATGTCAGTTTGTGCAGTGTTACATTGAATTGTTATGTTTACAGTCGTAAGTGAAGGGCCCTTGTCCCTGCCTTGAGGCGTATTGGATAGATGGTGCCACCCCCATATTTGTACAAACCAATCAGCACTCCATGGGTGATGTGGTTCATGTCACGCATGCCGCATTTATTTCCCAGAACATTTCCTAGTAACAATTGCAGGCAGGGAAGACATGGGAGCCCAGGTCATTAAAACAAGATGCCCGCCTCGATGGGGATTTGAACAGATGACCACCAAGCCTACAGGCCAGCGTGCTAGCTCCTGCACCACCGCGGCTCCTCGTGTTTACAGGTTTTGCAAACGTTACACCTCCAGGTTTATCTTCTAGGCAATTTTTCTGTCAGTAGTTTGCCATTGCCGTTAAAAATAAAATACATTGGCCTGAGCTTCCAGGTGGATCCAGCCTATAATGGGTACCAAGTAATATCATAGAAAGTAAAGGCGGCAGGCATGATTGGACCACATCACCCGCGGAGTGGCCACTGGTCTACACAATATGGGAATAGCAACATGTACCCAGTACACCTCAAACAGTGGACACGAGCCGTGGACTTACCTGCCTGACCCCTCTCAGTTCCAGATTACGGCCAACCCTGCTGTAGCCAGTGTGCCTCCAACTTTGTGTGTGCTGGTGTCGACCCCGGACCTCCCACATGCCAGTGCCCAGCCGATGCTTCTTATGATGGGAATACTCATACGTGTAATCAGAGTAAGTTTGTGATGTTGCCCAGAACATGCATGCTGTAGTGTACTGTTGGTTTCAGTTGCTCTGTTCGTAGCTGCATTCATTCTTCTGAAACAAAACTAATACAACATATAATAATATAATAATAAAACATACAAAATCAATGCAGGGAAAATCAGATGACAAGGTAGAAGTAGACAGTCAAAATGTGAGGAAGGTTGTTGCAAATTATGTACCGAGCTCCTCACACTCATATCCATAAACACACTCGCAAGCACTCACCCACGCGCGCGCACAAACACACACATATCTCCAAATTGTTGTATATAATTTTGGATTGGAGGACAACGTATTGTACAGTTGAAGTAAACACACGAGTGCTGCTAGGTGAGGTCAAGTGCGTATGTTCACGGTGCCGGGTAGTGCTACTGCAGGTTCCTTGCTGGATTGGTTGTGACTCCTCTGGAAGACTGAGCTTGAACTGTTAAGGCTGAAGCATTAATATTCAGCTCGGTTGAGTCGTGAAACTGGCTTGCATCTGTCGCAGGAAGAGTAGTGTAGACATTTTCTCTCAACCAAGTACCATCTCAAAATGGACTGTCGTGCCAGACTTTCCTTCCCCTCTCCACGTTTAGACATCAGCGGGGTGTCCAACACCGGTTCTGGAACTTCACATCTGCAGAGAGGCATAATACTATAACTAGGGCGTGATTCAGCACAAGACGAACTGGCGGGCTGTAGGTGTTTGTAATGGTTCTCCAACATGTTTTAGGTATGTATTATTAACATATTCCAACATACATCCTGTGGAGAAGTAATGCATGCAAGGCTGTCTGCTTTTATATACCCCAACAGCAATATAGGGGGGGGGGGGGAGTAATCCATGTAAAACTGTCTGCCTTTACAAACCGGTCTTCATGAACGGAAGGTTCCGATGTGATAACAATCTTCACTGGTATCCGGAAAGAAGACGCTCTCATGAAACGTTATGGCAACATATGTTGTGTTTCATATTGTGGTACTGTTAAGCTACTTCGTACAAACAGAGACAGCTTCTCCTTGGTGAATGTACTGCTGACAAAAGTGGAAGGGAAACGTACAATGGGAACTTGTATAACGATACATGTGGATGGACAACATACAGACGTAAACTTTAAGACACCGGCATAGAGCAATGGAGAATTTTACAGCTGACCTTCAATGCGGATATGACACTTGAAGATAATGACAGTGATGATATTAGCACCAAGAACATTCACTTACGTCGGTCGGCTTCGTTACCAGTGATGTCTCTAAACTACAAGTCAGCCAATCAGTGAGTTACAGATAATCATAACTGATATACACACTGCAGCAGAGAAATAGATGATCGTTTGTCTCAACAACATTCATATCTGGCATACACCCCCTGCGTCAACCGAGAAATGTTTACCTCCAAGGTGAGCTGTCAATGAACTGAACATGTGAAACATCATGCAGGGTTAAGGCAGAATATGAATAAAATTTGGTGGAACTGCGGTAAAGCTGTGAAAGTGTAAACAATATAAAATGACACAAAGTAGTGCAGCTTTACATAACAGAGTTAAGGCACATACAGAACGTTGCGGCGATTAGCCTTCATCAGCAAACAAACACATTCACAAACACAACATACAGTCAAGGAGATCTCCTGTGACTACATCAGAAGGTGACGACAGGACGAGAAGAACAAAAGCATGGAAAAATGGAAGCAATGAAGAGAAAATGAGAATTGAAAAAAATGTTAATTGAAAAGAATGTTAATTGAAGAAAATGTTTAATTGAAAAAAAATTTTAATAGAGAAAACGTTCATAATCACCTCACCGTTCGGATCTGTAAGTGACTAAGAAAATATCCGATGTATTCTGATACCCGGTGCTGGGTGTTACGGTTCAGTGGACACATAGAAGGAAGGGGGCGGGGTAGGAGGACGGTAACTGGTCTGGTAAGGGTATCTGAGCAATCACAGTGGATGTCCTAGTGAAGTATGAGGCGCGCAAGATTGAAGGTGGTAACCAAAACCCCATTGTGTTATTATAGGGGCGAGTCTTAAAATCTGGGTGGACTGATATGCGTGAACGCGCATACATACATAGACACACCTCAACAGACAAAATACTAGTGTATGTGGGCATGTGCAAAGTATATGTAAGAAGAGAGAGAGAGAGAGAGAGAGAGAGAGAGAGAGAGAGAGAGTAGGAGAGAGAGAGAGAGAGAGAGAGAGAGAGAGAGAGAGAGAGAGAGAGAGAGAGAGAGAGAGGAAAAGTGCCTGTGATATACCACATGAGGTATGCGGAGTAATCGGTCTACAAGTACGACGTTTCACTCATACTGTACCCTATGAAATAGTCAGTATGGTTGATTGTTATACAACATATTTAAGGATCTACTCGCCCAGTGCTTGAGTTATTGGGGCTGTATAAGATCCAACCACTGGTAATACACGTGAAGTAGGTAGGCACAGAGAAGCAAGATTAAGGCAGATGTGGAAGAATATGCTACTCTACGTTGTACAATGTTTACATGGGTAACCCAACCGTATACTGACTTGCATTGGCGTTGTGGAGCAGTATATCTATAGTCAGTAAGCCAGATCGCTATCTTAGAATCATGCCAACGTTACTTCAGTCTTCTTCCTATTCAAGCTAAAATCTTTTTCTGGGGTGTTTACGGCCACTGTATCAATCATTTGTTGTAGTGCACTTTAACCTCGTTTGCTTCAGGAACAGTGTCATCAGCTTAAATGGGATGTGTGTTGACCCTACAATCTCTAGCATGTTTCTTAAAGACCTGAATATACTCGTGTGTACAATATGTAAGAAACAGCAGTCGACGAGGCCGCAAATGACATGCACTGTTTCAATATAAAAACCAGTCGCAGAATGCACACCTGTTTGACGCTTTCTTTATATGATGAAATGTCTCAAACATTCTAGCAGTTTCTTATCTCTGCTGTGTTTATATTATCAGATCGTTGTGATCACAGTTTAAACATTCCAACATTTTGACAGCTTGCCTTTGTTTGCCATATTTGGGAACTGACACCGGTCTCGTGTGTTGATACGCAGATGCATTAACCACGCAGTAAGTCACAATCCTGTTTGATATGTCAGATGCTGCTCCTGATGTGTGAAGTGTCGGTGTCTTCACACATTCTACTCCACGACATAATGGTGTGAAGTGTCGGTGTCTTCACACATTCTACTCCACGACATAATGGTGTGAAGTGTCGGTGTCTTCACACATTCTACTCCACGACATAATGGTGTGAAGTGTCGGTGTCTTCACACATTCTACTCCACGACATAATGGTGTGAAGTGTCGGTGCCTTCACACATTCTACTCCACGACATAATGGTGTGAAGTGTCGGTGTCTTCACACATTCTACTCCACGACATAATGGTGTGAAGTGTCGGTGCCTTCACACATTCTACTCCACGACATAATGGTGTGAAGTGTCCTTGCCTTCACACATTCTACTCCACGAAATAATAGTGTGAAGTGTCGGTTCCTTCACACATTCTACTCCACGACATAATGGTGTAAAGTGTCGATGCCTTCACACATTCTACTCTACGACATAATGGTGTAAAGTGTCGATGGCTTCGCACATTCTACTCCACGACATAATGGTGTAAAGTGTCGATGCCTTCACACATTCTACTCTACGACATAATGGTGTAAAGTGTCGATGGCTTCGCACATTCTACTCCACGACATAATGGTGTAAAGTGTCGATGCCTTCACACATTCTACTCTACGACATAATGGTGTAAAGTGTCGATGGCTTCGCACATTCTACTCCACGACATAATGGTGTAAAGTGTCGATGCCTTCACACATTCTACTCCACGACATAATGGTGTAAAGTGTCGATGGCTTCGCACATTCTACTCCACGACATAATGGTGTAAAGTGTCGATGCCTTCACACATTCTACTCTACGACATAATGGTGTAAAGTGTCGATGGCTTCGCACATTCTACTCCACGACATAATGGTGTAAAGTGTCGATGCCTTCACACATTCTACTCTACGACATAATGGTGTAAAGTGTCGATGGCTTCGCACATTCTACTCCACGACATAATGGTGTAAAGTGTCGATGCCTTCACACATTCTACTCCACGACATAATGGTGTAAAGTGTCGATGCCTTCACACATTCTACTCCACGACATAATGGTGTAAAGTGTCGATGCCTTCACACATTCTACTATACGACATAATAGTGTGAAGTGTCGATGCCTTCACACATTCTACTATACGACATAATAGTGTGAAGTGTCGATGCCTTCACACATTCCACTATACGACATAATAGTGTGAAGTGTCGGTGGCTTCACACATTCTACTCCACGACATGATGGTGTGACGTGTCGGTGCCTTCACACATTCTACTATACGACATAATAGTGTGAAGTGTCGATGCCTTCACACATTCCACTATACGACATAATAGTGTGAAGTGTCGGTGGCTTCACACATTCTACTCCACGACATGATGGTGTGACGTGTCGGTGCCTTCACACATTCTACTCCACAACATAATGGTGTGAAGTGTCGGTACCTTCACACATTCTACTCCACGACATAATGGTGTGAAGTGTCCTTACCTTCACACATTCTACTCAACATAATGGTGTGAAGTGTCGGTGCCTTCACACATTCTACTCCACAGCATAATGGTGTGAAGTGTCGGTGCCTTCACACATTCTACTCCACGGCATAATGGTGTGAAGTGTCGGTGCCTTCACACATTCTACTCCACGACATAATGGTGTGAAGTCTCCTTACCTTCACACATTCTACTCAACATAATGGTGTGAAGTGTCGGTGGCTTCACACATTCTACTCCACGACATAATGATGTGAAGTGTCGGTGCCTTTACACATTCTACTCCACGACATAATGGTGTGAAGTGTCGGTGCCTTCACGCATTCTACTCCACGACATAATGGTGTGAAGTGTCGGTGCCTTCACACATTCTACTCCACGACATAATCGTGTGAAGTCTCCTTACCTTCACACATTCTACTCAACATAATGGTGTGAATTGTCGGTGCCTTCACACATTCTACTCCACGGCATAATGGTGTGAAGTGTCGATGCCTTCACACATTCTACTCCACGACATAATGGTGTGAAGTGTCGGTGCCTTCACCCATTTACCATATGTTCAGAGCGTCATTCACCCCCCCCCCACCCCTGTTTTAGAATTTCCTCCCTATAAATCCCCCACCCTTACACAGTAAACACAGACTTGTCCATGGAAATGGTATATGACGTGATAGCAAACATTTATATTTCCCATGGGACACATGGGACAGTAGCCATGTCATAGCAACTTTTTAAAAACCTTTTTAAAGCCTTTTATCCTTCATTTTTCTTTATATACTTGTATCAATTCTTTATCTCGTGGTGGGACATCGGATAAATTAATAATTGCGCGCATGCATTCATATTATCAACGTTTCAATGCCCATTAAAAAAACAAAATTACTCCCATTACTTTAATGAAGATGATGAAGAATTCTTAAACCCCATTCCGAATATTGTTCAGATTAAAGGAATGCTGTACATACATGAGAAATTCAAAACTTTTTTTGACAAACTAGAAATTGATGGTGCAACATCTCATTTAATTTTGCTGTTATACTTCCTCCTAGACTATCAGTTGTACAAAGTTATTGTTGATATTGACGAAGAAACTTCCAGCAGCATGGTGAAGAAATATTGTCAGAACTTTCAGAAAATTATTGGAGAAAAACTTTGGCCATATTGCAGCATTTCTTTGGCAGTTACTGCAGCATTCCTTACTGAAGTTGACATTAAAGCCAGAATAGAAGACATGGTTAAGTCAGTTGTTACTAAACAGAAAGGGAATGTGGACACCAATAAATGGGCAATTGATTGGATTGCTTTTTCTAAGTCTGTTGTTCCAACTGTTATTTCATTCATCAAGGATTTAAATCTTTCTTCTGAATCATCTGCTGTATGTGAAGTAGCAGGAATTGTAGAACAAAAGCCGAAAAGTGATTTTGACATAATTTTTGATCCTCCACCAAACAAAACACTTAAGTTTGATGACCTCAGAAACAAATGCCTTGAGGATGAAGTCACCGTGTTTCAAAAATTACGGCAACCAACTTCACAACCATTTAATTATTGGAAAAATGAACATAGGTTTCCACTGCTAACAGCAAGTACGAAAATTGTTTTGGTCATACCAGTGTCCTCAGCGGCAGTAGAGCGCTTATTTAGTGCAGCTGGATTGTTGTTGAGTAAGTTACGAAAACGGATGTTACCAGCTCTCGTTATAAACTCTGTGTATATCAGACTTGCATGTAAGATGAAAATTGTGGAAATGTTTCAGGGATTACTGGATTAACTGAATTATTAGAAACAGTCGATCAGCAGGAAATTGATAATGTGCTGAGTGAGCAGAGTGACTCAGAAACAGAATGAGAGTGTCAGAATGACACTAAATTGTCATATTTAGATTAAACTTTATTTTAATAAAATACTCTTGAATATTAAAATTAATAAATTCTGTTGTTTTACATGTCTCTTTGTACATGTAGTCCTATTTAGTAGATACTAACCCAAACTTTCATAAATTTCATAATTTTATTTGAACTGTATTCCATATTAGTATTATCATGGGAATCCCATGGGATGGGACAGGCAAAATTACCGTGGGATGGGATGGGAATGGGACTGAAAAATGTGTCCCATGGACAAGCCTGAGTATACATAACAATGAAAGCTAGATTTAATAGCACATACTAGAACAAGTCTAGACATCTACATAAAACGTGATTTGCGTTATAAAACACATTTCATTAGGGCGAGAAGCACAGAACCGTAAAATTTAGATGGAAAAACAATATCAAGTAATTGGTTCTTGTATTAATGCGATCTTGAAGTAATCTTAATTTCCCCCCCCCCCCCCCCCCCGGAAACATTAAAATTCCCCCCTGGTGGGGAATTCCCCACCGGTTGAGAACCACTGCGCTAGATAAATAAGTCAAGATGTTCATAACGAGTGATGTTTCTCTGTGACCAGCCACAGCTTGCGTCAACAACACTGACAACGGATGTGCTGCTCTACCCAATGGAGACTACCCCGCCTGCTATCCTGAGTGCCAGGAAGGCATTTTCATCACGTGCTCCAACACATACAGATATGTGAGGTAGGTGAAGGCATCATTGATATGCTGCTCCAACACTTGCTCCAACACATACAGATATGTGAGGTAGGTGAAGGCATCATTGAAATACTGTTCCAACACTTGCTCCAACACATACAGATATGTGAGGTAGGTGAAGGCATCATTGATATACTGCTCCAACACTTGCTCCAACACATACAGATATGTGAGGTATGTGAAGGCATCATTGATATGTTGCTCCAACACTTGCTCCAACACATACAGATATGTGAGGTAGGTGAAGACATCATTGATATACTGCTCCAACACATACAGATATGTGAGGTATGTGAAGGCATCATTGATATGTTGCTCCAACACTTGCTCCAACACATACAGATATGTGAGGTAGGTGAAGACATCATTGATATACTGCTCCAACACATACAGATATGTGAGGTAGGTGAAGACATCATTGATATGTTGCTCCAACACTTGCTCCAACACATACAGATATGTGAGGTAGGTGAAGGCATCATTGATATACTGCTCCAACACTTGCTCCAACACATACAGATATGTGAGGTAGGTGAAGGCATCATTGATATGCTGCTCCAACACTTGCTCCAACACATACAGATATGTGAGGTAGGTGAAGACATCATTGATATGCTGCTCCAACACATACAGATATGTGAGGTAGGTGAAGGCATCATTGATATGCTGCTCCAACACTTGCTCCAACACATACAGATATGTGAGGTAGGTGAAGACATCATTGATATACTGCTCCAACACATACAGATATGTGAGGTAGGTGAAGACATCATTGATATGTTGCTCCAACACTTGCTCCAACACATACAGATATGTGAGGTAGGTGAAGGCATCATTGATATACTGCTCCAACACTTGCTCAAACACATACAGATATGTGAGGTAGGTGAAGACATCATTGATATGCTGCTCCAACACTTGCTCCAACACATACAGATATGTGAGGTAGGTGATGACATCATTGATATGCTGCTCCAACACTTGCTCCAACACATACAGATATGTGAGGTAGGTGAAGGCATCATTGATATACTGCTCCAACACTTGCTCAAACACATACAGATATGTGAGGTAGGTGAAGACATCATTGATATGCTGCTCCAACACTTGCTCCAACACATACAGATATGTGAGGTAGGTGAAGGCATCATTGATATACTGCTCCAACACTTGCTCAAACACATACAGATATGTGAGGTAGGTGAAGGCATCATTGATATGCTGCTCCAACACATACAGATATGTGAGGTAGGTGAAGGCATCATTGATATGCTGCTCAAACACATACAGATATGTGAGGTAGGTGAAGGCATCATTGATATGCTGCTCCAACACATACAGATATGTGAGGTGGGTGAAGACATCATTGATATGCTGCTCCAACACTTGCTCCAACACATACAGATATGTGAGGTAGGTGACGGCATCATTGATATACTGCTCCATCACTTGCTCAAACACATACAGATATGTGAGGTAGGTGAAGGCATCATTGATATGCTGCTCCAACACATACAGATATGTGAGGTAGGTGAAGGCATCATTGATATGCTGCTCAAACACATACAGATATGTGAGGTAGGTGAAGGCATCATTGATATGCTGCTCCAACACATACAGATATGTGAGGTAGGTGAAGGCATCATTGATATGCTGCTCCAACACATACAGATATGTGAGGTAGGTGAAGGCATCATTGATATGCTGCTCAAACACATACAGATATGTGAGGTAGGTGAAGGCATCATTGATATGCTGCTCCAACACATACAGATATGTGAGGTAGGTGAAGGCATCATTGATATGCTGCTCAAACACATACAGATATGTGAGGTAGGTGAAGGCATCATTGATATACTGCTCCAACACTTGCTCCAACACATACAGATATGTGAGGTAGGTGAAGACATCATTGATATGCTGCTCCAACACTTGTTCCAACACATACAGATATGTGAGGTAGGTGAAGACATCATTGATATACTGCTCCAACACTTGTTCCAACACATACAGATATGTGAGGTAGGTGAAGACATCATTGATATGCTGCTCCAACACTTGTTCCAACACATACAGATATGTGAGGTAGGTGAAGGCATCATTGATATACTGCTCCAACACTTGCTCCAACACATACAGATATGTGAGGTAGGTGAAGACATCATTGATATGTTGCTCCAACACTTGTTCCAACACATACAGATATGTGAGGTAGGTGAAGGCACCATTGACATGCTGACTACTGCTATCGCGGATGTCATCCCCGCTATATGGAAACATAGCTCTGACGTGCCTTCTGTTCTGTTCCATCATCGACCTATTGTGTGTATATGACGTTAGATTACATCCGCCTCCATCCATCATGTGCCATGCCGGTAATCGTGGGCGGTCATGACTCGCTATTTCACTCGATCACCAGAGTCGTGGATCAGCTCAGTGTTCTTGTCTCGACCATGCTACGTGGCCAAACCATCCAGGTATATACTTCTTTGTCTTCCCCTTGTTCTCTTCCCCTCGATCTTGGCAGTTGTAACCAAGTTCTCCAATTTAATTCTTCTCATTGAATGTCCAAAAATGTTTGACTGTCTACGTATAATTTCTTTAATCAATTTACAATTTTAATTTGTTTTTTATACTACTTGGTCATTGGCTTTTCGGTCTGTCCATGGTATTCTTTGCATTCTCCTCAGACACCACATTTCCACAACCATCAGATATTTTTCAGCTTGACTGCTCATTGTCCAAGCTTCACATCCATACAAAAGCACAGGCTCTATTAATTTGTCGTTCAATTCTTTTTTGTTATAACTATTATATACAAACTTTTATCATTGCCAATCAACAGATATTAATTTACATTATAATTGTAAGCATATGGTATTTAATGATTCTGAATAGTCAGCATTTTATAATTGAGAACAGACATTATTTTATCATTGTGATTCGACAGTCTTCTATCTTTGTGAATAGACAGTATTTTACCATTGTGAATAAACATGGTTTCAATTTTAAGAAAAGACAGTCTTTTGTTTAATCAT
>JACEFZ010019934.1:0-240331 GCA_014155875.1 Cepaea nemoralis | reverse complement strand
TCATATAGCAAATGACAGTAGCATAGAATTAATTTGATGAGTTAGCGCATCAAGAGATATTAATAGAATGTCACAAACGTCGCACATGGTGGCACTTATAATAAACATAGTAAATGTCATTGTAAGACGTAGCCTAACAACGTAACGGAAAGTTAGGGAGTTGTGAGCCAGCTAACACAGCGGTAGGATGTCCTTCACCAACACTCGCAGACTACAAGCCGTTACTGATTCATAAGTCACCAGTCTCCGCATGGAATCGCTACGGTCTACAGCCAGCGGTTGACAGTTGCTGCACTCAGTTTCACTGACACCACGATCACCTGAATATATATATTATTCTCAGAAGGCTAAGCATGGTTCCAGTTATGGGCAGGCCGGCGACATTGGCCGTTGGAGCTCGATCAGGGTGAGCTCCGGTTGAAGGTAGGCAGTTGTAATTGATTAGCTTCACCATGGTAGCAGGCGGCAAGGTTTGTTCCCAACACTCTCACCTGTCTGGGGAGTAGATGTATGATTAAGGAGCGGGAGTGAATGTTGTGCGAGAAAGACTCAAGCCTAGATCAGCACACATGCTCATAGCCGTCATCTGATATCATCTGTGGTAAATTACATTGCAGTTCACTCCAACAGCATATTCGTTGAGTCGTTTCTGGAGTTCAAATAGTTATGCTGTCCTGTACGTGTGTGTGCAGTCATGTCGGTGCATGCCATTTAGCTTCCAATTATCAACTGGAATGCAGTTGCCATTTTCAAATAAAGACAAAGTCGAATGACTGTGTGTCTGTAGAGTATCCTTAAAGTGTTGTCCTTGTGCTTGTAACCATTGTCCTTGACTCAATGACACACTCCACTGTGGACGATCCACTGGTTCAACTCTCTGCGGACGACGCTCCCATAATATTTTTCTATAATCCAATTGGACATAGGATGAAAACTTGAGGAAACATTTGTTTAATCCCCAACATGCCACTAATAGCTTTTGTAGCTCCGGCAATGAACTGCGATCCCTTATCTGATAAGATATATAAAGGAAAACTATTCTGGAGAAGATCAGAAGTAGAGCATCTATAATTACTGACGCTGTAATAGACTTTAATGCCACAGCTTCTGGCCAACGACTGCATGTATCAATGGCAGTCAAAATGTACCTATTACCTCTGTCTGTTATCGTATTTAATGGCCAGACAATATCAACCGCAATCTTTTCAAACGGGCGGGATGCCAAATCCGTTGGTTGCACGGGTGCCTTGGGGTGTCGGCCCTTCTGAGCCATAGTCTGACACACCTTACATGTCTGAACGTATTTGCGAATGTCATTTGCAAATCCTGGCCAGTAAAAATTCGACAAAACTCTGACCGATGTTCGTGCAATACCCATATGTCCTGCGAACGGAATGTCATGAGCTGTTTGTAAAATTTTCTGTCGAAACTGCAATGGCAGTACCGTCTGCTCTACCTGATGACCACCCTTATCGTATACTCGTTTTAGGATGTTGTTTCGCTTTGTGAAATACCATTTACCTGTTTTTGAGCATTTTGGTGAATTGTCTATTTTAGCATAGCACTTTTTTAACGACTCATCATTTTCTTGTATCGAACCAAAATCTTCAGGTTTCTCCAACAGTTGCTTTATTGTTTGTATTGGACTCAATGTGTTGTTTTGATTTATCTGTTTCTCTTTATGGGTTTGTAACCTTGTTACAGCGTTTGCCACAATATGTGTTGCTTCCCATCTGGTTATGTCCTCTGGTGAGGCATCATGCACATCTGGGATATTGCCCAACAATACATCTGCACAGGGGTCTGGAAGTACCGCAACTTTTATCTTTCCGGCAAAATATGGGCAGTTGATTTCCGCCCACGCAATCTTAAACTTTTCCTTTCTTCCTCCAAAAGTCCTACAAATTACATGTTCTCCAGTTTTTTGGTCATGTTATGAGAAGAAATAAATTGGAGAACTTGGTGATAACTGGCAAGATTGAGGGGAAGAGAAAAAGTGGAGGGCAGAGAAGTAAATACCTGGATGGCTTGACAATATTGTATGGTCGAGACAAGTACACTGAGTTTATCCACGACTCTGGTGATCGAGTGAGATGGCAAAACATGACCGTCCATGTTTAACATCATGGCTCTTGACGATGATAATGATGAGCATGGTGGGCAATTAAACAAATCAAGATATTGCAAATCTGCAATCTTGAGCAGACTGCAAGAACATCAAGTGAAAAGTGGTGAAACCAGACAAGAGCGTTATACTGTGAGCCAAAGCAGAATAGTCAACCAACACAGAACTGATGCCATCGACCACTACACTGAGGCAGATACTGAGGAGGGGAGAATCCGAGCATTTATGGACTAAATGGGCCAATGTGCAAATAATCTGATGGCTACCTAATTAATTAACTACAAAGGGGCATCTAGTAGTTGTTTTTCTAACATGGATAGACAGCGGGTGAAGATTGTATTGCTTGATATTGTAAAGGAACATAAAACATGCCACGGAAGTTAACTGAAGATGTGTTTCTGACTGACATAGAAGATCATAGCCCAGTGTGTTACTGGAGCCTATATGGGAATCAAAGAATAGCAGCACTGTAACCTACATTCATGTTTGTGGTGACACAGGAAGGTTGGCATGAGACTGGCTACTTCATCCCATAGAAAACTTTGGCTGCAAATGTTAGCAAATTATGAACAAGTCTACGAAAAACTTGGCATGTTTTGGTTGAGGGTGTAGGCTCACTCTCTCACCCTCCCTCTCTCTCCCCCCTCTCTCTTTCTCTGTGTGTGTGATTGAGAGAGAGAGAGAGAGAGTCAGTCAGTCAGTCTGACATTACCAGTATTACACGGAAATATCAATGTGTAAACATATCTTGAGACCATTGATATAGCATGAGATGTAATGTAGAGAGGGAAAGTAATCTTTGCAACCTTGGCCAGACTGCAGACACAGTATGTGGATTTGAGGCATCACATAGAGGTGCTCCAAGGTCTTGTCCAGTCTTGGTCCTGGTCTTGGACCTCATGAGTGTTTGTCAGTGCCTGTGTATGGACTTTTCATGCTCTCTTGTTACCTGTCTCATCCACTGTGATAATACCTCATTTTGTCCTCATAGTCATTTCAGTGTGTTTTTCACAACAAATGACCACAAGTGACTAAAATATGCCAAGGCATCTGCTATTCACTCGAATAATCACAATTATGTAAGTAGAAAGATACAAAGGGACTTCAAATGAAAACTAAGTGGTGTAGGCGCGCGGCCGTGGGCGGTGTGTATTATATATGCTGCAAAAGTATAGAAACAAACTGGATCATTTATTTATGAAGTCACACACTGTATTTAATGCATAGTCCTCAGTGCTGATACAAGGCTGGATATCCTGTAGAACATCTACTCTGGGTGTCACTACTCTGTGGTGCCTACACCGCGTCTCCATGACACACATCTGTTTTGAAACTACTCCTACTCCACGCATACACGTTGCTAGACTAATCAGCCATGCATCACCATACTAGACCTTCATGTTGCCAAATGAATTTCTATAGGTTTCACCCCTTCACTGATCAACATCTCCGAGCAACAGAACGCTGTGTCTCTTTGTAGTGACATGTCACAAAGTGGATGAGCATGGCCATGCTTTAAAACTGTCACATGGAGCAGTCACTGGTTTTCTTGCACCTTGATGTCACATGCTTACACTCTTTACGATCCTTAGACAACAACATGATAGGTTACTCCAGAAACAATGCATGGTTATCTGCGAATTTCTGTCACACTTGTAAGGTTTGCATTTGAAGTCCCCTCGTATGACAGTCTATTTAAAACTACTGTGGTGACATTGAAACACCTGTCAGTCGGTATTGTTTATTTCGGACTGTCGAAAAGAGATTCATTGCTGATGATACTTCATTCTATATCGTTTGAACTTCATCTACACAGTATCCACATCATGAGGACCGATACGTGAGATATGCCAGGCAAATTATTTCGTTTATTGACATGCGATCATATTTTTCTTTGCGTACTTCTTAGTTCAAATTCAAACATATGATTGCATCATAGTCGCTGACTGATCACATATTGTCATGCCAAATGTTTTAGAGCCACACACACTCATATATTCCTCGGCAGTGTATTAGTTTCAGATACAGTTATATGAAGTGACGTTGTTTATAGTCCGTAGGTTTTTCTGCTTTGCAGTGACTCACGCCAGAGTTTATTGCTTAGAAACAGATCAGATGAAAGAACGGACGGGAAGCGTACTAACGCTAGCAATGCATAGAATCATACGCAATGGATCAGACGCAGACGTGGACGACTCCATGCTCTGGAGAGAGCTATACGAGAGACCTCCAGGTAAACAGACAGTTGCATGTCATGTTACCACATGCACTATGTATTGTTGCTTCTTCTTCTTCTTCTTCTTCGTTCATCTGGAGTTTTTTTTCCGGATGTGATTGCGTTGTGCCTGTTTACAGCAGAGCTGCGTTCTTGCGCTGTTAGGCCGACACATCCGACTTCTGCGGGCATTGTGCTGACCGGGTTAACCTTCCAGATGGTTTCCTAGGACTTGGTTGGAGTCTCACTGTCTGTGGTGTTATCCACATACCCAGCTCGAGTCCATATAGAACAGCCAAAGATCCTGGTCAGCCCTCAAGGAAGGCAGGGGCAGACCATGGGCATCCCGCATCCAAGGAGGTCTTCCATACTTGCAGAGCCGGTACCCATAGCGCTCTGGTACGGGCTCACCCAAGGAATCGACACGTCCTGCACATGGCTGCTGTTCAGCCTCACTTCCGTATATGGGCCTCGTTCACCATAGGCGGTTCTTCCGGAAACTCAGAAGTATGCAGATCTGCAGAGGACATCCACACAGAGAGCTTCGATTCGGACTTTCTATGTAATGGATTGCTATCAAGCAATATTCCATTTCGTGCCACTAGGAGGACACGTTTCACTTTTATGAAGACCACACAGTGGTGGGTTTTGCTATATGTTTTTATGTGTTCTAAAATTTGTTTGTGGGGGGGGGGTGTTCTTGGTTTGTAGCAAGTGCTTCAACTTGTTCTTATATATATGATTCTATGCTGTGTGGTGTTGGTCATCATGTCTGTCCACAGCCTTCTGTCATGTGTACTGCCAATCTTTTCTGATGCCAATGTTCCTTCATGCCATGTTGTCAAACTGCCCAGCATCTTGTCTCTCATTTCCCCCCTGCTTCTCCTCTCCTCCAACTTTCTCAATACGACCTGCTTCAACTTTCCCCTTCTCATTACGTCTCCAAACAATGTGGACTGTCTGATTCCGCTGTGAGTAATTAGTTCTCTCTGTGAGTTAACTTCTTTCAAGATATCTTCATTGCTCTTTCTATCCATCTATGGTGCTCTCATCATACTTCTATAAAACTATGTCCCCGCAGCTTTCACATAATTCCTCACTGTCTGCTAACTGTCCATGAGTCACTGACATACAATCGCTTGATCTAGCTCTTGAGACCTCTTTTTCTCACCTTCAGTGACAATGATGTATTATAAAGAATATTCATCTTATGAAATGCTGCTTTTGATTGAGCCATCCTACATCTAACTTTTTAAATTCATCTTCAATCAGCTGTTATTAAAGTACCTAAATATTTAAATACATCGATTTACTTCAAACTGGTGATTTCACATTTGTGAAGACATTGTCTTTGTAATTACCATTACTTCTGTTTTTCTGTTATTCAATATCCTTTGTTTTGACTTTCAACTAACTCCATAAAATACCTCAACACCGTGATATGATCATCAGCAAGGGACACCATAACCTCTTTTCTTTCCCCCCACACTCATCTCTCTCTCTCTCTGACTCTCTTTTTCTCTGCCTCTCACTTTTCTATGTCTGTCTGTCTGTCTGTCTGATGCCTTACAGAGTTAATCTCTCATCTCTTTAGGTCAAAGGCTATTGGAGTTAACTGGAGGGTAAGGTTGAAGACAAGCGAGCAAGAGGTAGATAATAATACAAATGGGAAGATGATATTTAGAGATGGACAAACAGCAGTCTGATAGAATGTACAATCAAGGCACGAGACAGGCAGTGTTGGAGATCCATTGCTGTCACCCTTCATTGTGGAGATGGCAACTGATTGATTGATAGAAGTTCAACTGTAGACAAATTGGCAGGTTTTAAGGGGTAACAACTGTTGTACATCGCTAATACATTATGGTTTGACATCTCACATAACTTGTTTCAATTGTTCAAATATCAGACATGATCTGTCTGTGGTAGTCATGTGAGATAAGGACCACCCACACTTACTGGCATGGCACATGATGCTTCTTTGGATGTAAAAGTTTGGAAGAGAAAATTTTAGCTCAAAATAAACAGATGTAAAGAAAATGACAAAGAATCTCACACTTTGGAGATAGAATATACTTGGATAGACAAGGTCTAGTCATTGACCTGAGGATCATTCATTCCATTTCCCCATTTCTTGGTGTTTTTAGTTTACACAATTATATGTTCCTGGTGTACTCCAATCAGTCACCCTCCATGATAAGAAGACTTATCCAGTCCATTAGATTAGGGAGTCTCCATGGTGAAGTGGTCAAACTGTCTGCCCTCGCGCTCCAAAGGTTGTGGGTTCGATTCCAGGCTACGTGTTTTGGTTCACAAGTGCGTTTTTCTCTGAGACTTCTGGGGGTCGTCATTGGAGCTATGGAGTTCGTGCTTTGTGCGATGCTTTCGGCAGGCCACCCTGCAGAAAGAGACAGAGCCATATGGGATAAAACGCAGTGCAATGAAGTCGAACCTCTCGACTTGTAAGACTTTAAGACCACTAGATAACACATCCTACAACAAGACAACAGTTCTACCTTTATATAGCATAACACACATGTTATGTAACACTCGAATCCATGTTTCTGTATTCTCTCATCTATCATATTATCAGTTACATACCATTTGATTTTATCATGTATAATATAAACTCATGTACACTACTGTAGTTTGAGTGAGAGACAGAATGAGTGAGCGTGAGAGTGAATGTGTGTGTGTGTGTGTGTGTGTGGGAGCATCACTATTTTTACATCACTCACTGTTTATGTACACATATTTCTCCATGTTTAACATTTTTATGAGACTGCTCACGACAATTGTCAGTGTAAGTGTGTGAGTAAAGTGTGGGAGTTTGTTCATACTAGTTTCAATGCTCATGTGAGGCATTTTGTATGTGTCTAGATGTGAGGATGCGTGAGTGTGTGTGGGGGATATGTGTGAGTGTGGGGATATGTGTGGGTGGGGTATGCATTTGGATGGGTTGGGGTGTGTGGGTATTGGTGGGTAGTGATATTTGTGGTTGTTGGTAGGAGGTGTGGATGGATATGTAGGGGTGTGGGAATGGGTGTGGGGGATGTGTGTATGGGTGGAGGATATGTGTATGGGATGGGTGCGGGGGATGTGTGTTCGGGTGGGGGAGATGTGTTGATGGTTTGGGGAAGTATGTGTGGGTGGCGGGGTTGTGTGGGTGGATTGGGGATGCAAGGGCGGGTGGGGAGAATTGTATGGTGTGTGGGTTTGGGATATGTGTGCGGTGTGTTTGTGGTGGTATGGGTGAGGATATGTGTGTGGGTGGGGGAGAGTGTGTGGTGTGGGGGATGGGTGAGTAGGGGATATGTGTGGGTGAGTAGGGGATATGTGTGGGTGAGTAGGGGGTGCATGGTGGTTGGGGGAAGTATGTGTGGGTGGGAGATGTGTGAGTGGATGGGGAATGTGTGGGTGGGGGTGTGTAGTGGCTTAGGGATGTGTAGGTGGGTGAGGATGTGTATGTGTCAGGGTGGGATGTGTGAGTGGGTGGAGGATGTGTGTGGGTAGGGGTATTGTGATCGAGAGATGTTTGGTTGGAGGTGGGTGGGTGGGGGTGTGTGGGTGCATAGTGGAGGATGTGTGCGTGAGTGAGTGTGTGTTGGTGGATGGGTGGGGAATGCATGTGTGGGTGGGGAGTGGTGTGTGGTGTGTTGGTTGGGGATATTGTGTGGGTGGGGTATGTATATGTGAGGTGGATGGATAAGGGTATCTGTGTGGGTGTGGGTGGGAATATTGTGTGGTATGTGGGTTGGGGATAAGTGTGTAGGTGGGGATGCATGGTGGTATGTTGGTGTGGGATGTGTTGGTGAGGGATATTTTTGCAGTGTGTTTGTTGGGAATATTGCGTGGTAGAGGATGTATGTGATGTGCAGGTGGGGGATGTGTTTGGTGGGGGATTGGGTTATGGCACGTATGGTTGGGTGGAGGATGTATGTGTGGGTGGTGGGGTGTGTGTGAGTGGATTGGGGATGTATAGGTGGTTAGGGAGATGTATGTGTGTGTGGGGGTAGGGAGATGTCAGTTGGTGGGGATGTGTGTGTATGGTTTGGGGATGTGTGAGTGGATGTGCAGTGTGTGGGTGTGGGGGATTTGTGTGCGTGGGTGGGGAATATGTGGTCGATGGAGATGTGGCTGGGGGATGGGTAGTTGGAGGTGTGGGTGGGGAGAGGATGTGGGGGTTTGGATGTATGTGTGGGTTGGTGGGGGATGTTTGTGGGTGGCGAGTGTGGTTTGGTTGGGGGAACAGGTGAGGGCAGTGTGTGTGGGTGGAAGATGTGCGGGAGGGGGATGGGTTGGTTGGTGGGGTATGTATGTGTGTGGGTAGGTGTTGGTGGTGTGATGTATGGGTAGGTGGGAGGTGGGCCTCATAACATGGTAATTTGCCTTGATTATGTTTACAACATTCATTTCACAATGTTTATTTTTCTTTCTATGTAAATGTATAATGCACTTGATGAACGAAAAACGAGTGATTGGAAGGGCCGAATGTAAGACGGGCCTGAGTGCCCAATTTGTGACCCTTTTAAAAGAAAGTTGATTTGATTTAAGTTGATTTAGCAAAACATGTGATCCAGTAGAAATCAGAAGGGGACAGCAGACAGAACAGTCACTTACACACACTGAAGTTGGCTGGTCATATCTGGACAGGTAGAACAGACAGCTGAACATATACCTCAAGACTGCCACATATCTTGTTAGGTGTGGGTTTGACATTGGCCCACAGAGACAAATATACACAAAGTTATTGTGGAGTCTCATGTGTAGCAACATACTGTAAAACACTGAGTTTCTTATATTGAGATTACCAGAACAACTGCAGCTGAGAAACAGACTGATAACTTTATCTACATATGAGACAGATAGGGAAGTGGGAGGAGAAGAAAAGTTGGAGATGGATGATGAGGTGAATATGTCCTCCAGGTTGATAAATTCCATTGACAGCATGTTAACGTATTCACTGAATAGATTATATTGTATGCACCAGTATCATAATGCCATGCATATAATCTATTCCTATAAAAAGTGAACCAGAGAAAAAGATTGTTTGCACCTCCAAAGAAGGCATCTTTAAAAGACAACACAAAGGAAAAAGTCACAGGACCAACAAAACGAAAGAAACAGGTAATATAATATGTGGAGAAACTTTGTAGTAATCCTACACCAGATAATAGTTAAGTGGTGTTAACTTTACATCAGTGAGAGGATATCCCTTGTTATAGAAGTCAGTTTGTTTATAGGTGTACAACTGAAGACTATTGGTAGACATTGTCCAATATATACAAGTACACAACAATGGACACATTTCACTGAATTATCACAACATAATCACCTTTTGTATTGCTTTCCGTTCATTTGGTTTTGGGTGTATCCGTAAGTGTTCTAGTCTCCTCCCGTACATCACACATTGAGAATCTCCACACAGTGCATGAAGACTCTATCCCCCAAGATCTGCATGTATTTACCAGAATCACATGCTATAAATATTTGTTTTGGGAGTGGGATGTCTTACCAAATTGGCCTTCATATGTCTCCCCAGATCCCCATCCATGGTGTTCTGGGTGAATTCAGTTGATATTCCTCCATGCCACCATCTTGGACCATCAAGCATAATTTCTCTCGCTCTGTACCCTCTACCACTGATCTTTCCAGTCATGTTTGTTCATCAAAACTCCTCTCCTCATTTTATAACAAAACAACACCACCTCTTTCTTCTAGTTTCTAATGTGTTCCTTTCATCAACCTCTTTCAGGCACTCATTGTTAGCTAATCTGTCCATCCAAGGTGTTCACAACATTCATTTCAGAAACATCTTTGTGGCCTCCTAGCTCTTCCTGTTATTTGTTATTCACGTTCCATGATTTACTGCCATACAGCAGGACCTGTTCCATGTAACCCAACTTGTTGGATGTCATACCGTAAGCCATTCAGCTCCATTTTTGTAGTAGAAAAGTTAACAAGTAAAGTAGCTAGCAGCGATACCTGACTACTGTAATAGTTCTTCTTCTTCTTCTTCTTCTTCTTCTTCTTCTTCTTCTTCTTCTTCTTCTTCTTCTTCTGCTTCTTCCACTTCTTTTTTTTCTGCATTTGTTTCCTATGTGTCCATTCTGACATGAGTCATGAACAAGATGGTTTGCTGGAGGCTTTCACTGGTCTCCCAGGGTTTGTCTTGAAGAGTCTACAAGAGGTGAAGTTGTTGATGAGGTACATGTTAACTCCCTGACTCTTGAAGACTGAGGATTGGTTGGTTGCTAGCTCTATGAGTGGAGTTAGTTGATGAGGTACATGTTAACTCCATGACTCTTGAAGACTGAGGATTGGTTGGTGCTAGCTTTGTGAGTGGTTGAGCAGTATGCTCATGTAGCCAAGCATTATCATAATATATAGCTTTTGTGCAGTCTAAAGTACAAGTCTCAATCTGTGTTGATTACTGTAACTCTCTTTGTTCAACTATTTTACTATCCAAGCATGTTTTCTTGTGGAAGTTAAAAGCTTGGATATTGTTAGCCTGAACCATAAGAGTATTCAATACCACGTGTGTTAATTACCTAGTTATTCTGTTATCCTGTGTTTTACTGCAACAAAACCTGTTGTACCACTTTAAATCTACATGAGTCTGAATCAGTTTGGAGAAAATACATGAGTCTGAATCAGTTTGGAGAAACTGATAGAATTTGTCATATGTGATAGATAGAACAATGAGAAAAAATTAGACAAATGTGTCCATAAAAGAATGACACAACACAAGAAACGTCAATTCTAGAGAGGTGCAGTAATGAGCAATGTTATGTTTTGTTTCCTCAAACAGAATTCTTCACAGTCTGCACATCAATGCCTGCGATGATATGATAGTCACCTGAAAAATACAATACTGTAACTGTTGATATGACTTGTTGTGCTGTTGGACATAACATTGCAGCTACATGTAGAAATCTTGATCATTTAATGTTGTTTAATTATTATGTAATACACAACTATTTTAGAGAAAGAAACAGACAGACTCTGACAGTGAGGAAGAGGAAGTCCATGTGTATCCATTTAGAAAGATCAGAAAGTCAAGTTACATGTCACTTGCCACCCTTGATGATGATGATTTTCTCTGTAAGTTTGTGAACTATGTTGAACTTTGTGATTAGTTACCGATGTGCTCTTTATCCCGCAGTTGTTGCTGTTTGTATTTACTTGTGTGTTGTACATCTTTACAATCATAGCTGTAATCTTATTCACTGTTGTATTATTGCTGTTATAGCTGTAGTTACCTGATCCTTTCAACATACACAGTAAGGCACTACTCAGACATATCTAGCATCTCCAAAAAGAAAACAACATTATGAGATATGCTGATTGCACAATTTTTATAGCAGTCTTGAAAGTAGTCTGCAAGCCATTCTAGACCAGGTAAAAAGGAGCAAACAGAAAGGATTGTCATTCAACATGAACTAAACTACATGCATGACTGTCTCCATGAGTTCTAGTTCGAGTCTTATTTCGGATAAAGATGTTCTGGCCTCGTTCAACTGTTCTATTGGCATGTTGTATTTAGGGCTTGAGTGGTATCTTTCTACTTTTGCTTGTGTGGTTTTTCTGCTGGTTTCACTTGCTGTGTTATCTAAAGCTTATTGTTTTGGTGCTGCTTTTTACTTTGTTGCCTTGATGTCGTGTCTGTTCAGTTTTGCACATTTCCATGGCTTTTTGGCATTGGAGGATGGTTCCAACTTCTTTTGGTTGTTGCTTCATTAGTGTCCTTAATTCAGGTTGGTAGTCCTGAGAAGGACTTAGCAGGATTCATCATTGTTTGGAGCTCCACCAATCTTTTCTATGTCGTGGCTTGTCATTGTATCTTTGGTGTTTGCTATCTGATCTATATCTAGAGCCTTCCTCTCTTGTCCTCTGTAATGTGGACTCATGTCTTCTCCTCTTGTTTTCCATTGTGCGATTTTCTTCATCTTACTGACTTCCTTCATGTGACTAATTAATAAGGTCAGCAGTTTACAATAACTGTTCACTTTTGAAAGTTTTAGTATATTTGTTCTACCTCACAGTCAGTTAGAGGGTCAATTCTCAGCACAGTCAGTTAGTTGTCATATAATCCTCATTGCACATTGGACCATTCAGCCCTTAAGTACTCAGATCCCCTCCTCAGTATCTCCCTTAGTGTGTAGTGGTCTGTGATACCGGTTCTTTGATCCCCTGCATAGCGCTTATGTCTGGCTTCACCACTTTTAACTTGATGTTCTTGCAGTCTGGTCAAAGTTGCAGATTCACAGTTGTCTCTTGATTCTATTAATTGCCCTACCTCTCTGACGATATTCAGTTTATCAGCCCGGCCCATTGCATGTCTGTTTTACACAGTAGTTTGGCCCACAAGCCTGTCAGCTTGCTCATGTCCTCTTACACCAGCATGTCCTGTAACATAAATAGACCCGGTTTTTATCAGGCTTGACCTTCTAAGCGACTTCACTGACTGTCTTCAAGCCCAGCTCATCTCAATCTTCCTGAGTGTACTCATTGAGTGTCTGAGAAAGCATGCCTGGGTGAAAGTCTGTGTCTCCAGTCAGGCTATAGCTTCAGTTACTGCCATGACCTCCAAAGTCAGGCTACTTATTGTCACGGTTCTCTCTCCCACCTGAGCCACAAAAGCCCATGAGCTCCGCATGTGTCCAACAACTATCCCATCTGTGTAGATGACCACCTCATCCTCAGTAGAATTCTCAGAAATCAAGGCTTGAACTTCTGTCTTCAGTCAGATTCTAAATACCCTAAATTAATTAAACATATCTCCATCTATATTATTTTTGTTTTTTGTGTGGAGCTGCAACATATCTTGAGGTGATTATTATATTAGCTCATTTGAAAGATTATATGCCACTCAAAATATAATTTTCATAGTATGAACATAAGTATTAGAGAACACGCTATCAGAATGTGCAGCAACTGGTCATATAATTCATGTTTTCTGTATTCACACGGCAGACTGTGAGGACTGCAGGCAAGAATATGACGGGGACTGTCCTGTACATGGACCACTGCTAGTTGTTGAGGATACTGAGGTTATTCTTGTTGTTTTATCAGTCTGATGACTTTGCTGACTTTATATGCACATAATCATTGACTTATATCTGCAGTGTCAAGCTGTTCCTTGTTCTTCTCTCATTGTCTGGGACATTGAACACACTGTTGACGTCAAAGACGGCCATCAAGTTGATACACAGATGCAGTGCCTCCTTTATCATCTCAGTTTGACAGTGTGATTATGTCCATCCAGTGTACAATGGCAGCAAGCATCACTGTCTCTTTTTAACATAAGTCCATTTTTTTTCTGCCTAAAGATATAGACACCACAGATTTGCACATACAGCTTATCTGTAGTGAAATTAATCTGACACATCTGACCTCAGCTAATGATAGTTCACTGAGGCTCACATATTCAGTCAACTACATACCACTCAGCCTGCAAGCCGCAGGTGCCCATATATTAACCTGCTTGCCTGCCAGCCCGGTTGACATGGGTTCAACTTTGTAATGTTGAGGATTTTAAAAATTGGCTTAGGCTCCCATGTTGACCCAGCCTAAAATTGGCACCAGAAAATGTCTGGGAGAGTAAAGGCAGCTGGTGTGATGTTGACGTGTCAGTTGGTCTACAGATATGGGGCTAGCACCATATGTCTATTATATCTCACAGCTTGAGGAAAGGGCTCTTTACTTGTACACTCAGCAGCCTGGAGGACACAGTAGCTCAGTGGCAAGCATGGTATGCTGAATGTTTGTATAGCCTTAATAGCAAGTATAAACATTCTTTTGGGCTTGCAGATGAGTCCAAGTGTAAGGGGGAGGGGGGAAATGAGAAGTCAGTTGAAACATGCCTAAACGAAGACTGGCTGGCTGGCAAATATGAAGATATTTGCACTCAAAGGAATGCTGGAAGTTTAATAGACCCTGTGGATGTGACAACCCATCTGCATTGTTTTTGACTGTATGAGGTGTCAGCCATTCTGAAAGCAATGGCTGACTACTGAATAAAATTGCCTAGTAAATCACAAAAAGCAAATAAATGATGTGATTAATTGCAACATCCTGATAACAATATGCAACTAACTTAAATGTCTAGCTATTTGAACTTTGAGACTTGTTTTAGTTTTAAAATATTTAGTTGGCCTGTAACTTGCCCCTTTTCAAGATATTAAAATATGAATTCTCATCTTTTATTTTTGTACAACTATTAAAGGTACAACCAACATGTCTAAGTGAATCTGATGAGTACAGCAAGAGAACTCTACCAGAGGGTCTGGTCATCAAGAAATCCAAGATTCCAAATGCAGGTCTGGGTGTGTTTGCAGTGAAAGACTTTCCTACTCGTACTAGATTTGGACCTTACAGAGGGAAGAAAGAAGTGAATGAAACAATCGCCCATGAGTCTGGTTATAGTTGGCAGGTGAATTATTTTCATAAGAATGTCAACATTTCTTTGTACTGAAACAGGCAGTGTTGACTCTGAAATACATTTCTTTAACAAATATGTTATGTTATCAGCTACAACATCTCAGTGACTGCCTATTTTAGTATGTTCAAATATGTTATGTTATCAGCTACAACATCTCAGTGACTGTCTATTTTAGTATGTGCTTTATTTCATCGTCTCTGTGGGGAAGGGGTTACGGACAGAGTTTGTAATACCTCGTTTTACACACAGCTGCGGGCGATTCGCCAGCAGACCGCTTTGTCTTGGTGTTTTATAAAATGGTATGAGTGCCGGTCGTTCAGAAATCAAAGGCAAACTGCTGAGCGTAAACTGGCAAGAAATAAAAAAAATGCTGTAGTTGACTGCGACATCCTGTAAAGGATATGCAGCTAACTTAACTTTATTTCTACAATTTTAAAAATGAAAATGAATATTTTCTGAAGTGATGGAGAATCTGGATTTACTTGGAGTACCATGGTGTTGATTCTACATTAACAATTGACAATATGAGTTTAGAAGCACAGGTCATTTCTCAAAATCGTCAACTTCCAAGCTTGGAAACATACAAATACTCATTTTGAAATCAGAATCGATGTTTTTGTCTGGCAAGATTTTATTTACTTGTGTCATTGTTGCTGACGACGCCAGCCTTGTACTGTACATATAGAATGAACTGTTGCACACAACTCTGTTGTATTCCATTTTGCATGTACAGATGGACATGGTTAAGATGCAGTTATCTGTACTAGCAGAGGTTGCTGTTTATTGTGACTGACTTCTGTATATTTCTTAAGTCTGTAGTCTAAAAATGATAATGATTGTAATATGGTGAGAGGAGAAGGTGAGATACTGTGGACCTAAAAGCATACACAGATAAATGGGACAAAGGTAGAGGCCTAATATCAAGGATGCCGGCTTCCTGGCCTAGAGGTTAGCGACTTTTTTCGTAACCTCGTATACTCTCGTAAGTAACGTGACGGTGAGAATCAGCAGTGGTTCGAATCGCGTCGGTAACTTACGAGGTATGTGAGCTGGCTGCTCAGAAAGCAATGACAAACTACTGAGCGTAATCTTGCAAAGAAATCAACAATCAGCTGAAAGATGCTGTTGTTGACAGAGATGTCCTGTAAAGGATATGCAAACATTTTTATTTTTTAATATCAGGATCGACTGCCTGAGGATCCAGGATAGAACCTAAAGAACAGGCAATAAAAACATTATCTTGACTTAGCCATCTGCTGCAAAGTTTTGTGCCAATTATGTTCCAGACAATCAGGCAGGATGAATGATCTGACAATAATTCATATAATTATAAGGATGCTGGACAAAGCACCAATATTACCGCTTAAGTCCATAAGTTATGATTGAAATCCTTGTAAGTGGCTATGTCGGACATCACTCTGACCCCCTCACAAGTGACAGCAAACAACATGTAACAAGTTGGTAAATGATCTTTGTTCATTGCTGTAATCTCTTACTGTTCACATGTTCAACATTTTGTCTTTGTGTATCTATGTGTTTGGTGAGTGTTTTGGAGTTTCAGATCACAGATAGATGATGTTTATAATCTGGACATATAATCTGCACATAATGTTCTGTGAACAGATTATGAAAGATGGACAGACTTCTCACTTTGTGGATGGTGAAGATCCAAGCAAGTCAAACTGGATGAGGTATGTGAACTGTGCCAGACATGAAGATGAGCAGTGTGTGACAGCCTACCAGTATCAGGGAGAAATCTACTACAGATCCCACAAACCAATCTGTGCTGGAACAGAAATATTAGTGAGTGCAACTTTCTTTTCTGGTGTGGGTGTGGCCATTGTCGATGGAGATTTAATTAATAGAACACCCAGAAATAACTGCACATGATGTCAATGATAACACATATTTCTAACATTCGACAGTCTATATTATGACAACAAACAATACAGCTGATTTGCACCTGAGCTTTGCCAACTGAGTTGGTGTTCATGTCTCTCCACAGATTTTGGTCCTTGGTTTTCTGGATCAACTCTGCTGATGATATTCCTCCATGCCAACTCCTCAGTCCATCCAGCATTTCTCTTGGTCTGCGTCTTCTCCCACTGATCTTTTCAGTTGTCATGATGTTTTCCACTGCCTCTCTTCTCATGACATAACTAAAGAATGGTGTGTGTCTCTTCTTTACGGTTGTATATATTGTTCTACTTTGAATAGCCTCTTCATTGTCATCGTTAGTTACTCTCGCAGACCAAGCTATTTGTAACCTTTCTCTCAGGAACCACATCTTTGCTTACAAGTTCTTCCAGTGTTCATTCATGATTCACTTCCACACAGTACAACAGGTTCCAAATAATATTTCAGTAATCTCTTTCTCACATTCAGTGATATAGTGACTTACTAGAAGTTAGCTTTTTCATGAGTTACTAGAAGTTAGTTTTTCATGATTTTATTGGTTTGTAAAATACTGTAGCTGCAAGAACAAGGAATAGAACATGATATTAGTAACTTTGTGTTACTTGCCAACATTCTCAGTTTGCAGAAAGCAAGACACGTCTACTAAACCAAAATATAGCATAAATAAGTATTCGGCAGACAATAATGTTTCTTTGTGACTGCTATAAATGATGTTAGGAAGAGTGGATAATCTGTATTGGCTGTGAACCAGTGGTCCTATTTCAGAAATGTGAATCTTAGCATTGTTTGGTTCAGATATTGGTATAGTGTGTTTCTTTTGCTTGTCAACATTGTCAGTTTTATTTTAGTTTCACTGATAATAATAATAATAATAATGTATATTTCTATAACTGTTTTTTGGCATTCACATTCCATGTGCTGGATATATTGTTGTACTGACATCATTTCCTGTTATCATCATGCACTCAACAGTATAGTTTGTTACTTATTATTGTATGTCGCTTAGAGTTTAGTTTGTTACTTATTATTGTCTGTCACTTACAGTATAGTTTGTTATTATTGTATGTCACTTACAGTATAGTTTGTTATTATTGTATGTCACTTACAGTATAGTTTGTTATAAAAACCCATCATTTCAGGTATACTATGGCGACAGTTATGCTCAGGATTTGGGCATAAGTAGTCCCAAATTTGGAAGAAAATTTCTCAGAAAGAATAATTTGCAAGAATCTGATGTACATACAGAAAGTGATGGTAGGTAGTGTGTTTCTGTGGTAATATTAGTTCATTGTTTTACAACTACATGGCTTAAAAGCATTTACATGTAGAAACACAAAGAAAAAAAAGTTGTTGCATATCCTTTACAGGATGTAGCAGTCAACCCCAGCATTTTTTGGCTGTTATTCTGGGCAAGTTTACTTTCAGTTGTTTGCCATTGCTTTCTGAATGACCAGCACCCATACCATGTTATTAAAAAAACCACCAACATGAGGTGGTCTGCTGTCAAATCCCCAGCAGCTGTGTTTCAAACGCAGGTATGCGGGATTACAAACTGCATCCATAACCCTTCATCACGGAGCCGGCTTTAAAGCATTTACATACATAAACAGAAAGAAGGAGCATGTAAAACAAAATACACTGAAGAAAGCTGTCGGAGCAAACATTTGCCACCGCGCGCTTATATCCATGATAATAAACGGCATGGCTAGTTTTCCTCAGCAGGGCAACACAATGATAGCCTAGAATCATGTCATTATAGTCCATCCTTTCTCAAGTTTCTCTCATTCATTGGCACCTTTCCGTCTTGACAGACGATAGTTTGGTACATTGTGCTTCAAAAAAGGCTTAATAACTACGATCCATGGCGGTGGCGAGTGTGGCTGGTAAGGCCAATTCTTGCTGCAAATGTTTGCCCACAGTAGGTGCATGTGAAAACATGGTCACTTCCACCATTTTGCACCATCTTACGTCTCTCACGCTCTGTCTGTGCTTTATCTGCAATCATTTTCTCCTTTGTCTTTATTCCATTTCTGATAGTTGCCCTCCATGCAACACGTTCAGTGGCGACGTGCACCCAATGTGCATTATCAATGCCTGTATCAATCATGTCCCGCTTACACACATCTTTGTATCGTTGTAGAGGCCGGCCCTGAGATCTCCTACCCGTCTGTAATTCACCAAAAATATATGTCCTTTGGTATTCTACCATCATCCATTCTCATAACGTGTCCTATCCATCTAAGTCTACGAAGACTGAGCATGGAATACACCGTCACACAACCTGATCTTTCCCTGAATATACAGTATATTAAAGAAAAATAGGTCACCAAGTAGTTTCCTACTATGATGTGATATTGCAAACACATTTCACGAGCCTGACTGCAAGGAGGAATAGGTGGCTGTTTTGCAATAATGACGGTCAACTGACATTATCAGCGCATTTCACTATTAACTTTGCTATTGTGCCTGCAATATGGTATATTGTATATTTTAGTGAATGTAGCACATGATTCAGTGCATGATCTTTTTACAAACATACAATAGTTGCTGCTGCTTCTTAAAAATATGAAATTGTTATGTTAAATGAGAACATAGAGAGGGGTGGTAGTGGATGCCTCCATGCTTTGAAGGTCATGGACTCAATTCTGGACTCTGTTATTTGGTTCATGAATGCAATTGTTTGGAAACTGCTGGGGATCTTTGATGGCGTTACACAGTCCATGCTTTTTGTGATACTTTTGGTAGCTCGACCAGCAGAAAGAGACTGGGCCATATGGAGTAAAGCCCGGTGCAATGAAGTTGATCGTACGTCTTGAAATCCATTTAAATGAGAACATAAGATGTCCGTATTCTTGACATTTTCCATGTGAAATTGAATCGTACAGCAAATTCATAAATTCACCAAATAATTTTCACGACCATTAGAAGAATACATTTTCTTTTTCATTTCCTATTTCAGAAATATTCTCTTGTGCTGATTGCCATTTGTCCTTCAATCAGTCTTGGTATTTGCAAAGACATATGAAATACAGGCATCATAACAAATACTTGGAGCTGAATTGCAACAAACTGCATGTAGACCTACCACTGGTAATACACAATTTAATAAATGTTGAAAGTCAACATGAAATGTGTGATGTAAATATGACATTAAATGACATTGATAATACAAAACTGACTGTGACAACACTGTCAGAAAGTATTCAGAATCGTGTGAACACAGTTAATGTGAGTGATTCTGAGATATCTTATAATCTTAGCTCACGAAAATGATTATACTGATAAGGAAAATGATAAGCTCTGTGTTTCTAACAAATGCACTTACCTGACCAGAGATGATGAATGTGACATAGAATGTAAAATTGTAAAGTCCAGCATAAATGAAGAACCTGGTAAGAAGTATAAAGTGTGTGATGTCAGCAGTGAAGAGCATCACAAAATGTATCTACAGAAAGACGGAGAAACATCGACAGGAGGAAACACTTATAATCCTGGTGATACTTTTAC
This sequence comes from Cepaea nemoralis, assembly GCA_014155875.1. Taxonomy (NCBI): domain Eukaryota; kingdom Metazoa; phylum Mollusca; class Gastropoda; order Stylommatophora; family Helicidae; genus Cepaea; species Cepaea nemoralis. Next base: position 220,123 of record JACEFZ010019934.1, on the reverse strand, counting down.
TGTGGACTTTGCTAACATTTGTAGTGTACAGGTAGACACAAGAATACACACAGAAGAGAAGCCTTACAAGTGTGATGTTTGTAATTTTGGTTTTACTACAAGTGGTAGCTTAAAGAAACACAAAAGAATACATACAGGAGAGAAGCCTTACAAGTGTGATGTTTGTAATGTTAGTTTTAATAGATGTGGTCATTTAAAGAGACACAAAATAATACATACAGGAGAGAAGCCTTACAAGTGTGATGTTTGTAATATTGGTTTTACTCAAAATGGTAATTTAAAGAAACACAAAAGAATACATACAGGAGAGAAGCCTTACAAGTGTAATATTTGTAATGTTGGTTTTACTGACAATTTTAGATTAAAGATACACAAAAGAATACATACAGGAGAGAAGCCTTACAAGTGTGATGTTTGTAATGTTAGTTTTACTACAAATTTTAGCTTAAAGACACACAAAATAAAACATACGGGAGAGAAGCCATACAAGTGTGATGTTTGTAATGTTTGTGTTACTACAAATTTTAGCTTAAAGACACACAAAACTAAAACATACAGGAGAAAAGCCTTACAAGTGTGATGTTTGTAATGTTGATTTTGCTGACAGTAGTAGCTTAAATAAACACAAAAGAATACATACAGGAGAGAAGCCTTACAAGTGTGATGTTTGTAATGTTGGTTTTACTGAAAATCATAGCTTAAAGAAACACAAAAGAATACATACAGGAGAGAAGCCTTACAAGTGTGATGTTTGTAATGTTGGTTTTGCTGAAAGTAGTACCTTAAAGAACCACAAAAGAATACATACAGGAGAGAAGCCTTACAAGTGTGATGTTTGTAATGTTAGTTTTACTACAAGTGGATATGTAAAGATACACAAGAGAATACATACAGGAGAGAAGCCTTACAAGTGTGATGTTTGCAATGTTGGTTTTACTACAAATGGTTGCTTAAAGACACACAAAATAATACATACTGGAGATAAGCCATACAAATGTGATGTTTGTAATGTTGGTTTTACTGAAAATGGTAGTTTAAAGACACACAAGAGAACACATACAGGAGAGAAGCCTTACAAGTGTGATGTTTGTAATGTTAGTTTTAATGAAAGTGGTCATTTAAAGAGACACAAAAGAATACATACAGGAGAGAAGCCTTACAAGTGTGATGTTTGCAATGTTAGTTTTACTGAAAGTGGTAGTTTAAAGACACACAAAAGAATACATACAGGAGAGAAGCCTTACAAGTGTGATGTTTGTAATGTTGGTTTACTGAAGTGGTAGCTTAAAGAAACACAAAAGAATACATACAGGAGAGAAGCCTTACAAGTGTGATGTTTGTATGTTGTTTTACTGACAAGTGATGATTAAAGGATACACAAAAGAATACATACAGGAGAGAAGCCTTACAAGTGTGATGTTTGTAATGTTGGTTTACTGACAATGTAAGCTTAAAGACACACAAAAAGAATAGCATACAGGAGAGAAGCCTTACAAGTGTGATTGTTTGTATGCTTGGTTTTACTGAAAGTGGTAGCCTTAAAGAAACACAAAAGAATACATACAGGAGAGAAGCCTTACAAGTGTGATGTTTGTAATGTTGGTTTTACTGCAAATTGTAGCTTAAGGAAACACAAAAGAATACATACAGGAGAGAAGCCTTACAAGTGTGATGTTTGTAATATTCGTTTTACTGCACATGATCATTTAATGAAACACATAAGAATACAAACAGGAGAGAAGCCTTACAAGTGTGATGTTTGTAATGTTAGTTTTACTGACAGTGGTCATTTAAAGAGACACAAAAGAATGCATACAGGAGAGAAGCCTTACAAGTGTGATGTTTGCAATGTTAGTTTTACTGACACTGGTCATTTAAAGAGACACAAAAGAATACATACAGGAGAGAAGCCTTACAAGTGTGATGTTTGTAATGTTAGTTTTACTACTAGTGGAGATTTAAAGAAACACAAAATAATACATACAGGAGAGAAGCCTTAGAGGTGTGATGATTGTAATGTTGGTTTTACTGTAAGTGCTAATTTAAAGACACACAAGAGAATACATACAGGAGAGAAGCCTTACAAGTGTGATGTTTGTAATGTTAGTTTTACTACAAGTGGAGATTTAAAGACACACAAAATAATACATACAGGAGAGAAGCCTTAGAGGTGTGATGTTTGTAATGTTGGTTTTACTGTAAGTGGTAATTTAAAGACACACAAGAGAATACATACAGGAGAGAAGCCTTACAAGTGTGACGTTTGTAATGTCGGTTTTACTACATGTGGAGATTTAAAGAAACACAAAAGAATACATACAGGAGAGAAGCCTTACAGGTGTGATGTTTGTTATGTTGGTTTTACTGCAGGTGGTCATGTAAAGACACACAAAAGAATACTTACGGAAGAGAAGCCTTACAGATGTGATGTTTGTAATGTTGGTTTTACTGTAAGTGGTAATTTAAAGAGACACAAAAGAATACATACAGGAGAGAAGCCTTACAAGTGTGATGTTTGTAATGTCAGTTTTACTACATGTGGAGATTTAAAGAAACACAAAAGAATACATACAGGAGAGGAGACTTAAAGTGTGATGTTTGTAGTAGAAGATTCACATCAGTATTCAACTGAAGCAACACAGAAAGCAACATACGGTTACTAGTCTTATAATAGGAAGTTTGTTTTATTTAAAAGATCTGTACATTAAAAAATTCTTATTTAAATGTCAAGTATAAGTATTAAGCTCAAATACATATTGATGTCCTCATTTCTTGCATATATGTAACAGACAATAATTGCAATCAGAGTTTGCTTACATTTCGTCAGCTAGTCATGTTTAGTCGATGGATCAACATCATGGCACACGGGTCTAACCCATAACTTATGGGCCATAAGTGCTCCGTTCTCCTCCTAACTCAAACCTGAGTCTGGAGAAACTCAGCTCAGTGCACGAACTCCGTAGCATCAGCGAGGATCCTGAAATACTTTGGGTAGATCTTTAACTCGAAATTTTGCCCGGGCTACTCAGCGCAGTTAGGCTACTCTTTTTCGATTTCCAACTGCCAGGGGATTTTTTATGTGCGCAACAATACACACGGGCGTCTGATCTCACTATCCAGAGACCAGGGGAAATTTTATTACTAGAAGTCCACGTGAAAAACAATCCCGGTCCTCACTTGAGGCAGACACCATACCTCGAGACCACGCAGCCCCCTCTCTAGTTAGTCATGTAAGATGGCACACGCTTTCATCTATATCCTGTTGATAGTTTGCTGTCAATCCTGAAATTATTGTTTCATTTATTGTTAATGTTAATAAATGTACTTGTTATAATGTATCTTTTCAGTATGTACTTTGTCATGTTTATGTAATGCTATGTTAAAAATATATTCTTTATGTAGATCAGCATAATCCATTAACATAAAATCATCTGAAGAGCAAAAGTCAAAAGTTGAGGTGTCTATAAATTATTATATATATATATATATACTCCGCATATCCTATTACAGGACATTGCTGTCAACATCAAGCATTTTTTTACCGCTGTTGTTGATTTCTTGTCTGATGGCTTGAAGGATATCTTTCACATTTCTTGTGTTTCAAATAATTTATTGATTAAAATTAATACACATAACCTATTCATCATGTTCAAATTGTTTTGTTTTTTCCCTGTTGTTTCTTTGTTGATTCCTTCGGGAGACCCGGGTTCGATACCTCGGTAAGGTGGGAGTAGTCCATGATCTATTACCCTATGGTTATATCTACCAAAGTTACAAGTATTCACACGCACGCACGCATATATATCATCATCATCATTGACACCTTTCCGTCTTGACAGACAATAGTGTGCTTCAAAACGGCTTAATAACTACAACCCATGGCGGTGGCTGATAAGGCCAATTCGTGCTGTAAATGTTTGTCCACAGTGGATGCATGTGAAAACATGGTAATTTCCACCATCATGCACCATCTTACGTCTCTCACGCTCTGTGTGTGCTTTATCTGCAATACTTTTCTCCTTTGTCTTTATTCCATTTCTGATAGTTGACTTCCATGCAACACGTTCATCTGAAAATTGCTCCCAGTGTGTATTATCAATGCCTATATCAATCATGTCTCGCTTACACACATCTTTGTATCGTAGAAGAGGCCGACCCTGAGATCTCCTACCCATCTGTAATTCACTAAAAAAAGATGCTTTAGTATTCTACCATCATCATCCTCCTATCCATCTAAGTCTGCGAAGACTGAGCATGGAACACACCATCACACAACCTGATCTTTCCAGTACTTCAGTATTTGTGATTTTGTCTTGCCACTTAATACCAAGTATTAAACACTGCATATGAAAGTTGTTTAAATGTTTCTCTTGGTGTGAGTAAGTTGACCAGGTTTCACTGCCATAAAGAAGAGTACTAAGGACACAGGCTTGGTAGACGAGCACTTTTGTTTTGGCAGTAAGCTTCCTGTTCTCCCAGACTCCTTTTGCTAACGTGTGCATTGTTGTTGCTGCCTTACCAATCCTGGTGTTTATTTCCTGATCTAGGGATAATTTGCTATTTACCTCCCATCCTAAATATGTAAAATGGTCTACTATCTCCACTTTGGCATCGTCAATGAAGATTGATGGTATCCCATGTGCACCTTGTGACATAATCTGTGTCTTCTTTTTGTTAATTGTTAAACCAAATTCAGAACAAGCATTGGAGAATGCAGATAGTAGATGTTGTAATTCTTCCTCAGGGTGGGTCATAATTGCAGCATCATACGCACAAAGCAACTCTCTGATTAGTACCCTCCTAATTTTGGTCTTGGCCTTCAATCTATGAGCATTATAGAAGTCGCCATCTGAGCGTGAGTGAATGCATATACCGGCATCCTGATCACGAAAGGCATATTTCAGTAGAAGTGAAAAGTATTTTCCAAAATGAGTGGGGGATAGTACACAACCTTGCTTTCCACTCTTGATTTCAGACTCTTCTGAAGTTGTACCATCAAACTTGATTATACCCTTCATGCCTGTGTGGAACGATTCCACAATAGACAGAAGAGTTGATGGGAAGCCAATCTGCTTGAGTGCCTTTAACAGACCCTCACGACTGACCAAATCAAATGCCTTTGTGAGGCCGATGAAGGAAATAAACAATGGTTAATATTGTTCCCGGCATTTTGCTTGCATTTGTCGCAATGAGAAATCATATCAATGGTAGACTGATTCTGTCGGAAGCCGCACTGTGATTCGGTGTAGATGTAACAGTGTAGGTATAATTGGGGTCTATTGGAAAACTCCGATACAGCACGATTGAGCATTGAGACTGAAAGGCGTGGGAGATGCTCAATCGTGACGTATTATGTTGTTATGAGCAGTAAACATCCGATAGCCCAGCTGAGAAGACGCGGCCTGTCGTCTTGAGAATAAAATATAAAACTTTGTACCAACTCGACTCTAGTTACTTCCTTTGTCACTGTTATAGGGAGTAATTAATGGTGCCCTCGACCGAGGATCTGAGGTTGATCTAGGCCGGCCAACAACAAACAACAAAAAACTATCCACTGACGGCATGCTGTAAGAAATATTATGAAGATAATAAATCATGGCCTATCACGCGAAGTACTCAAGAATCAGGAGCCGTGGCTGAACTGAATCATTTACAAGGGGCCTAACCTGGCCGTTGCCTGAACCTTGCCACTTTCAAGATTTAATCAGAAGTCAGAGCTCGTTCAAGGTCAAGTCGTCAATGGCCGTTAACTGAACTTCAGCTTTCAAGGTTTTCCGGAGCCGAGATCTGAACTCTGGAGTTTCAAAAGAAAGGGGCTTCTATTTTAAAGCGCCAGCCACTGAAACATATCAATAACAAGGGGCTTCTCAGGACCGTTGCATGAAACTTATCGTTTTTTTGAGAAGAGCCATCCTGTCCTAAAACTTTGAGAAAACCAGAATTTCAAGCTGAACCTGTCAGACAAAAGAAGAAAAATAAGTCAAGAACTCTTCTAGGCTCAAGTAATAATGGACAAAGCCTTGTAATTTCGTGATTGGGTTTTTTGAACACATAAATATCACTGGGCTTCGGTTAACTGTGATAAATTTTTGGGGCCACGTCATTACTACGACCCCTATCAAGACGCCGATGATGTACTTCACTCAGAATCAAGGAAGGGACCCAACCAGGGGTTGAAATCTATCCAGGCATCCCATGAGACGTGACCCAACCAGGGGTTGAAATCTATCCAGGCATCCCATGAGACGTGACCCAACCAGGAAGAGTATCTGGCAGCTACAAAATTTACCTGAGGGAAGAGAACTCCGCCACCTGAGCTTCTGGACTCCGCCACTTAAACTCGAGACTAGGTTTCACTTGATGCGAACTCTGGTTAGTGGAACTAGATCCGTCAGCTAATAAAAGAAGGTAACTGTGTAACTCCGGTGATGTGCCATAAATTCTTGGTTAGAGCAGAGTCTAAAACATTATTATATTATTAGAAACAGGTATGAGGATTTATAGCGAACTTTTTGGTTTCAAACAGGACTTATTGAAGACAGGGTTTTTCCTCCCTCTACGCTGACAGAATATTGATGCTGATTACAACTTGTGCTCTTTAGGGATTAACCAAGGGAAATTTGTGCGATTCTGGAACTAAATAACTAATGGAACAGTTTATGAACTGGGGAATTATGTGTTGTAAATTAGTAAATTTAGGTGATTCATAAATAAGGTAATTAATTAACCAGATTTTAGAAGCAAATAATTTGAAATTGTGTGTTTTTTTTGTTCTTTGCTTGCTTTATTGCAGTATTTTTCAGCATGACGGAACAGGACACCTCGAGCACAATCTTCTTTAAGTTAAGAAATTTAAAAATTGAAATTGGTTACTTGTATAAATATTTCAGCTTAGAAGACTCAGCACAGCACATATTTCAGCTGAACTCAGGATAAGTTTTTTTTCTCAGGTACTAAAGAAGTATACAGAACAATATTGTTTCAGCTGGATAGATATTTCAAAGGAACTGAATATGAATTTCTTGTGCGGGGAGTTACAACGGGTTAGCACATGGTTAGGAGAATTAAAGATGTCAATTACGGAGGTAGAGAATTTTCTGAAAACGTTGAAGAACAAAACAACTAGACAGGAACCCTTATAGAATTATGGTAGACAGTAATAGAGTAGGAAAGAATAACAGGAGACAGACATTGCTTAATAAAGACAGAAGACAATATGGTTATGACGAACCAAGGCCTGATCTATATAGAGTAAAAGACAGTGAAAACAGACGAAATAGTGAAAGCTCGGACTGGTATAAATACAAAAATGGGCGTGAGAGAAACATTTCAAAGAAATCATGGGACTGGCCTTCTCACAGTGCAACTGCTAGAAAAAGACGTGACGACTGGTTAGAGAAAAGACAAAGACAATATTTAAACTCAGGTGTAAGAGACAGAGTTGAACCAGTAAGTAAAATACAGACTAGTCCTAAAATGGTTGCGAATGTGACTAGTAGACAGGAAAAGAAGAAGACGATATTAGTAAAGAAAAGAAACCGAGAGACACAGACGCAGACAAGTAATACGGTAGAAAGTAGCACGCAGACTCAGGTACAACCAGTCAGCAAGTTAACAAAGGGAACTCAAACTGACTTCATAGAGAATCAGTCTAAACCAACTCGTTTGACTAAGAGAGACAAGGTTGAAGTTGAGAAAGATGGACAGACGAGGACCAAGAACGACAGAAAGATAAAGAGGAGAAGTATTGACGAAAGTGTTAGTATGGTTGTAAATAGAGGTAGTGCCATGTCAAGTTCTTCAGCCATAGACAAGAAACTAGTTCCCAGATGGTGTAGGAATATTAGGCTGTCAGAGTTCAAGCTACGGAGAAGATATTCCCACAGCTGAATATTATAGTGATGCTGAATCAGATATTATTACAGAGGATTCGGAGAATGAGAGTGTTATACTACGGGCAGGTCCTGAATCGAGGCGTGATGTTCCATCATATGGAGTAGTTGCTGGTAGACAGACGGACAGAGTTTTGGGTAGTGACTCTTTGAAACAAAATACTGGTTTGTATGACAAGACAGTAGGAAAGGCTAAGGGACGAAGACCGAGAAAGAGAAAGAAAGGTAGACGTTTTAAAGATGACTATGGGAATAGGGCCGACGTATTTGCAGTAAACTTATAATGAGTCTGATGAAGGAACTATAATTAGTGTGTCATCTGAAGACGAGATGGGAAGGTATAAACGTTACGTAAGGTACACAGGAAACAGTGAGCAGACTGACGCAAACATAGGAAATAGAAGGAACTCATTTAAGAACAAGAATAGTGGTAGACAGTTAGCGGGAATTTATTCAACGACAGAAAGTGATTTAAGAAAAATAGAAGACCTTAGGACCTTAAGACCTGAATACTTTAACAGGTTGACAACAGATAGTGATGATGACATTATAACGGAAAGACGAGTGAATGTATTGAAAGACAGTGAAGTGTTTAATTTGGACACACTATATAACGGTTAAAATTCCTTGGGTGAAGAAGGAAAATGAAATAGGTCTGGCTTATGAGAAGAACCCCGGTTTGAGAGTATAGGTATATGAGCTGTCTAAAATAGGCAGATGAATTTTGTTGGTGATAAGGAAGTACGGCAAATGATATTCCACGTGGATTACGTAATACAGGATATCGTCTGGTTGGTAGCGAGGTAGAGAGAGTAAAATAGGGTAGATTCAGGACAGAATTAATGGAGGGTGAGAGATATGTTAGGCATGAATATTAGTATTAGAAATAGTTTGACTCAGAGCTATGACGTGATGTCCGAGATGGTTTTGCTTGTTGGTTGGAGAAGAAAGAATAGTATTGTTGACAGGTGAACCGAAAGTGTCTGGTGAGGTGATATAGACTGAGGAGGCACTGAGTATCCTGTGCGTAAGATAGTCAGTTGAACGTGAGAATAATAAATAATAGACTGTAGAAGGGGATGCTTGAAAAATACGAGTTACGTCGTACTTGTGGAGAAAGAAGAAAGTTGTTGTGGGTGGAAAAGTATAGAATGATAGTTACGAAGTTAGGGGCTGGTTCACCAGAATGAGGTTTGTTTTGAAGAGATAGTAGATAGTACTGTGAAAGCAATTTCAGCTGCGAGAGGTAGTGTATAGGGTCTGACCTTCGTATAGAAGTGAGTGATTGAGTAAAGTAGAGATATAAGAAAGCAGTGAATTGAGAGAGTCCTCTAGAATAGTTCGTCTGGTTGTGCGGTGTTCATACGTGAATATAACTGTAGTCAGACAGGTGTTCGTCGTGATGAAAGAAGTAAAAGGAAAGGGTGTGATGAAGTCGCCTAAGTGAAATACGTAGATAGAATGTAAGAGTAACGTTAATATGTCTTGTGTCAACGTGTGTAGAGGAAATCAATACGTGTTGATATGTGGGGAATGATTGATGGAATGTTGAGGTGGCGTCTAAAGTATTTAGTTGTAGTAATAGTATGGAGACGTTAGGTTGTCGCGATACGAGAGTAGGCGTGAGATGAGAGCGAAGTTGTGTTGTGTATCATTGTCCGTGTGAATATGAGAAGAGCGGTTGATAAGTAACCTTGATAAATCGTGGAACATAGAGTGTGCGAAAATCGAGAGATAGAAAGAAAATTGTAATGTCTTTTCGTAGAATATCTGAACTTGGAAGGAAATTGTGGAAGTTATATGCTGAATTAACATTATGAATGTTTAGTATTCTTAACAGGAAAATGGCGAAGCAGGAGTGACTAATACGGAGATGTGAGAAAAATGAGGTCCGTTGTCAGTTATCAGGACATGAGTTGCTGTTCCGAAAGAATCCTGATAAATAAGAGTGTAAGATACGAAGGTAAACAAGGTGAGGTAAATGAAAATTAGAAAGGGTGTTTCGACTGGTTTGACTGTCGTCACGATGTGAAAAGGATAGGAGAGAATTGAGGTAAGGGTGCTGAGATACAGAAAGTACTGATGCAAAAGAATGAAATATTAATTGCGTCGGATAGATGAGAAACTTAAAGGTTGAATTAGTTGTTTTGGTGAGAGGTCTATAGTAAATAGACAAAGTTTTGTTGGATGTAGGAGAGTGGAGATACTGTGGTTGATTGGGAAGTGGTGGTGATGGTTAGTACAAAGCCATAGAAGACAGTTGGTATGCCGAGCCACAGGTTAATTGATAAGTAGATGGTGGCTGGTACATTGAGATGATACTGTAGTTTACAGTGCTTGCTTATGAGGATATTTTGGATGTTATGATGTATTAGGAGTTAGGATGGAAAAAGATACAAAAATTTGGAGGGGAGATAATCAATGTTTGACTTCCAGAAAAAGGAATGGTCAGTTGATTGAGTAGTGATTTTGCTTGGAGGGGAACAAGTATGGTTCCGCATTATGATGGTCTGTAGATAACAGATAGATATTTGTATATAGGTATATACGTATTTTGGCATTTATGCTTGGTATGGAGTTGTTTTGTTATACATAACTTGGCTAAATAGATAGGTGTTACATTGGTTAGAAAAGGAGGCCACCTTAAGTGGTTAATTCTAAGTGAATTATATTTTTTTGAAAACCTTCTCTTTAGCGAGAAGACAGTTGTATTTATTGAAATTGAGCTTTCAATGTCTCATATGTAAAATTTTGTTTTACTTGGTTTGGTCTTGAAAAATGATTGTTGTTGTTTGATTAATTGATTTAGAATAGGGTTATTGTGTGCTTAGACTTTTATGTGTAAACTGCTGGTCCGTAAAAGAGACCAGTAGTAGTAGGTAAAAATAGATTAGGATGTATGTTGTATTATTTTAATCATCGTCACCATCATCATCACTATCATCATCATACTTTTAGTTGAGTTGCGGGGACACATAAATGATTGTTACAAAAATTTGGGGGGAGATTTGATGTCCTGTTGTGATTTTATTTCACTGTTTTGTGTGTTAAATAGTAGTTAATTAAGTTATGTTTAGTTTACAAGGTTTTCGTCTAGAATAAAGACAATACAGGGGGCTTTAATTAGGACCCTTCGTTCAGAAAGTAGTAATAAACTACGGAGAACTAATAGAGAGACACATTCTCTTTGTGAAGAAGAAGTTCATAGATATTTTGATGCTGTGATTATCAGCGTAGAAAGGTTAAAGTGGCTATGAACTGTAGACGGAGTTACTACACAAGTAAAATGTTATGGGAAACTTTAAAGATACACTAAAGTAAGCATTCATTGGAAATAGGGGATTGGAAGCCACATGGGAGAAGAAAAGATTAGTGAATATATTCAGTGGGGTAAAGCTGAGAATAGTTTTGAACATAGTTTCCGGGGGGGGGGTCAGAAGAGCCATGATATACACGAGATTGCTGGGTTATTGAAGAATAAGAAAATTACCCCAGATGAAGAGTAAACATGAATTGGATCCATGTTTGACTTGTAACTGTGGATAACAGTACAATAATAAAAGGGGTGTAAGTGGGGGAGACATAGTGACATGGGGTGTTTGTGGGTCCGTAATAAAAGGGACTGAGATTAAAGTTGATTACAAGCAGTCACAGACATGAGTGGTTATTTTTGCTGCTGTAGATTACGGCCTGAATTATGAATTATGAATTGAGATTTTAGAGAGACATGGGGTTACATGGCCTGGGCAGGATGTAAATGTTTATAAGTGGGTCAGATTACAATGTTGTGTTTGATGGTTAATATTTAAGGGGAGATTTCAAGGTTACTAGGTTGCTGTTGATAACGGCATAAGTGGAGCATTTTAGTAGATATGCCCATAAGAAATGGACATTAAGAGAGAACCTGGAGAAGATTAGTTATACGAGGTGATGAGGTTATGTGAGGTGTTGTGTTGGAGGAGGTCTTAAGGGGTAATAGACCTTTTTTTAATTGGGATGTGTTTTGTGGTTTACATTACGATGTGAGGGTGAGGTAAGGTAGTGTCTGTTATATAGACACTTAGAAGTGAAGAATATTTTTGGATGTTGGTTGGTATTAGATAGCAGCGTAAACTGTTACCATAATGAGTGGTACTGGGGGAGATATAATGGTTTAGAATTTATTACATAAATTCTCAAATGACATAGGGGGGTAAAGGGGTGTGTGATTTAGGTGAGTGTTGTTTTTTTTGAAAGAATTCTATTTCTTCTTTTAAATTCCGGTGGCCACCGATTCTTTATCTTCCTATCGTATGAAAGTGATTTCAGGTTAGTTGAAAGTGGGGAATTTGTAGTATTGGTGGTAAGAATAAGGAGTTGGTATCAGCGTTTGAAGTGGAAAGCGGATTGCTTATTGAAGTGGAGAAGGAGTATTTAAGAAAACGTGTTATGGTGTTATGATGTATTATAAACTGAATTTGAAATGTTATATGTAAATATGTTATGTTTGGTTGAAGGACCAAGAACGAAGAAGAAGTGGGTTGATTATAAAATGTTGGGGAAATAAAAAGGAAAGAAGGACTGGTTGGATACCGTGGTATTATATAAATAGAAAGCGAAGAAGAAGTATATGGGGAGGTTGTAGACAGACCATAGCACTGGGAAAAGAGTAAAAGATGTATTGGCGAAGGTTAAAAGACAAGTAGGGAATAGAGTATGGGGATTAGGAGTAAAGATTTTTCCTTTAAAAGGAAAATTCTTTAAATAACATGGGGAGGTGTAACAGTGTAGGTATAATTGGGGTCTATTGGAAAACTCCGATACAGCACGATTGAGCATTGAGACTGAAAGGCGTGGGAGATGCTCAATCGTGACGTATTATGTTGTTATAGGCAGTAAACATCCGATAGCCCAGCTGAGAAGACGCGGCCTGTCGTCTTGAGAATAAAATATAAAACTTTGTACCAACTCGACTCTAGTTACTTCCTTTGTCACTGTTATATAGACTTGATCTTCTAGAACTTGAAGTCTGCGCAGAACAATTCTGGCAAATACTTTCCCAACAGTACACAGAAGCGTAATACCCCTATAGTTGTTACAGTCGCTTCGATCGCCCTTGTTCTTGTACAGTGTTATGATGCTTGAATCTTTGAAATCACGTGGGACTTGTCCTTCTCACCAGCATAGCTCTATTAGCTGGTGGATCTGTAGAGAGTGTGTCTTGTCCACTCCTGATAACCTCTATTGGAATCCCGTCCTTATTTAGAGCCTTGCCAGATGCAAGTTCATTTATAGCACGCTTAACTTCTGTTATGGTAGGAACTGTGTCCAGGTGGTCAAGAGTTGACAGGGCCTCTATGGCGTTGCGGGCATCATCCGCTAGTTTGGTGTCACTTGAGTAAAGCTCTAAATAGTGCTCTACCCATCTATCCATCTGTTGTTTCTTATCAGTGATGATTTCTCAAGTCAAGGTTTTCAGTGTTGCACTTCTTTTGATCATTGGACCAAAGGCTTTCTTTATCCCTTTATACATGCATCTGATGTTTCCCTTATCACTTGCGATTTTAATGGACTCACATAACTTGATCCAATAGTCGTTTACACACTGTATGGCAGCCTTTTGCACAGCCTTCCTAGCTTGCTTCAGCTCCCTGAGTGTTCTTTCTTTGTTTCTTAAGAGAGCTATCTTTTTTTATCAATCAAGGGCTGCAGTGTCTGGCTGTTGCCACAAACCAGTCCTGCCTCTTGGGATCTACAGTGCCGTAAACCCCTACCACAGTTTTATAAATACTTTAATTAAGTTTACCCCACTTTTCACTTACTGTACAATTTTCTGATATGTCAGTATCATTGAACGCGTCTTCAAGTTGCTGTTGAAACTCAAAGCACATTTCATGATCGTGAGTGTTAACAGTATTAATCCTTGGGCTAGATTTATGTTTAGCTGTGGGATTCTCTTTGGTCTCAGTCTAACTCTTGCAGCAACCAAAGAATGATCCGTATCATAGTCAGCACTGTGGTAACTTCGAGTTAATGATGTATGGTTCAGATGTTGTCTCCTTGTGATGATGAAGCCCAGCTGATGCCAATGGCCATATCTGGGATGTTTCCATGTGACCTTATGCAGCTCATTTGTTTTAAACAAGGATTTTGTAATACATAGGTCATTTCTGGTGCAATGCTCCAGCAGCCTTTGCCCATTATCATTCATGCGACCGATGTAGTATTTTCCAAGGCACACTGGCCATGAACTCGAGCCCTTGCCCACGAGCATTGAAATCACCGAGCATATAAATGTAGTTGGACACACACACACGTGCGCGCGCTCATATACACACCAATATCATCGATCTTACTGTCATCAAAATCACCGTGGATTAACCAGTTGAGGATAATACAGGCAATCTGATTAACGGCATGTTTTCAAGGCCACAATTGTTTTTTAACAAATACAGAAAAAACAAGTCGGATCCAAGCAGAATTGCCCGGCTCGGGAGATAAAACAGTCCCGTCTGTCATTGAGAATTTCCCGACATCAAACGAAATGGCGGCTTTGATTGTCACAGAAAGTTGTAGGCTTGTTATTGTGAACATTGGGACACCTGCAGGACATCAAAAACGTCATGTGAACAATTCAGGGCTGTTTGCCAAAAAAAACATGATTGGGTGACACAGTGTAACTCAGACAGTTGATTTAGGCGGACGTGCTTTGGCACTGCAGTTATGGATTGTAATAATGTCTACCGTGTGCGAATTAAGTGGATTTAATTTTACACGTGCCTGTCATGGCAAATGTAGATGTGATTTAATAGAACTGCGGTGTTGCCTAAGGTAGTTCATATTGTATAATTAGTCCTAATTAATTTAGGCAGTAGCATGGTTGAAACTAGATAGAGTAGTGAAGTGTTGATAAGCTCTACTAGTTGAGAATTGAGTAATGGGGGATAATTGGGATCTTCCAGTGGGTGCTACTTGGTGGGCGGGGTTCCGCATTCTGTTTGTTGTTTTTTTTTTCTTCTTGTCTTGGCCTGATGAAAACCCATGTGTTGAGTTCATCTGTCTCTGAAAGAGTTAGGTTCACTGTATTTTTCTGAGCAAGGCCGATGGCCCACGATCATCTAATAAAGATCAGTGACGGGGAGGCTATCACCAGTTGTGTTATATATTTTACAGGTTCCCTCTGGTTGGGATGAAGAACACAGAACCATTGAAAAATCAGATCCCGGATAATTTTTGGTGCAGGAAGATTGGCTAGCAATTTTCTCAATGGGCCTATGCTAGAAGAAGTTGATAAACATTGCTCGGTGGAGCTGAATGGTATAAGTATCCCACATGATAAATATTGAGAACATTACTAAGAAGATTTCACACTACCTGTGGATAGCAACATAGTAATGGGTTTTGATTTTCATACCATTCGTGAATATACCAGTGGTGATGGATGTTCAGTCCACTGATTACTAGAACAGTAGGGATTCATGTTCACATTACATGAAACCAAAACATTAGAGAGTGGTTGTTCCACGTATCAAGGAAATCATAACATTAAGACAATATCTAGAAAATAAAGAAATCTATTTGAGTCTAGATACAATGACTGTTTTAAGAGTGAAAACTGTAGAACATTTCGCAAGAAGGAAAAACGTCATGTTCATGGGACAGTGTTCCACTTTTTCACTGCGCAGGAATTGTGAGGTCTCAGTTTCTATAAACTATTAGGAACAGTTTTTTTTTTTTTAGGAACAAAATAGTATCGTTCCCGGACTGTAGATTTGAATGGGAATCAGATCTCATGGTCATCAGAGCTTCTGGAGGAGGACATGTCTGGAGGGAAGGACACGGCATTTGGTGAGGTCCATTGTGCTGATTCTTGTGATGTCGTGTAGTCCTTGCCATGATGAGTGGACTCTGATCATGAACTTTGTAGTCTGACCTCTACATTTACATTAGAATACACAACACACATTTTCTTCGCATACACGTCTCACATACGTTACACTTTTCTTTTAATAAATTAATCTTTATTAATTTTTAGAAGCAAGAGTTGTTGAATATGTTGCGTTGGGGAAGTATGAGAGGGGGCATAGTACGACAGTGAGAGAGAGAGAGAGAGAGAGAGAGAGAGAGAGAGAGAGAGAGAGAGAGAGAGAGAGAGAGGAAAAGGTGTCTATGAACTGAAGGAGTGTGTTGGACGGAAGCTAGTGGATTCTCCAGGATATTGAAAAGGGGTAAAAAAAATATAATGTGGGTGTTGACTCCCCTCACTCCAAGGACGACACTTTAAAGTAAGACACGACATTATTGGGGCCTCGTAAACGGGATCTTTGGTCAGCGGGATCCTTTGACAGTGGGATCTTCTGACAACGGGGTCGTTTGACACGGGATCCTTAGTTATAGGACGGAGATATCATATTAGAGAATCCAGCTAGAGTGAATGTGGATAGGGGTTAAGACACATATCTTACCTGTTCACACTTCACACGTCTGCATAGGTCTGTGGTCCTGATTCTACTCTTGTCACTGAGTGATTGTGTTGTGGTGTGCTGTGTGTGGTAAATATATAGATTTATAGTACTTGTTCATATATCTGTATATTAGTTTGCAGTGAAATTTACACAACCTGATAGCTTACCTCTGTGGAAAATGGCCACTCCTAAACTAACCACGGCATAACTAAGGGCAAAGGGGGAAGAAATGGGATTGTCGGGTTCTGCACTAACAGATTAAATACAGGAAGTGGAGAGAGAGTATCGTCAAGCAGAAAGAGAAGATTGAAAGGCTGAGTTGGAATTGAGAAGGAGGAAGTTGGAAGCAGAGCAAGCAGCGAGGAAATTTGAAGCTGAGAAAGCAGTTAAGAAATTTGAAGCTGAGCAAGCAGCTAAGAAACTGGAAGCTGAACAAGAAGCTCAGAAAAGGGAGCACGAGTACCGGATGAGGGAACTCGAGTTGAAGAGTCAATATAATGGGGAAACTGAGGGAGCAGTTGGAGGTTCCTCCATCCCAGGCTCAACCCCAGCAGGTGGACATGGTTACCATGCTATGAAGTTTCCTCTAGCGGTCTACGAGGAGGACAAAGAGAAGATTGACCAGTACCTTCAACGCTTTGAGGCCATGTCTGTTGCTATGGGTCTGGACGTGACAAATGGTGTCTTAAGCTATCCCAGGGATTACGCGGGACCGGCTACGAGGTTTATTCTCGCCTGCCACCAGGACATGAGAACAATTATGACGAATTGAAGACGGCTCTGCTGAAACGATTCGAGGTTACGTCACATACCTACCGGAAAAAATTTCGAGCAGCGAAACGAGAACCGGGGGAGTTGTTTGCCGCCTACAGTTTGCGTCTAAAATCCTATCTCCATAAGTGGATGGATTTGGCTGGGTTCGCACATGACTATGAGAGTCTGGAAGAGCTCATGGTGGTCGACCAGCTGAAGAAGCAAATGTCGAAACCTCTCAGGACGTTCCGTGGGAGAACAAGGAGCGGAACGTATTGACCTCGTGACAAAATTAGCAGAACGGTTCGTCGAGGTACATGGGGAGGCAGGGGAAAACCTTTCCACCAACACCAAAAGTCAGGAAAAACATGACAAGAAGAAAGCCAAAAACTCAGGAACCAAAAATGGGGAACCTTATGTGCAAAAATCAGAGGATAGTTCAGAGAAGAAGAAGGAGGGAAGCAAGAGCACTTCAAGCTCTACACCAAAACGACCGTGGTCGGAGAAGTGGTGTTCAATTTGTAAGTCACCCTCTCACAATACGAGGGACTGCAAATCGAAGGCTAAGAGCCCTCACTTCGCAGCATGTCAAGTGACTTCCAAGGAGGTTGTCACTGAAAATGCCAAGGTCAACAAGGAAGCTCGCCACCAGGAGAGCTCACTCAAGTCCGGCACTAGAAAATCTAGGACAGGGAAATGGTGCAACCAATGCAAGTCAAACACGCACAATGCTATTGACTGCAGGGGAAAGTCAGGAGACTCTAAATTCGTCGTGTGCCCCGGGAAACCTAAGGTGGAGCCCACTGAACAGGTCGAGGCCGAGGAAGAGACTCCAGACCAGGAAAAACCACCTGTAGTGGAATTGGTAGAGGTTAACGGTCGTCAAGTGGAGTGTTTGTACGACATAGGACTGGACGGGGAGGCCGTGATTTCTGCGGATCTGGTACATCCAGAACAATTCACAGGTGAGACCATGGAGATACAGCCTGCACAGAGGAGTGCTGTGGCCATGAAGTTGCCCATTGCTAATGTGGAGATTCGGTCAAGGTATGTCACCGGCACAATCAAGGCTGCTGTATTGACCGATCCCATTTTTCCCGTCATCCTCGGTTGCCGGTATGTCTTTCTGGGAATGCCCAGGGAGCCAATCCATATGGGAGCAATACAGACTCGCTCTCAGACGAGAACGGAAGAGGCAGAAGCAATTGTGACTAACCCACTGCCGGGGGAGCTACGAACTGCCCAGAGTGAGGATGATACTTTACGTCCTTGCTACAAAAAGCTGCAGAGAAGTGCTGATCCACCAGGACGTGGGCATTATTACATGAAGAATAGGATACTCTACAGGAGAGCCGAAAGGGGAGACAACCTATACGGTCAGTTGGTCGTCCTGAAAGCTCACCGTTCCCAGATTCTTCATATGGGGCATACCATCTCCTTTAGTGGACACATGGGTATTGCCGCCACCATGCAGCGAATTTCCTGCCATTACTATTGGCCGGGAATGACATGATGTGCGTCGGTATGTGAAGTCATGCCCTGAGTGCCAGAGGGTGGCACCGAAACACTGGACAGCACCGGTGGTCTTGGGTGAGATGCCCATCATGAACTCTCCTTTCGAGAGGGTAGCCATCGATATCGTGGGTCCACTTCCCAGGACTAGGAAGAGGAACATGTATATACTCACAATGGTGGATTGCTGTACAATGTGGGGTGAAGCCATACCGTTGACCACGATTGACTCGAAACGAGTGGCGGACGCACTGATGGAGGCCTTTACCAGATTAGGCTTCCCTGATCAAATTCTGACGGACAATGGGTCCCAGTTTTGTGGAAAACTCATGGAGGAGGTATTTAGGGTGTTTCACTCTAACCACATACATACCAGCCCTTACCATCCTCAAGCCAATGGACAAGTAGAGCGTTTCAACGGCACGTTGATGACAATGCTCAGGAAACTGGCACAGGAAAAACCTGATAGGTGGGATGAATATATCCCAGCAGCACTCTTTGCCTATCGGGAAGTTCCTCATGGCTCAACAGGACTACCACCCGCTACGTTGCTGTTTGGTCGTCCAATCAAAGGACCGTTGGAAGCCATGTTGAGGAGTTGGACTGAAGAGGGGACGTCAGAAGAAGTGATCTCTTCCTATAAATACGTGGAGGAACTGAAAGAAAAACTCCACAAGGGATGGACTCTGGCGAATCAAAACTTGAAAAAGGCCAGAAAAAGACATGCGGCTTACTACAACCGTAGGTCTAAAGACAGATCTCTAGAGGTGGGAGACAAAGTCTTGTTGCTACTCCCAACGGGAAACAACAAACTGGAGATAGGTTGGCAAGGACCATTTCCCGTGGAAAGGGTGATATCCAGAACCAACTATCAGATCCGGATCCGGGGAAAGTCGAAGATTTTCCATATCAATCTCTTGCGGAAATACGAAGAGAGACCCGGAGACAAGGCAGCTCACCTCATGGCAATGGCAGTTGCAGTGGAGACGGAAGTGGGAACCAACGAGGGCAGGGAATATCCCTTGGTACACCAGGAAACCTATAGGGATGTGCAAGGTGAACCCTGATCTGACCTCCCAGGAGAGGGAAAAGATAACCCAGGTTCTCAAGTCTCATAAGGAGATACTGACTGATAAACCAGGACGAACGAGGTTGGTGGAGTTCGAGATGACTTTGACCACTCAGGAACCTGTTCGCCAAAAGGTTTACCCAGTGCCATTCTCTAAAGAAAAGGCCCTGGAGGAGGAAATACAGAAACTGTTGGAGGATGACGTGATTGCACCATCCACATCCCCATACAACGCGGGGTAGTTTTGTTACGCAAACCAAGTGGAGAACACCGGTTGTGTATAGATTACCGACTTCTGAACAGTCATACACAATTTCAGGTGGAACCTTTGCCGAATCCAACTCAGTTATTCGCTAGGCTCCATAAGGCTCGGTACTTTTCAAAGGTGGATCTGAGTCGGGGGTACTATCAGATACCAGTCAAACCGGAGATTCGACCACTGTTGGCTTTCAGTACACCCAGTGGACACTACGAATTCAAGGTCATGCCCTTTGGACTCAGCAATGCACCTAGTGTGTTTACACGCATGATGAGGACTTTACTAGATCCTTTACAGGATCCGGCCATCATCTCATTCATGGATGATATTCTGATTTCCAGTGACAGCTTGGATGACCACTTGCAATCCTTGGAGAGAGTGTTTAATAGACTCAAGGAAGCAGGGCTTACCGCTCGTCCAACCAAGTGCATGATTGGTTACCAGACTCTGGAATTTCTAGGTCACACCATCACTCCAGGACATATTGTCCCAGAAGAGAAGAACCTGGAGAAAATCAGAAATGCACCAAGGCCAAAAACGAAGAAGGATGTGCGAACTTTTCTCTCGTTGTGTGGGTTCTACCACAAATTTATCCCACATTTCACTGAACTGGGAGCTCCATTGACTGAAACCTTGAAAAAGGGATTCCCGGACCAAATCATTTGGACACCAGAATGTGAGACTGCCTATAGTCAGTTAAAGGAGGCCTTGGTCAGCAAACCTGTATTACAGCTCCCTGACCTTTCCAAACCATTTGTGTTGAGAACGGATGCGAGTGGGATTGGGATTGGGGCAGCCTTGTTACAGGAAGGAAAAGACGATGCTTCGGTTTTGAAACCTGTGGCATACGCAAGTAAGAAACTTCTCCAGGCTGAGAGGAATTATTCAACCGTCGAGAGAGAGTGCTTGTCTCTCGTATGGGCTGTGCAAAAATTCCAGCCCTATTTGTATGGAGTTAAGTTTCGGGTCCAGTCGGATCATCAGCCCGTGATGTTCCTGGCTACTTCTCAGAAGCTCAACGCCCGTTTGATGCGGTGGTCGTTGTTACTTCAACCCTACAATTTCACAGTGTAGTATATTCCTGGGAAGGAAAATGTTGCAGCGGACTTCTTGTCAAGACACCCAGCTCCTGAAGAAGAGGAATGAATCATCTGGATTAAACTCACAGTGGAGAAGAGTGAGATGTACTACTCTCTTAAGAGGTGGCATATGTCATGAAAATCACCGTGGATTAACCAGTTGAGGATAATACAGGCAATCTGATTAACGGCATGTTTTCAAGGCCACAATTGTTTTTTAACAAATACAGAAAAAAACAAGTCGGATCCAAGCAGAATTGCCCGGCTCGGGAGATAAAACAGTCCCGTCTGTCATTGAGAATTTCCCGACATCAAACGAAATGGCGGCTTTGATTGTCACCACACGACAGAAAGTTGTAGGCTTGTTATTGTGAACATTGGGACACCTGCATGACATCAAAAACGTCACGTGAACAATTCAGGGCTGTTTGCCAAAAAAACATGATTGGGTGACCCAGTGTAACTCAGACAGTTGATTTAGGCGGACGTGCTTTGGCACTGCAGTTATGGATTGTAATAATGTCTACCGTGTGCGAATTAAGTGGATTTAATTTTACACGTGCCTGTCATGGCAAATGTAGATGTGATTTGATAGAACTGCGGTGTTGCCTAAGGTAGTTCATATTGTATAATTAGTCCTAATTAATTTAGGCAGTAGCATGGTTGAAACTAGCTAGAGTAGGGATGTGATGATTAGCTCTGTTAGTTGAAAATAGAGTAGTGAAGTATTGATAAGCTCTACTAGTTGAAAATTGAGTAATGGGGGATAATTGGGATCTTCCAGTGGGTGCTACTTGGTGGGCGGGGTTCCACATTGTTTTCTTCTTGTCTTGGCCTGATGAAAACCAATGTGTTGAGTTCATCTGTCCCTGACAGAGTTAGGTTCACTGTAGTTTTCTGAGCAAGGCCGATGGCCCACGATCATCTAATAAGGATCAGTGACGGGGAGGCTATCACCAGTTGTGTTATATATTTTACAGGTTCCCTCTGGTTGGGATGAAGAACACAGAACCATTGAAAAATCAGATCCCGGATAATTTTTGGTGCAGGAAGATTGGCCAGCAACTTTCTCAATGAGCCTATGCTAGAAGAAGTTGATAAACATTGCTCGGTGGAGCTGAATGGTATAAGTATCCCACATGATAAATATTGAGAACATTACTAAGAAGATTTCACACTACCTGTGGATAGCAACATAGTAATGGGTTTTGATTTTCATACCATTCGTGAATATACCAGTGGTGATGGATGTTCAGTCCACTGATTACTAGAACAGTAGGGATTCATGTTCACATTACATGAAACCAAAACATTAGAGAGTGGTTGTTCCACGTATCAAGGAAATCATAACATTAAGACAATATCTAGAAAATAAAGAAATCTATTTGAGTCTAGATACAATGACTGTTTTAAGAGTGAAAACTGTAGAACATTTCGCAAGAAGGAAAAACGTCATGTTCATGGGACAGTGTTCCACTTTTTCACTGCGCAGGAATTGTGAGGTCTCAGTTTCTATAAACTATTAGGAACAGTTTTTTTTTTAGGAACAAAAATAGTATCGTTCCCGGACTGTAGATTTGAATGGGAATCAGATCTCATGGTCATCAGAGCTCCTGGAGGAGGACATGTCTGGAGGGAAGGACACGGCATTTGGTGAGGTCCATTGTGCTGATTCTTGTGATGTCGTGTAGTCCTTGCCATGATGAGTGGACTCTGATCATGAACGTTGTAGTCTGACCTCTACATTTACATTAGAATACACAACACACATTTTCTTCGCATACACGTCTCACATACGTTACACTTTTCTTTTAATAAATTAATCTTTATTAATTTTTAGAAGCAAGAGTTGTTGAATATGTTGCGTTGGGGAAGTATGAGAGGGGGCATAGTACGACAGTGAGAGAGAGAGAGGAAAAGGTGTCGATGAACCGAAGGAGTGTGTTGGACGGAAGCTAGTGGATTCTCCAGGATATTGAAAAGGGGTAAAAAAATATAATGTGGGTGTTGACTCCTCTCACTCCAGGGACGACACTTTAAAGTAAGACACGACATTTACCAAGGCAAAGATACGCCTATGACTTACGGGTGATCCAGTTGTTAGGGTAGTCTGAGGACGTCACATAAGACCGGACTAATTGTCACTCGGGCGATGACCATCCGTGTTATCAGTTGTCGATGACCGGACACCACCCCTCCATCTCTTAGCAGTCCTGGCTTTCCCGTCCCATACCAACGATCTTAACAAGCTACAGGTACGAAAACAGCGGGAGGTAACAGTACACACACTAATCGATTATTTTTTCATGAGTTATATCCCATTCATCTGGGAGGATACTGATTTTGACGTCACCATACCTATCTCACATACGGACTATACTAGAGGATAGTATCCTCGATTTTCGGTGGGCAGAGAGCCTATGTAACTACTTACAAACACCAGACTCAACACAAAATTGATCGAGTACATTGTCCTTGTAACTGCATGTTTTGTCAACAAACAGATAACCAGGCATCAGCTGAAATGAATTTTATCATGTTGAGTTAGAAATGTGTTAATTCTCGGACAACTTTTCTAAGAATATATACTTGACAACAGCTAGTCATTATTGCAAGTGGCTCCATGTGGTTCGTGATTCTTAATCTGTGTAACGAGCAAGCAAGTAAATTGTTATTGCCTTTCTTAATACTGAGGTTAATAGCAAATTTTATAATATGTTGTTGTTTCAGTCACCCGAACTCCAGCGTAGTCCATACATGTGTTCCTACTACAATTAGTTGCTACTACTAGGGCGTGCATTGTACTGATTTTGCTTTAGGGTTTTTTTTTTTTTTTCCCCGCGTTTCCATCCTGTTTCAGGATATTGCGGTCAACACCAGCATCTTTCAGCTGTATGTTGATTCCTAGGCTAGATTACGCTCATCAGCACGCCACGACTTTCTGAGCGACCGGCTCCATACTCTCATAAGTCACTTTTGCGATTCGAACCACTGCTAATTCTCGTCGCGTCACGTGACGAGAGTATTCGGAGTTAGCGGAGAAAGCTGCTAACCCCTCGGCCACGGAGCCGGTGCTTTAGGGTATACTTTTCTAATTAGTAGTGTCCCTCGCCATCAGGTGAACCCACTCCGACTTCTAAAGTACTTGTTATTTACGTCACCAAGTCAAGGAAGAGAAGTCAACATTTTAGCCCAACTGGCCTGTGTAAGTTTTGCATCTGCTATTCGACATCAACACACAGAATATGTAAGAACGAGAGTTCGTATCCAGTTGGCCACGCCTACTTCACATTAATATACAACTGGTGTTCTGTAGATAGCAGGGGCCGCAACTGTTGAATGTCTCAGTATGAGGTTGTGACTGATGTTCTGTAGATAGCAGGGGCCGCTACTGTTGAATGTCCCAGTATGAGGTTGTGACTGATGTTATGTAGATAGCAGGGGCCGCAACTGTTGAATGTCCCAGTATGAGGTTGTGACAGAGATCGCTGGCACATAAGACAGAAGGCTCGTCAGGATTAAATGTTTTCAAAGAATTACATGTAAATAGTGATACTATACGTCCGCCTGATCTCTCGAGTAGTGAGATAAAACACTTGTCCCTCTCATATAAATGTGAAAAACAGAAGGTTGTGTGTACAAGATGCGCACTTAAAAAATCTCACGGTCATTAACATGTATTTTAAGTACCTTGCGGCGTAGGAAGGGGTATCTTGAGCCTGGGTAATTAAGACCGCCTGGCTTGGCGAAAAGAGCAGGCCTTTAGGCTCCTGCCATGGCAAAATTGTTAGCAATAAAAACCTGCTCACAGGCCTGTTGACTTGGATGAGATCTGTCTAGACTAGAGGAATGTAAACAATATAAAATGACACAAAGTAGTGCAGCTTTACATAACAGAGTTAAGACACATACAGAACGTTGCGGCGATTAGCCTTCATCAGCAAACAAACACATTCACAAACACAACATACAGTCAAGGAGATCTCCTGTGACTACATCGGAAGGTGACGACAGGACGAGAAGAACAAAAGCATGGAAAAATGGAAGCATTGAAGAGAAAATGAGAATTAAAAAACTGTTAATTGAAGAGAATGTTAGTTGAACAAAATGTTTGATTGAAAAAAATGTTAATAGAGAAAATGTTCATACTCATCTCACCTTTCGGATCTGTAAGTGACTAAGAAAATCTCCGATGTATTCTGATGCCCGGTGCTGGGTGTTACGGTTCAGTGAGCACATAGAAGGAAGGGGGCAGGGTAGGAGGACGGCAAATGGTCTGGCAAGGGTATCTGAGCAATCACAGTGGATGTGCTAGTGGAGTATGGGGCGCGCCAGATTGAAGGTGGTACTACCCAAAACCACATTGTGTTATTATAGTTGCGAGTCTTAAAGTCTGGGTGGACTGATATGCGTGAACGCGCATACATACATAGGCACACCTCAACAGACAAAATGCTAGTGTATGTGGGCATGTGCAACTCTCTCTCTCTCTCTCTCTCTCTCTCTCTCTCTCTCTCTCTGTCTCTCTCTCTCTCTCTCTCTCTCTCTCTCTCTCTCTCTCTCTCTCTCTCTCTCTCTCTCTCTCTCTCTCTCTCTCTCTCTCTCTCTCTCTCTTACATATACTTGGCCAGTCCATGTTTCTTTGCGGTACACCGATCTTTGAATTGTGCCGTCTGCTCTACGTCTCATTAGGATATCTAGAAAGGCTTCGTTGTGTTCGTGTTCCATAGATAAAGAGATGTTTATATGTGTCTCGTTCATTGTGGCCTGGAACCACGTTGCTTGTAGCTCGTCTGTGGTGATAATTAGTATATCGTCCACGTAACGACGGTAAAGTGATGATTATGATTACAATTGTGAACAGGTTGATGATTATGATTAAAATTGTAATAAGGGTGGTGTTTATGATTAATATGAGGATTAAATGATGATCAGACTGATGAGTAAAATTATCAGGTTGATGATTTTAATGAAAATGAGGATTAAATTAAGATAAGATTGAATATTAAAATTATGATCAAATTGAACTAGACACCCCCCATACACAAAGAAATGTAGAATTCCACCTCTTAAAGTGTCCATACATTTAGCATATATGTTGTTTTAATGAGACATGATGGACATGAGAAAACACATCACCTTTCAGATGTCTTGCCATACTACTCTCTGTTTGATGTAAGTAAAGGATGCTTTTTCTTGCCTTGGCACACATTCGGAATATGGTACTATAGACCCCTTTATCCAGCTCTGTGGCAAAGGGACTATGAATGCAATTTGTAATCATGCATACCGCCTTCGAAACAGCTGTGGGCGATTTGGAAGCAGACCACCTTGCGTTAGTTTACATTCATTGGTATGGGTGCCTGTCGTTCAGAAAGTAATGGCAAACTACTGAACGTAAACTTGCCCAAGAATCAGACAAAAAATGCTCGAGTTGACTGCTACGTCCTGTAAAGGATATGCAACTGTCTTAGAGAGACCCCTTTATAGACAATCGGTACTCAGTGAGTGATGTAGAAATCATGCCACCTTTCCTTTCCATGACATTACCTGGCACCCACTTGAGGCTGGGTGATAAAAGCTGATGAGATAGGGAACTGACACCCACTTTAGGCTGGGTGATAAAAGCTGATGAGATAGGGAACTGACACCCACTTTAGGCTGGGTGATAAAAGCTGATGAGATAGGGAACTGACACCCACTTTAGGCTGGGTGATGAGGGAACTGACACCCACTTTAGGATGGGTGATGAGGGAACTGACACCCACTTTAGGCTGGGTGATAAAAGCTGATGAGATAGGGAACTGACACCCACTTTAGGCTGGGTGATAAAAGCTGATGAGATAGGGAACTGGTACCAACTTTAGGCTGGGTGATAAAAGCTTATGAGATAGGGAACTGGTACCCACTTGAGGCTGGATGATAAAAGCTGATGAGATAGGGAACTGACACCCACTTTAGGCTGGGTGATAAAAGCTGATGAGATAGGGAACTGACACCCACTTTAGGCTGGGTGATGAGGGAACTGACACCCACTTTAGGCTGGGTGATAAAAGCTGATGAGATAGGGAACTGACATCCACTTTAGGCTGGGTTATAAAAGCTGATGAGATAGGGAACTGGTACCCACTTGATGCTGGGTGATAAAAGCTGATGAGATAGGGAACTGACACTCACTTGAGGCTGGGTGATAAAAGCTGATAAGATAGGGAACTGACACCCACTTTAGGCTGGGTGATAAAAGCTGATGAGATAGGGAACTGGTACCAACTTTAGGCTGGGTGATAAAAGCTTATGAGATAGGGAACTGGTACCCACTTGAGGCTGGGTGATAAAAGCTGATGAGATAGGGAACTGACACCCACTTTAGGCTGGGTGATAAAAGCTGATGAGATAGGGAACTGACACCCACTTTAGGCTGGGTGATGAGGGAACTGACACCCACTTTAGGCTGGGTGATAAAAGCTGATGAGATAGGGAACTGACACCCACTTTAGGCTGGGTGATAAAAGCTGATGAGATAGGGAACTGGTACCCACTTGATGCTGGGTGATAAAAGCTGATGAGATAGGGAACTGACACCCACTTGAGGCTGGGTGATAAAAGCTGATGAGATAGGGAACTGACACCCACTTTAGGCTGGGTGATAAAAGCTGATGAGATAGGGAACTGACACCCACTTGAGACTGGGTGATAAAAGTTGATGAGATAGGGAACTGACACCCATTTGAGGCTGGGTGATAAAAGCTGATGAGATAGGGAACTGACACCCACTTGAGGCTGGGTGATAAAAGCTGATGAGATAGGGAACTGACACCCAATTGAGGCTGGGTGATAAAAGCTGATGAGATAGGGAACTGACACCCACTTTAGGCTGGGTGATAAAAGCTGATGAGATAGGGAACTGACACCCACTTGAGGCTGGGTGATGAGGGAACTGACACCCACTTGAGGCTGGGTGATAAAAGCTGATGAGATAGGGAACTGGTACCCACCTCATTACCAGTGACTGGCCCAGGGTTCAGTGCCCAGCAGTGGTCAGATTAGTTCTTGAAGGTCTACCCATCATGGTGAAATTGGTGCTGGATAATTGTCAGAATCTTTGGGAACCAAATGTGAGTAATGAAGATGGTCACATCATTTTATTATATCATTTACTGGTCTCCCTGGCATAGGCGTTTATGACATTCGTAACCCTGTATACTCTCGTACAAAACACAGCTACGCGAGATTTGGCAGCGTGTCGCGTTGGTTACTTACGGAAGCAAGTAAGCCTGTTTAGAAAGCAATGGCAAACTACTGAACGTAAAACTTGCCAAGACATCAACAGCAGCTGAAAAATGCTGTTAACTGCAATTTCCTGTAAAGGATATGCAAACAAAAAGACATTACGGAAGTAGTAAAGGATGTTGTACTCAGGTATGATTTATGGTGCAATACGTCATTGCACCATAATATTTTTACTATACGCAGGGTATAGCACCAGATTATTTTACGACCACATTTTCAAATTTTGGCGGTTATTTTTCTTGGGTGACCACTTTCGGTTGTCGTGGTGACTACTTCAGGTTGTCGTGATGACTGACTTCCGGTCCCAGGGGCGGGGTGGCGGCGGACAACGAGACAAGCCCCGGTCATTGGAATACTTATATAAGTAGACCAAATAGTTGTCGGTTCGAGTCCTAGTGGTTGTGTGCGTGGTCGGTGGGTGATCAAACCCCAGTCTAGACCCTTCGATGAAGAAGACTGAAGTCAATATGACATTGATTTATGTCATCTCTCGAGCGAACCCGAGTAGGTCAAGTAATGACCGTCTTAATAAACTTTTGACCGGCTCAGTATGCTAATTCGACAGAAGTCCATAACCCATGTATAACCTCTACGCGGTTGATGAAAATCTGCTTTATGAATATTCTAACCGACCATAGAATATTATTAAAAATTAAACCCAAAAATTAATTAAACCTTCTAAATTCTGTATGTATATCGGCGAGTAGGTACTTCAATATATAACTCTAATCCCCGTTTAAAATACGCCATAATATTCCTAGATATACATTAAATTATGTAATATTATTAAACATCAAAGTTATATCCCTTAATTATAAATGGATGCCAAGGGGACAGTAATCGTGGTCCCTTGGCTCAAACCAGAATTGCTCCCCTTGAATGCCCGGTTACCTGCGCGCACAACCAACAAGTGACGCTTCACCGAACACACCCCAGCGAGAAAAATACAAGGGCTGACCAACGACCGCGAGAATAAAAGATACCACTGAAGCGCGCTGACAACAGCCGAGAGGTATCACAATAGCCGCGGCCAGCGGTTAAAGATAACCGCTAGATAAGAACCTGAAGGAAATTACCATTGACGACTAGGCGAGCTATGGTAAAATATTCAGTGCAAATATGTATTTTCTACTTGGTGTAAATCTACAAGACTCAGATGTCAGCCCACCACCATCTCTCTCCCTCTCTCTCTTTTCTCTCATTCTCTCTGTCTCGCTCCCTCTTTCCCTCCAACTCTCTCTCTCTCTCTCTCTCTCTCTCTCTCTCTCTCTCTCTCTCTCTCTCTCTCTCTCTCTCTCTCTCCTTCCTCTCTCTCATAATACTGAATACGTGTGTGCGTGCGTGGGTGTACTGTCGAGTATGTGTGTGTGTGTGTGTGTGTGTGTGTGTGTGTGCTATCAATTACAGGACGTCGCATGCAGCCCCAACATTGATTGATTGGTCGTGTGCCACCATGATGTAGCATCTCATTTCACGACCAAAGCGTGGGTGTACTGTCGGGTGAGCGTGTGTGTGTGTGTCCTATCAATTACACGACGTCGCAGTCAACCCCAACATTGTTTATGCAATGCATTTACAGAACGTTCAGACAACCCCAACATTGATTGGTACGCGTGGACCATCAGGACAGCTATGCGCATGTGTGCGCGCATGTAGGCGTGTGTGTGTGGGTGGGTGTGCTATCAACTACAGGACGTCGCATGCAGCCCCATCATTGACTGATTGGTCGTGTGCCACCATGATGTAGCATCTCATTTCACGACCAAAGCGTGGGTGTACTGTCGGGTGAGCGTGTGTGTGTGTGTCCTATCAATTACACGACGTCGCAGTCTACCCCAACATTGTTTATGCAATGCATTTACAGAATGTTCAAACAACCCCAACATTGATTGGTACGCACGGACCATCAGGACAGGTGTGCGCGCATGTAGGCGTGTGTGCGTGCGTGGGTGTGCTATCAATTACAGGATGTCGCATGCAGCCCCAACATTGATTGGTACGCGTGGACCAGCAGGACATCTGTGCACATGTGTGCGCGCATGTAGGCGTGTGTGCGTTATCAATCACAGGACATCACAGTCAACCTCAACATTCTTTGGATTGTCAACTGACCCCGGGCAAGTTTGCGCTTCTCTTTTTGAATTAACACCAATCAGGTCAGGGGCGTATGAAGAGGGTGTATCAACAGCTAGTAGTCTATCTATTACAGGACGTCACAGTCTGTCCCAACATTCTTTATACAATGCATTTACAAGACGTTGCAAACAGCACCAACATTGATTGATGTCTGTGTACCATCAGGACATCTGTGTGTGTGTGTGTGTGTGTGAGCACGCATCCGTGCGTGAGTGTTTGCGTGCGTGCGCGCGCGCATGTACGTACGCGCGCATGTGCGCGTTCGTAGGAAAACTTCAATATTTGGGGAGTTGCTGTGGAGTGGGTGTAGAAGAGGTTTGCTGGTAGTAAAAAGATGGGTGGATCAAGAGGCGCTGTGGGGGAAATACGTGCGTCTCTTCAAGGAAAAAGGAATGACCACTTTTGCCGACTGGTTGAGGTACTACAACAACCTCGACGTCGGTCCAGGCATCGAGGCCTTAGGGAAGATGAAGGCCTTTTACGGAGAGCGGGGAATCGACATATTCAAAGACACGTGCAGCCTCCCTGGGGTGTCCCTACAATACCTCCTCAGGGGCACCAAGGCTGGTGAGCTGTATGCCCCAGGAGAGGAGGCCTATCCACTCCTAAAGGCAGCAGTGACGGGAGGGCCGTCGCTAGTCTTCACCCGGTACCATGAAGCGGGGGTCACCAGAATTCTGTCACATCAATACCCAAAGGGGAAGCTGTGCAGGACCGCAAAAGGGTACGACGCTAACGCGCTCTACCTCAGCACCATGGCTATGGACATGCCGTGCGGGAAAGAGCGAGTGCTCCACGCAGAAAACCCCCAAGAGGTAGCCCCCAAGGTTGCGCAGCAGGTGTTAAAAGGCCAGCTGTTTGGATTTGTCAAGTGTAAAATCTCCACCCCCAAAGCCTTGTGGCCAAAGTTCGAAGAAATGGCACCCCTCTTTATGAACCAGGCAGTACCGGAGGCCTTAGTAGCACCGGAGATGTTGGAATACCTGAAACGCACCGGCCGCCAGCGGTCGGGGTGTAAGAAACTGCTGGGCTTCCTTGAGGCCGACGGAATCTTGCTGTACACCCCGCTGTTGAAATGGTATCTAGAACACGGACTCGAGCTGGAGGCGGTCTATACAGTCATCCAGTATGAGCCAAAGAAGCTCTTCACATGGTTTGTTGAGCAAGTAACCGAAGCGCGCCGCCTCTGGGATGTGGACAAAGCGAAGGCGATGCTGGCCGAGGCTATGAAACTTCTAGGCAATTCAGCATACGGAAAGCTCATCGAGGCACTCGAGCGCCACACCAACACCAGCTACACCCGAGACGAAAAAACGGTGGATCAGGCACTACGTTCCGCCTGGTTTGACGACCTCACAGAGATAGGCGACGCATACGAGATCAAATCGCGTAAGCCCCGTGTGATCATCAAGCGTCCTTTCCAGGTAGGCATCGCCGTGTATCAACTGGCCAAGCTCCGTATCTTAGAATTCTACCACGACTTCCTTGACCGGTTCGTGGATCGCAGGGACTATGAGGTCATGCAGATGGACACCGACAGCCTGTACATCGTGCTGAGCACCCTCAACCTCGAGGAGGCGGTAAAGTCTGAGATGAAAGAGGAGTTCAACCGTGTGAAAAGGGAGTGGCTTGCCTGGGACAAATGGAGCGGGCGAACACCCGGCATCTTCAAGACCGAGTGTGAGGGGAGTCGAGGCATCGCTCTCTGCAGCAAATGCTACATCTTCGACGGGGACGTGAACACGAAGTTCTCGTGCAAGGGGGTGGGAAAAAGGCAGAACACCATGACCTGGGGGAGATACAAAGCCGCCTTAGAGGGGTCCGTAGATAGAGTGGAGAACCGAGGGATGCGCATGCATAACGGGCAGATGGCCAGCTACCAACAAGGCAAGCTGGGCCTCAGCGCGTATTATGACACACGGTATGTCTTACCCGACGGGATCCACACGCAGCCCCTCGAGTACCGCAAGGACGCCGCGGAGTGAGCACTCACTGTTTAGGGAGGATCCGGTCAGGAGGTATTTGGGTGTCAGAAGGAACAATCATCAGCTCTTCGCGAACGAAGCCCCTAGTCGGCCCATCCTCCAGGTAGTACAGCGCAGGCTGCCCATCCTGGCAGACAGTTTTACGAATCTCGTGTACTGTCAGTGACCACGAAGGATCAGTAGCCCGGCGTCGGCCACCTTCAAGCTCATGCTCCCCAGGGGAGCTTGCATACAGATACCGAACTAGAGCATCAGACGGAATCACAGGCTCCTTGAGGCCGATAGTACGGTGAGCAGGAGCGGCCGGCGAATGGGATACAGAAGTGTCCTTAATGGCATCAACCGGCTTCCGACCCGTCAAACGAGTCACCTCCCCGTTAAGAGCCGCGACCACCTGAGGAAGAGCTTGAACCCATTCAGCTGAACGTTCAGAGGACCCTCGAGCCGCTAGTAGTAACTCTTGGGCGTACTGGGCACAGAACAGTCTCTCTGCCAGAGTGCGATTGAACCTCTCGACGATCGCCTGCTGCCGGTGATTCCCAGCTTCTCCACGCCGTATCTGTGTCTTATGCTTCGCTGCCAGCTGGCTCACAGCACCCATAAACTCACGCCCCGGGTCAATCTGCAGAAGCTGTGGCCATTTGAGTGGCCCGCGTTTGTAAATTCGTTCTAGGGCCAAAGCCACCCCTTCACTGCTCTTGTCTGTCAAAGCCTCTGCTTCCTTAAACCGTGAGGCAACATCCACAACTGTCAAGGCATACTTAAATGTCTTACGACCGACCCGGTCATGTGGTAGGTAGAGCAAGTCAGCCTGATGGACGGCATTCGGTCTATCTTCATCAATAGATGGCCGCGGAATGTAACGAGGAGCGGGTAAATAGATCTGAAAAATAGCTTGCTTCTTGAGCCAGTCTCGGGCAACATCCTCCGAAATATTAGCTGCAGCAGCTAGCTTCTTAATGGCCACCAAGCCTTTCCAGTAGCCCTGAGGGCTGTAGTAGATATCCTCCAGATCTTTCATTTTGGTAGCAGCGGTCAATCTGTAAAGCAACTTATAAGCAACAATACCAGTCGCTGCCAGCCCAAGAACGATAAAAGTGATCTCGCGGTCTTTCTGCGGCTCGGATGGCACATAGAAATCCGATAGGCGAGGTTCAGGCTCGAGGGGCTCGACACGTTTGCCAGAGATCAGGCTGTATTCCCGCATGACCTGGTCGACATCCTGGAAAGAGTGAACGGCGTGGCCTTCGCGCTGTAGCTCATCGTTGAGCCAGTCCAGCCGCGCGGTTCTCTTTCTCATCCACTCAGC
This sequence comes from Cepaea nemoralis, assembly GCA_014155875.1. Lineage (NCBI taxonomy): Eukaryota > Metazoa > Mollusca > Gastropoda > Stylommatophora > Helicidae > Cepaea > Cepaea nemoralis. Next base: position 186,395 of record JACEFZ010019934.1, on the reverse strand, counting down.
CTAGGCCGCCTGTAGCCGCTCGACAGCCTCATCGTGCCGCCTCATTTCTTCATGGGTGTCCGCATGCCCTAGCTTGGAAAAGAGGTAGTTGCCCCCTGTAAACGCGAGGGCATTGACAACAGCGCCCCCTATCATCATTGCGACAGAGGCCATAGCTAGCGGGGTTGATACTGTAAGGGTTTATGCAATATATCAGCGGGGATCAAGCCCTCTTTGATAAGCAAATCTCGGAGTGCTAAGGCGATAGACGTGTCTAAAACCATCATCCCAATGTCATACATATCAGCTTCTAGCTTCGGCAAGGTTGCCCCTTTGAAAATCACCTTGGTCAGTTTTGCGGTGCCTACCGTAAGCGCGGCCACCACAGCGCCGTGGTAAACGGCGTTAACAATAGCTTTCCCGTCAACGCCTGCCATTATTCCATATAAAATGGATCTCTATTCTTTAATATGTTAGTCTCCAGTCGCTTGGAGGGCGCAGGCGGGGCAGGTGCTTTAGTCCGCCGCATTTTCTGCCTAATTACTCCGACGACAACGACAACGCCAGCCACTTCGATAATCCAGGGAGTCCAGCCACGGTAATCAACTGGCACCATTGGAAACAGCGGTGGTGGGGCCTGCTCATGCTCGGGGGCTAACTTCCGTTTCTTCTCACGAACAGCCTGCTGCAGAGCTAGAGACAGCCTCTCTGCTTCACGACTCTTTCGAGCAGCAGCTCCTCTCTTCCCAGCCGCAACTTTCCTGGGGTCCTTCGTCACTAGTTTCTCCTGTGGAGCAATTTCGGGGGTCTCCTCCTCCATCTTGTTCTTGCTTAGGACAGATATGTCCAAAATGGCAGTGCCTAAAAGTTGCTAGCGCGACAGTTGCAGGTGCTAAGCACATACCGAACTTATGGTAGAGTTCATATGTAACTGTGTTTAGCGCATGCCCTAGAAACGGGTCGGCCTCCAGGTCTGTCACCAAAGCTTGATTATCAGCAATGGGGAGGAACATACTTGCCACTTGTGCGTACATCTGTAGTATAGCTGTGCCTAGGGTCTTTGTTATTGCAGCTCCAAGCCTCGCCTCATGCCTCGCATATAGCTTCTCAATTTCTTGATCAGGCAAGGCCTCAACCTGTTCCACTGTAAGTTTGGAGTACTTACCTCCTATGTACTGCCCGGCATGTCCCCCAGCCGCAAGTGCTACCAGCCTTTCACGATGCAACGCATGTCCGGACTGTGGTGTTGTGGCAGGTGGTGATGCATGTCCGGACTGTGGTGTTTGTAACAAGCTACGTGGAGGGTCCCAAATAGCCCTGTCACAATGTTTAAATAATCTTCTATATAGCCCTGGCTGGGATAGGTCTTTACCTGCCAACCCTCCTCCGTTTTCCCCGGACTCACTGTCACTCTTTCTTTCGACCTAAGGACCTATTTCCTGCAATGTTCTTCTGGCTGATCCATATATATAACACAGTGATCGTTGGAATAAACTAAAACTTGATTTATTAAATCAATAAAGGACAGCACAGGAAAACATCAAGGCAGTTAACACAGATAGTTCTAAACAGACACAACACTGATAAAGTTCAGGCACAGAGCCTCAGGTAGCCAGATTCACAGACCCAGCTTCATACACTGTCCGATCCGTCCAAACACAGCTCACCGAGTGTGCAAGAATCTCCTTCCTTCCAGGTAATTGGTTGTACGTACAACAGCCTTCTGTAGACCAAACTTCCAGGTTTCCATGGACCACAGTCTTTTTAGTAAACAAATGTTCTAGGGAAGTGCCATGTAATCACCTGTCATAATGTCAGGTAGGAAATAATGTCCTGGAGAATAGTTCTCATATAATAATGGGTGTGTCTGAGTGATTGGCGGGGTCCAGCCAATAATACAAAAGGACTCAATCCAAACGTATCGAGATGACTGGTGATGTGTCAGTACAGCTGATGGTCATTCTTTCAAGGTCAGCAGTGGCTCTATCTTGTAGAGATCATATTCTTAAAACAGGCATGGCCCAAACCCTGCCATGGCATAGTCATAACCTGCTTTCTGCGTAGAGCCCTGTCGAGACCTTCAGCTCGGTTCATACTTTCAAAAGAAGAAGGACCCTGGAAAGAACAAACAATATTGAGCGACTGGGCGGACTCATGCATCACACAATCCTAAAGACCAATAGGGTCTCAGTTAATATATTTGACATATAGGATCTTGACCCAATGTAGTATATACCATACCCGAATGAATGGGCCTGACCTGTCAGGTAGCCCCTGGATTGGCTACGTCCGGGCCTGAGTCGACCTCCAGCTGGTTGATGTCGGGTTGTCCACCCTAGGAACGTTTTGTCTACAAGACACACATTCCACACTCATACCAAGCCTTTATTATTATTGGGCACATTCATTTCCATGCTTTCCTCTCACTTGCAAACCATGCCTTTCTCACAACCAAGATCTTGTGGTGTGGTGCGCCCAGTAATCGGTGTGTTTCTCCCCCCTAAGTGGGGTTATATGGCACACCGTGTATTTCCCCATTCAAAGAAGATACTACCCCTCCCGGCCGTCGCTCTTGACTGAGCTGTCGCCCCAATGTACCGGCATTGCCCTGCCCAAGCCATAGTGTAGATAAGGTCAGGTTCTCTCAGTGAGATAGAGGAGTCCATTATCCTCCCAACATCATCCTATCGAGTGACAGACGAAAGAGATAGTCCTGTGGCTAGCATCCCCTGGCTCAAGAAGATAGATTATAGATTGGTGGACCCCATCCCCGTAGCTATCTAATGTGCCTATATTTAAAAGAGAGATGCTACTAAGTAACGGTAAGCCGTAGGAATCACGATATCACTCGCCTATCAGCTGCCAAGAACAAGCGATATCATTTAGTAACTATTTATTCTTTAGATGTGTTCCCTTGCCATGCCAAGATCAAGACGCGTAGCCAGATCGGCTAACGGTCACCCCCTCCCAACATGGCAAGACTGCTGTTTTTCCACATCCTCTCAGTCGTTAAGACAATAGTTATTTATAGGCCAAGCTTTGCCTGGACCAACGAAAACCCAAGTTTACCTTTACACCACTTCAGTAGTATGTTGCATCTCTGTCGTAATCTTTAACTCACTGGACAGGCTGCAACTATCAAACGGTATGTGTTGGCACGGCCATCAATTGACCAGCAGCTGCACCAGTGCACATTTGACGCAAGGCGCTCCATCGGGACTACCCGAAAGGAAAGACAAATATATACTCGCTCCATGCAAAGATTGTGGTATGAAGATAACCCAAAGAACCATCTTTCATGGAGATTTGAGCAAACAAGAGAACTGAGAGTTTCCGAAAGCCGTTTCCCCCTGTTTACCAAAACTAAAAGAATGTATAAGGACATGGACCACTGGCGTTTCGCTACATAGGCCCCCTCTTAAGAAAGTCGAACCCTACGAACTTTCTACTGTCAGTGGTTCTGTTCGAATGACCCCACCCTCACATTCAACCATAGGATGCCGTGATAGGAAATCTGCTCCCACATTCTCCCTTCCGGGGATGTATTCGACCGTGAACTGATACGGTTGTAGGAGCAATGACCATCTCATTAACCTCGCGTTCAGTTTCTTAGAAGTTGCCAAGAACGTCAGAGGTTGATGGTCGGATTGCACTTTGAAATGGACTCCATACAGATAAGGTTGAAATTTCTGTACCGCCCACACTAGAGCTAGACATTCCCGTTCGACGGTGGAGTAATTCCGTTCGGCGGGTAACAGTTTTCGACTGGCATATGCCACCGGACATAGCACCGAAGCATCATCTCGCCCTTCCTGCAACAAAGTTGCCCCAATCCCTATGTTACTCGCGTCGGTTCTTAGAACAAACGTTTTCTCCAAATTTGGGAGTTGCAGGACTGGCCTATCCACCAAAGCCTGTTTCAGCTTCCCATAAGCCTCTTCACAGCTCGGGGTCCAGATTATAAGATCTGGCGATCCTTTCTTCAGAGTCTCGGTTAACGGCGCCGCAATCTCGTTGAACTTTGGAATAAATTTCTGGTAAAACCCACACAGAGACAAGAAAGACCTAACATCTTTTTTGGATCTAGGACGGGGTGCGAGACGGACCTTTTCAATATTCTTTTCTTCCGGTACCAGTCCCCCCTGGGGTAATAGTGTGTCCCAGAAATTCCAAGGATTGATAGCCAATCATGCATTTGGCTGGACGGGCGGTTAACCCTTCCTCTTTTAACCTTTTGAAGATCTGTCCCAAGGACCTCAGGTGATCACTCAGATTGTCAGACGCGATGAGAATATCATCCATAAACGAAACCACAGAGGGATCCTTTAAAGGGTCTAATAACATTCTCATCATGCGAGTGAACACACTGGGCGCATTGCTCAGCCCAAAAGGCATCACCTTAAATTCGTAATGGCCGCTCGGAGTACTGAAAGCGAGCATGGGCCGAACCTCAGGCTTCACAGGGATCTGATAATATCCCCGACTTAAATCGATTTTTGAGAATTACTTTGCCCTATTTAATCTGGCAAATAGTTGATTTGTGTTTGGTAACGGCTCAACTTGGAATGTCGTACAACTGTTTAAATGCCTGTAATCAATACATAAGCGGTGCTCCCCGCTTGGCTTCCTCAACAAGACAACCCCGGCATTATAAGGAGAAGTCGAAGGAGTTATGATGTCATCATCCAGAAGCTTCTGGATTTCTGCTTCCAGGGCCTTCTCTTTCGAAAAGGGCACTGGATATATTTTTTGGCGAATGGGGTCTTGGGTAGTCAGAGTCATATCAAACTCGACCAACCCTGTCCGCCCTGGACGATCGGTAAGAATCTGTTGATGGGACTCCAACAAACGGATGACCAGTTCTGTTTCTTCAGTCGACAGATCAGGATTTATATGTACATCCTTATAGGTTTCCCCAGGTTGTAAAGGATACTCCCTATCCGCGTCTTCGCCCGATTCAGTTTCCATCGCGACCGCCATAGTCATGAGTGGGAGAGAAGTACCATCGGATCGTTCCTCATATTTTTTTAAGAGGTTAATGTGAAAGATTTTAGATTTCCCCCTGATCCGGATAGCATAATTGGTACGGGACACAACCCTTTCCACCGGGAAAGGCCCCTGCCAACCAATCTCGAGTTTATTGGAACCTACTGGAAGTAACAACAGAACCCGATCCCCCACCTTAAGAGACCTATCTTTCGTCCTTCTATTGTAGTAGGCCGCGTGTCTCTTTCTGGCCGCTCTCAGATTCTGAGCTGTAAAAGCCCAACCCGTCTGGAGTTTCTTCTTTAACTCTTCGACGTATTTATATGAGGATACAACTTCTTCGGAAGTTTCTTCCTCTGTCCAACATCTCAATAAGGCTTCTAAGGGACCCTTGATTGGCCTCCCGAATAGTAGAGTGGCTGGTGGCAACCCGGTCGACCCATGGGGAACCTCCCGATAGGCGAACAAGGCGGCCGAGATATACTCATCCCATCTGTCTGGTTTCTCTTGAGCCAGCTTCCGAAGCATGGTCATCAAGGTACCATTAAACCTCTCTACTTGCCCATTAGACTGAGGGTGGTACGGGCTTGTGTGAATGTGGTTAGTCTGGAAGATACGAAAGACTTCTTCCATCAGCTTACCACAGAACTGAGACCCATTGTCCGTTAGGATCTGGTTGGGAAATCCCAACCTAGTAAAGGTCTCCATCAGTGCATCAGCCACTCGCTTAGAGTCGATTGTGGCCAACGGTATCGCCTCGCCCCACATGGAACAGCAATCCACCATCGTGAGAATGTACTTATTCCTCTTCCTAGTCCGAGGAAGAGGACCAACAAGATCGATGGCAACTCTCTCGAAAGGAGAGTTCATAATGGGCATGTCTCCCAGGACTACCGGAGCTGTCCAGTGTTTTGGTGCCACACGCTGGCACTCTGGGCACGACTTGACGTACCTACGCACGTCTCCAGTCATCCCTGGCCAGTAGTAATGGCAGGAAATGCGCTGGAGAGTTGCCCCGACACCCATATGTCCACTGAAAGAAATGGTGTGTCCCATATGAAGAATGCCACATGGCGTTTAGACATAATGACGTCATCGGAATGGGCGGTGGAAAGTCATATACGGAGTTTCCCATTCAGACACTAAAGTGGATGTCAACAGAGGAATCCAAGGGGAATGTGGAGAACGTCATTGGACAGGCAACGAGGAGACGCTGTGACTTTGTGATACGAACAAGATGTGTTTCTGAAAGGCTCGATGTGAAGGTGACACCTGGAGGCGGTAATTTCGTGATGAAGCAGCTAGGGAGTCCGGAGAGGAATGTATTAAAGACAACACAACAGTAGAAAGACCGGGTGCGGATACCTAGACTTTTATTTAATCAGTTGAACTGAGGATTTGGATAATTAAGCCTCAAGGGCAGCGAGCTGGACTCAGAGCTCGTAAGTAGATGTTATTTAAGTGAGCGCCGATCCTGCGTATAGGGATCAGCTCACGTTTCTACAAGAGTTATATCTTTTGTCCTGCGGCGGAATAAAAGTACGTCTTTCGCTTGCTCGATTTGAGTCTGCCATATATTCATGATCCTGTTGGTAAGATAGAACATGTTTTGTTGTTCTAATCTGTTCTTGACGAGTTCAATTTAAGTTGCTTTGAGTGTACGGTCCCGTGGGATTTAGAGGACAGGCACTTTAAGACACGTGGGGGTCGTCTCTGGACTGTTTGTTTGTCAACACAGATTCCCCACCAGTTTCCATAGCTGATCATAAAAGGAATTACGTACCAGCGGCGCAGTTCACACCGTGCTACACAGAATGAAAGAACGCACGAAAACTCCACGTAACAAAAATGGTGAAGATCAGGAAGTATTTCAAGTAAGTTGAAGATCTTAGACGTTACAAAGTTTACAACAGTAAGTGAAAGTGTATATATTATAAGAACGTTACAATGAGAATTACCATATCAGGACGTAAGAACAACATTACATAGAAGAAGTGCAGTAGAAATATAATAGTCGCACCAGACGCGCGAAACTGCACGATATGAAACAAGCCACAGCGCTATATTATATTTATAACAACTGACATTTGGAAAGATCACAGCATATTTAAGAACATTATTGTGTTTTGAAAGAATGTACGGGTATGACTACAGTGCTACTTAAGAAAGGAAGATAGTACATAGATATGAAATGTCCGAAACATTCGACACCATGGTCGATATGGAAAGGAATTATGTCGATGTGAGTAGGCAGTAAGAGCTGAAGAAACACTGCGCTGCCACAATTCTACACCACAGTAACCTATTAGACTATAGCACAACGATTGACAATTTGTATTCAAGAATCTATGATCGATTAGAAATGCGCGAAAGTGGTGCATTATGTGGAGCAATTTGCTGAATCTATGAAGTTCATTACAGGCTCAGATATTTGTCACAATTTTATCAGATTTATCGGTGGACTGATACACACATGATGGGGTGTACTGCCGACGCACAGTTATAGTTACGCTGTTGGAAAGACATTCGCTAATTCTGTGAACATTACAGAAAGTTTTGACTTGTTGGTTCAGAACGCCAAAGCATTTAACTACCTACATTTGTGGGACATGTACATCATACGTTCATTATATCTGCTGCCGACATATTACGACATTTTATATGCACACTTCGTCATGTGTCAAGATGGATAGCACGTACACCACGGACACTCGTCTCCACCATAATTGACAAGGAAGATGTTGCGTTATTTGGACGTTGCACATATATGAACATATTTACAACTGGACGTTACATACATCAACGCATAATGACAACCAGGTCAGTGTACCCATATTTATTACGTCATTGAGGACATTACATTAGTCACATACCGGACACTTCATCACACGTCAGGACGACACGCACACGTACACTATGACATATTATTGTTGAAATTGTCGAGGATTTCTCTACCATCGAGCAAGTCAACGCGGTCAATCGGGACCGAACACGAACTCCTCACGTCGACATTTATGAACTGAATTTACGAACGTACTCTAATACGCTGACGCCAGGACATACGAACACTGTCACACGGATCGATAACAAGACTACACTATCGTTTATCATCGTGATAACGGGCACACAACCTGTTCACTCATTGGACCTTACTTACCAGAAGTCGGATCACGTCATTCAACTGTACTTACTTCACTGTGGACATCATTCACTCAAGTACCTACAGCGCACATTCAGCATAAAGTATCAATACTAAGGCTGAAATATAACTCAAGTATCGTCGAAAACACCCAAGCCAATCACGTTTCTCAGAAATTGGTTACGAACCGCGTTGGTTCGGGTTTGTACAAATTTATTGTACTTTCGTACAAGCAAGGAGCGGTCTACTTCCTTATACAATTCCTTCCCTTGGCAGATCGTGGTTAACATATAGGATGTAAATTATCGAGCATTATATTTACGGACACGAGAACCTGAAAAAGGCCAGTATATGTTATTGTTGGTTAATGTGTTAGTTGTTGATAAATGAGGTGCCTATTATTTAATAATGAGTAAATTAATTCAAAAATGGATAGTGTGGGCGGTTAGAAGGGCATTTTCTACATTAAGCAAGGACACTGGAATATTGTGGGTGTCAACAGATAATTTTTGTCTTGGATTAAATATAGTAGTAATTTCTATAAAAGGGCTATTTTATGAAAGAAAATATCTATTTACGTCACTCGTCAGTCGTCTTCTGTCATTGTTGAGTGTCTAGTATTATATATTCTTTATACTGAATATATTTCTTATATTATTTTCTGTTATTTACAGATAATAACACTTCAGATATATAGATAGCAAGAAGTTACTGAATTTCTTTATTGGTCAAGTTTACAGTGCTGTTGAGTTACAGTTCACATTTTGTTCAACAGTTGTTATATCTGAATTGAACATATTTACATTTTTGCATACTCTTCTATCATATTTCAGCTAGATTATTATACAGGTAGGACAAGATGTCTACACTACAATATCTCACGGAGTTGGGTGAGAAGAATGGATTGGCTGGAGCAGAACTTAGAAATTGGGTCATACAGGAATATTAGAGCCCAAACCGCACATGAAAGGGAGGCAAAGCAACTTCAAGCTACGCTGTGAACGACAAGAACGACAAAAGAAATTGGCGCTAGAGATGGCTATCAAGCAGAATGAGATAGCAGCTAGAGAAAAAGAATTAACTTTGAGACGCGAAAGGATTGCAGCCGAAAAAGAGAATTTGGCTCTGAAGGAACAGGAAAAGATAGCTGAAATGAGGAAAAGAGTTAACAGCAAGACAGATAACCGCAGACGCAGAGTTAAAGGCAAGACAATTAACCGTCGAGACAGAAATCATGCAAAAGCGACTCGCACTTGAAGAGGAGAATCTTGCAAAGGAAACAATGTGGAAGGAGCGTATGAGACAAATGTATGAAATAAATAAAAATAATTACACAGGTAAGGTATCTGCTACAATAGTGGAAGAACCAAACGCCAGAGATTTCGTTCAGAAAGTAACCATCGAACGCAAACCTGACGAGACACTCACAAGTACCCAAACTCAAACGACGAATAAAGAAGAAGAAAACACACAATTAAAACAAGTTAGACCAATTGGTAACGAAAATGAGCTAACACAAATGTGTGATAACGCAACAGAAACGAATTGTATAAACCAGGATATGCACGAGATAAACGAACATTCTTCATCATATCAGAAACAGATGAAACGTGATTATATGTCTTTAAATGACATCTTTTTGAAACATTCTAAAAAGAGAATAAAACTTACACGCATTGGTTGTTACACACAAAAGTTACATGCACAACAAGCGGAGAAACATAGTGTAAACGGGTTCATACAAACAAAAACGCATATCATAAACATGCACACAGAAGTGAAGAAGCATAGCACAAATATACACACAAAAGGCAAGAAACGTATTACATACATACGCACAGAAGTCAAGAAGTGTGTCACAAACGTACATACAGAAGTCATTAGGTGTATTACACACATACACGCTGAAGTTAAACAGTATGTCACTAACAGATACACACAATCAAAGAAATACGTAGCGTGCGGCATTACAATTATCCATTCACAAGTTAAAAGAAGATACACAAGACTGAAAACAATTACATTGTTCCAATCAACAAAGTTACCATGTACAAATATTGGCATGCGTGCAAAAGATAGATTCTATAGGTTCGAAACAAAGAAAGAAAGAAAGAAAATAAATGAAAGGAAGAATAAAAGAAAACAATAAAGAAAAATAAAATGGGATGAATGTGAAAGTGTTAGGTTCATATCAACACATAGTACACTACAGACACATTAGGGTCTTATTACTTAGTGTAAGGTTATACTTGTCAGAATTATTCTCACTATCTTTCTTCACTTAAGTGTGTGAAAATATGTTGGTTCTCTATTCTACAGATAATTGTTCGTAAATATATCATTATTAGAGAACTTAATAATATGAAGAGTATTTATTATATTTCTGATTTATTATCTTAGAAATCTTGAATCTTTGAGATATGATTCTTCACAAAACTGTAGGATCTTCAAATCAATTATAATCTTGCCGATATTCTAAATCAAACTATAAATATAAATATTTTATTCAATCCTAGGTTTATTATAGTTGTTTGTTCATAGAGTGTTTGGAAATATGTGTTAGATAGCACCGAATTTACTGGCAATACACACACACAGATCAACAATTACATATTTTTAATGCAAATAGATAGTTTAAGTGGTTAGATACTTCTGCCAATATATGATTTTGACAGGATGATAAGAAAATTTACATGGAGAGGAACCAATGAGGCATGGAGAACTTGAGAACTTTGACTTGAATGACTTTTCTCCTGTGTCGGGTTTTCACTTGGATGGTTTGTGACGATGTCATTTTAAAGAAGAACCGGTGAACACGTAATGTGCTATGACAGTTGAACTTAATGAACATTTTATAGAATTATTATATGTAGTATGTGTATAGAATTTAATTTAATGAATTGTGATAATAGTTGATTAGTTAACGTAGTTAGATTAAATACTATGTTAGTATAGTTATATTTTGATCATTGATCATTAGTTATTATTACTTAATTCCGAGTACGCCTAAAATTATGACGTCATAATACTAGTCCCCTACCTACCCGTTGGATGAGATTAAGATTTACGACATAGCGGTCGAGATAAAGTCATTGTGTCTACACTGCTATGTGTCAGGTTAATTCTCTTGGAGAAAAAAAATGATTACATCATTTTAAAAGGGAGGGGGGCATACTGCCACATGGCGTTTAGACATAATGACGTCATCGGAATGGGCGGTGGAAAGTCATATACGGAGTTTCCCATTCAGACACTAAAGTGGATGTCAACAGAGGAATCCAAGGGGAATGTGGAGAACGTCATTGGACAGCAACGAGGGACGCTGTGACTTTGTGATACGAACAAGATGTGGATTCTGAAGGCTCGATGTGAAGGTGACACCTGGAGGCGGTAATTTCGTGATGAAGCAGCTGGGAGTCCGGAGAGGAATGTATTAAAGACAACACAACAGTAGAAAGACCGGGTGCGGATACCTAGACTTTTATTTAATCAGTTGAACTGAGGATTTGGATAATTAAGCCTCAAGGGCAGCGAGCTGGACTTAGAGCTCGTAGGTAGATGTTATTTAAGTGAGCGCCGATCCTGCGTATAGGGATCAGCTCACGTTTCTACAAGAGTTATATCTTTTGTCCTGCGGCGGAATAAAAGTACGTCTTTCGCTTGCTCGATTTGAGTCTGCCATATATTCATGATCCTGTTGGTAAGATAGAACATGTTTTGTTGTTCTAATCTGTTCTTGACGAGTTCAATTTAAGTTGCTTTGAGTGTACGGTCCCGTGGGATTTAGAGGACAGGCACTTTAAGACAAAGAAGCTGTTCCCGATAAGCTTTAGGAACTACCAGCTGTCCATGCTGGCGATCCTCCACTCCGGCTCTCCGGTACAGTAACCGATTCTTCATATAATACTGACCCCGTCTTGGTGGGTCAGACTTTTTTGGCAACTGGTTGAAGCAAGGTTGCAAAGTAGCATCCTGGCTTTGAGCAGCTCGTAACTCCCCAGGCAAGGGATTCACGATCAAGGCCGGCGTCTGCTCATCCTCCGATTGAGATCTGGTTTGCATCGCCCCTACGTACATGGGTTCGGTTGGAATCCCTAGAAAGACGTAGCGACAACCCAAGATCATTGGGAAGATAGGATCTAGCAGAACGGCTGCCTGTATAGTGCCGGTAACATATTTAGATTTGATGTCTACCTTCGCAATTGGAAGAGACATCGCTACCGCACTCTTTGTCGCCGTTTGAATCTCAATAGATTCCCCGGTTAGCTGCTCCGGGCTCACTAAGTGTGATGAAATTACAGCCTCAAACTGCAGACCGGTGTCATAGAGACACTCAACTGGTTGTCCGTTCACAAGTACCGTTTCTACTACTGGTGGTTTTTCTGAATCATTGTTCCCAAGATCCCTCCCTTCTACTTCCTTGTGAGACCCTTCCCCGGTTTCTACAAGACAAGCAGCATAGTGAGAGTCTTTCTGTTTACGCCGGCAATCAACCGTATTGTGTGTGGGAGATTTGCAATAGGCGCACCACTTTTCACTCCACTTTCTTTTAGGAGATCCAGGTGGACTCTTACCAGAGGGTTTCTTAATAGGAACTTTCTCGAAAGGATCCTCCTTCTTGGTGTGAGCTGTTTTAGGGTTCTTCTTCTTTCCAGACCAGGTGTCTGGTGGTCGGGGAGTGGGTTGTGACAATTCCCCATTATCCCCATGAGCTAGCACATACCTTTCCGCCAATGTGTTGACTATGTCTAACCTTTCTGCCCCATTTTCAAGCAAGAAGGTTTGCAATGGCCTAGGCATCATCCTCTTCATTTGGTCCACGACCACTAATTCTTCCAAACTTTCATAGTCGTTAGCAAATCCAGCTAATGACATCCACTTCAAAAGGTAAGACTTCAGTCTGACACTGTAGGCTGCGAACATCTCTCCTGGCTCTCTCTTGGACTTTCTGAACTGCTGACGGTATGTATGGGCTGTCATCTGGAACCTTTTCAATAATGCTTTTTCCAGAGCCTCATAGTCATTCTCCATACCAGGTGGCAACCTTGAGTAGACCTCGTACGCGGTCCCCCTCAGGCCCTGCGAGATTTTCAAGTTCCATTTCCCACGTTCCAGCCCCATAGCCAAAGCCATCGACTGGAATTTTTGAAGATACTGGTCGATCTTCTCTTTGTGTTCATCGAACGGGAGTAATGGGAACTTCATTGCCTGATATGGACCGCCACCAGAAGTTGTTGAGTCAGGGAGAACTGCGCCTCCAACTGCACCCTCGCTTTCCTTGGCCGTTTTAGCTTTCAGCTCCAACTCCCTCATACGAAACTCATGGTCTCTGACTGCCTGCTCAGCCTCCATCTTCCTAGCCTCCGCCTCAATTTTCTTGGCTTCGCGCACAGCCTGTCTGAAGTCTCTTTCCACTTCCTGCACATATTTCTGTAACTCCGCTCCATCATAGCCCATCTCACGCCCTGTAGCCTGTACGTCAGCGACATTAAACCCAGTTGATGCCATCTTAAACTCAGAGGGAAAGTGCCCAAGAAATTGTATAGAAAATGATTATCTCACATAACCAAAATATATATATTACACGACCACAACACGTCGTATGTCGGTCAGTCTGTGTCAGGAAGAGTATAGACAATAGCCAGGCACGGTAGGCAGAACCTATTGATAGTAGACAAGGATATCTGTCCCCTATCACTAAATCAGCCAGAACTCCACCAGGATTTCAAATATCCCGCGACGTGCCCCCAGAAATTGTAACAAGCTACGTGGAGGGTCCCAAATAGCCCTGTCACAATGTTTAAATAATCTTCTATATAGCCCTGGCTGGGATAGGTCTTTACCTGCCAACCCTCCTCCGTTTTCCCCGGACTCACTGTCACTCTTTCTTTCGACCTAAGGACCTATTTCCTGCAATGTTCTTCTGGCTGATCCATATATATAACACAGTGATCGTTGGAATAAACTAAAACTTGATTTATTAAATCAATAAAGGACAGCACAGGAAAACATCAAGGCAGTTAACACAGATAGTTCTAAACAGACACAACACTGATAAAGTTCAGGCACAGAGCCTCAGGTAGCCAGATTCACAGACCCAGCTTCATACACTGTCCGATCCGTCCAAACACAGCTCACCGAGTGTGCAAGAATCTCCTTCCTTCCAGGTAATTGGTTGTACGTACAACAGCCTTCTGTAGACCAAACTTCCAGGTTTCCATGGACCACAGTCTTTTTAGTAAACAAATGTTCTAGGGAAGTGCCATGTAATCACCTGTCATAATGTCAGGTAGGAAATAATGTCCTGGAGAATAGTTCTCATATAATAATGGGTGTGTCTGAGTGATTGGCGGGGTCCAGCCAATAATACAAAAGGACTCAATCCAAACGTATCGAGATGACTGGTGATGTGTCAGTACAGCTGATGGTCATTCTTTCAAGGTCAGCAGTGGCTCTATCTTGTAGAGATCATATTCTTAAAACAGGCATGGCCCAAACCTTGCCATGGCATAGTCATAACCTGCTTTCTGCGTAGAGCCCTGTCGAGACCTTCAGCTCTGTTCATACTTTCAAAAGAAGAAGGACCCTGGAAAGAACAAACATTCGAGTGAGGGATCAAGCTGACTCAAGCACCACACAATCCTGAAGACCAATAGGGTCTCAGTTAATATATTTGACATATAGGATCTTGACCCAATGCAGTATATACCATACCCGAATGAATGGGCCTGACCTGTCAGGTAGCCCCTGGATTGGCTACGTCCGGGCCTGAGTCGACCTCCAGCTGGTTGATGTCGGGTTGTCCACCCTAGGAACGTTTTGTCTACAAGACACACATTCCACACTCATACCAAGCCTTTATTATTATTGGGCACATTCATTTCCATGCTTTCCTCTCACTTGCAAACCATGCCTTTCTCACAACCAAGATCTTGTGGTGTGGTGCGCCCTAGTAATCTGTGTCTTTCTCCCCGTTAGTAAATATATTACAGTATTGGGGTTATATGGCACACCGTGTAGTTCCCCATTCACAGAAGATACTACCCCTCCCGGCCGCCGCTCTCGACTGAGCTGTCGCCCCAATGTACCGGCATTGCCCTGCACAAGCCATAGGGTAGATAAGTTCAGGTTCTCTCAGTGAGATAGAGGAGTCCATTATCCTCCCGACATCATCCTATCGAGTGACAGACGAAAGAGATAGTCCTGTGGCTAGCATCCCCTGGCTCAAGAAGATAGATTATAGATTGGTGGACCCCATCCCCGTAGCTATCTAATGTGCCTATATTTAAAAGAGAGATGCTACTAAGTAACGGTAAGCCGTAGGAATCAAGATATCACTCGCCTATCAGCTGCCAAGAACAAGCGATATCATTTAGTAACTACTTATTCTTCAGATGTGTTCCCTTGCCATGCCAAGATCAAGACGCGTAGCCAGATCGGCTAACGGTCACCCCCTCCCAACATGGCAAGACTGCTGTTTTGCCACATCCTCTCAGTCGTTAAGACAATAGTTATTTATAGGCCAAGCTTTGCCTGGACCAACGAAAACCCAAGTTTACCTTTACACCACTTCAGTAGTATGTTGCATCTCTGTCGTAATCTTTAACTCACTGGACAGGCTGCAACTATCAAACGGTAGGTGTTGGCACGGCCATCAATTGACCAGCCGCTGCACCAGTGCACATTTGACGCAAGGCGCTCCATCGGGACTACCCGAAAGGAAAGACAAATATATACTCGCTCCATGTAAAGATTGTGGTATGAAGATAACCCAAAGAACCATCTTTCCTGGAGATTTGAGCGAACAAGAGAACTGAGAGCTTCCGAAAGCCGTTTCCCCCTGTTTACCAAAACTAAAAGAATGTATAAGGACATGGACCACTGGCGTTTCGCTACAGTGTTGTTGTAGGTTCCGGAGCAGACTCTACCAGCTTTGCCTCTACACGTAACAGCTGGTCGAGTATGATGTCACAATCCATCACAGTGTTTGTAAATACCCAACGTCTAACTCTAATATAGGAATGCACAGCCCATCCAAGCACACAACATGTGCATATAAGTTGTAATACAACTAAGGCTGTTACGGAGTAACAAAGCACTGCTTCATACATGCTTAGCTGATGCTTAACATATGCTTAGCTGATGCTTAACATATGCTTAGCTGATGGTTAACATATGCTTAGCTGATTCTTAACATATGCTTAGTATCTAACAAACCTCACCAGCTTTGAGCACTTTATAAGAAAATGGGAACTTGGTCCTCAGTACCAGCTTTGAGAACTCATTAGCTTCGAGTTGCTTTCGCACCCCATCACGTTCCTCCCTAGAGTGGATGATGTAGTTCTCATCCAGGCAGTCTTCAAAGCTATCCTTATCCTTGGAATGGAAGAGCGCCACCCACTGTGTCTGCGCCCTGAGGCCTTTCGCAACGGCGTTGTACTTCTGGGTTTGAACCCACAGACTTTTCTGGGCATGTCGCCCGCTAAAAGCTAGATAAGTCAACATAGTCCGCTTCTGCGCAATAGCGTCCTCTGCGCTGCAGTCATCAATGATGTATAACGTCGGCGTCCCCTGAAACATTTTATAGAAGGCCTCTAGCCATTTGAGCAGCCGATCACCGGGGTCAAATATGAAGACCTCGGGATCTGACCACACCCACGGCCGGGCCCGGTATGTTTCATTGTATCGTACCGAAAGCAAGCAATTACAATATGCTCGAAAACGCCCCTGTACGGACCTTCCAGGAGGTTGAGAATGAATTCCTTTTTACCACACGATGTGGGGCCCGTGATGATGGCCGAGTGTGGCTTAAGTGGGAACTCCATTAATAAACAGCACTAACGAATCTCCCGGTGTCGATGTTCAGCTGTCCGTCCATAACCAAATAAACGTAGCAGTACAGGGGCCCCGCCGGTTCGGCCTCTTTCGTGATCTGGAGAGTGATGCCTCAGAAGCCGTTCTCTACACGCCGGCCGCTGCCGTGAAGATGGTCATCGTCGGAGGTCCGGAAGTCCAGCCACAAGCAGAATTTTGTCGTCAAGTACTCGCCTAGAGTATTCGCATGTTTGTAGTGGTGCCCATCGTGATATGGCGGGTTGGTAAGGCTCTAATTGTGTAACGCGGGATAGTAACGAAATATAGTTGCCCGCTGTTGCCCTGCCAAAAATTACGCTATAGTTAGCTGAGCAGAGGGCTGGCTATGAGTAATATATCGAGTCAGACTACAGAGGCGAGCCTCTCTTGCTGGGGTCGGTTCAGACTCTCTGTTCGAGCTCTTAGGGGTGGGGGTCGGTTCGGACCCTCTTTTCGAGCCCTTAGGGGGGTCGGTTCGGACCCTTAGGAGGCGCGCATCGGTTTGGACCCTTATTCGACCCCTTAGGGGGCGATTCCGTCCCACCGCGGGGTCTGTGGGGAAGTGTACTCTTTCTAATTCCCTATATACTACTGATTGTGTTTGTTTGCTGATGAAGGCTAATCGCTGCAACGTTCTGTATGTGTCTTAACTCTGTTATGTAAAGCTGCACTACTATAGGTTAAACAAATAGGGTGACAGCACACAGCCCTGATGGACTCCTTGCTTGATGTCAAACCAATCTGATGTCTCGCCATCTATTCTAACTGCTGCTTGTTGGTCTAGATCAGGGGTCACCAAACTTTTTTCACGGAGGGCCGGATAACTGACAAAATGACGAGCGCGGGCCGGGTACTCATTCTGTACAATACTTGCGTGATCTTTGTGGCGAAGGTTTTTAGGACACGGTTCGTAATCCCATATACCCGAGTTCGAAACACAGCTGTGCGCGATTTGGCAGCAGACCGAGTTGAGCTGATGATGTTACGCTATGGTATGGGTGCCGGTCGTTCAGTAAGCAATGGCAAACTACTGAACGTAAACTTGCCAAGACATCATCAACAGCAAGTATTGGTGTTGACTGCAAATGTCCTGAAAAGGATATGCAACTAACTTTAACAATACTTGCAAGCTAGAACGAAAGCTCTGAGAAAAAAGACGAAAAACTAAGTTATTCATGGGTGAGTGGCGTGCAATGCAGAAAAAACAAAACAAAGAAAACCAATTTATTTATTTACTAACTTAAACGTTATGAAATAAGGCGACATTGCAAAATTATATTTTCATCAGACCTAGTGTGCACATATCCAAATCTCACAAATTAAGCAGCATAAAATGATAGTGAGATTTGTGAAATTGATATTTGGTTTTTAAGAAATCATCAATAGTTTGGTTTGGAATTGCTGCATCCAATCAAGAGAATTGCTTTCAAACGTTCATCAATCAATCTCGTTCGATGTGTTGACTTCACATACTTAATTTTGAAAATGTTTGCTCACAGACATAAGTTGTTACAAACACTGATGCCACACCAGCAGCAAATTTCTACAGTTTCGAAAACTCAACGTCAGGTAAGCAGCCATAAAATTCAACAAGTTTTCCTTCTCTGTGCTTCTCTTTCAACAAGTCTTGCAAATCAATGAGCTCCAACTGTAGTTCAACTGGCACATCATTAAGGTTACAATCAAACGGATTCTGGAACAGAAGAATGTCACTCTCAGTTCTGTCAAGATCGATCTGAAAATCTCTCCAAAAATGCTTCTTCAAGCCACGAATAATTTTTTTTGGGGGGAAATCGAGGTTGACATCTTGGCCGATTGTACTGCAAAACTGTTTGAAACAGTGAAAATTAGAAAAGTATTCTCCTTTCAGTTGTGCTTCAAACAATGAAAGCTTTTCCCCAAATCCTTTGATGATTCTGTAGAGATCACAGACAAGGTTATCCCAACCCCGAGGTTTCAAATTCAGGTCATTCATCTGGGATGTGATGTCGACCAAAAATGACAGCTTTGACAGCCAGGTAGGATCTGAAAGCTCTGGATCAGCACTATCTTTTTCAGTGAGGAAAACATATATTTCGTTTCGGAGCTTGTAAACACGAAATAGAACTTTACCGCATCTAAGCCACCTCATTGATATGTGGTAAGGCAAGTCACAGAATTCAGAATCAATTTCTTCAAGAAAAGCCAATAACTGATGATGATTGAATGCATGTCCCCGAATGAAGTTCTCAGCAAAACGACTGGTTTCAATAGACAAGAAATATATGTCGTTCCCACAGAGTCCTTGCTGATGTATGATGTGTGAACAAAGCGCACATAATTTTCAAATCTTCCAGCTGAGTCCTGATCTGTCCCATCAGACCCTTCCTCACTCCAGCCATGTTTTTTCCTCCATCAACTGTAACACATCGAAGCTGATTCCACTGAAGTTTATAGTCTTGCAAACCTTTTTGCACTTCCATGCAAAGGTCTTTTCCAGTTGTTGTTCCTTGCATGCTGCAAACGGATGCCAACTCTTCTGTTATCTGAAAGTCCAAATTGACACCACGAATGAACACGAGAAGTTGTGACGTACTCGAGAGATCAGTAGATGCAGCGCCAGAGAATACCACAAGTTCCTTGTTTTCTAGTGTACGTGTAACACTATGTTCTCTCCAAGTTCTTCTGTTCTTCGCACAACTGTACTTGCCGAAACGCTGATATTTCCAAACAAATCGGCTTTTTCATGACACTATTCATTTGCTGCTTCCATCATACACTCTTTGATGAAGTTGCCATCAGTAAACCGTGTTCCTCGTTCTGCCATCTTATGCACTATTTTGTAACTTGTAGGCGTGACAGATTCATTTTCAGCAAATTTGCTAGTGAAGAGATTTCTTTGTGTTTTTAAACCACGTTTCATAGACTCATATTTCTCAGAGGGTAACTTTACAGAAAACTGTGAATGTGTTGATACATGTTTTGTTTCGTAGTGACGCCGAAAACTGTACTCTTTCAAAACGGCAACACTGTCGCTGCATGTTACGCAATTGTTTTCTGGTCCTTTGTTTCCTCAAAGAAGTATGTTACTCTCCATAGAAAATTTGGACACTCTGCGTCCACTTTTGTTTTCTTTGTAGCCATAATGAAGGGGGAAGTACACGTGATGTGAAAATGAAAAAATAAGACATTGAATTAGAAACATAATTAAAATCCTATTGAAACACAAGAAAAGCAGAGGATAGGGGTCACTGGTGAAGCTATGGCTCATCCATATAAAGTTTGTAGGTACCTTTGGTAATTGAATATATATCAAAATAAGGTTTCCAAAATATATAAACATGGCCGGCCTAAATAAACAGCCTAGAGCAGAGTTTATTAACCGAGGTTCCATGAGTGGCAGCCATGGGTTCCTCCAAAACAGACCGAAATCGCCTAAATGCAACATTTCTGCCCACCTGGTTTATTACATAAAGTAGGACAGACACTTGGATCATCGCACAGAGTTCCTTGAGCAACGTAAACATTTGCGTAAGGATCTGCTCCAGCAGAAAGGTTGAAAAACACTGGCCTAGAGACCAGCTTGATTAACACCTTGACCGGGGAATTCTTCTGAGCTGGTGATATTTTCGTAATAACACGAGGCTTCTTTGGCATTTTTATGCTATGTTTGCTACTTTATTGCCTCTATTCACACTTGTAGTTCACTTACCTATCACTGTCAAACAAAGAAATCCTTGTTACATACCTATAAAATGGATGACTGACAAATAGAAGTAACTATTTCTGGAGCATCGGACCTGTGTTGACAACTGGACGCATCTGGGGGAGGGAAAGATGAGCTCGTGTGTGTGTGTGTTGCCATGAAAACCATAGTAACATCAGAACGTAGGCGGCGCTACCACGAACCGGGAAAGGACTTGGGATGGTGCGAAATAAGCCAACATTACAATAAACAAGAAAATCTAGATACAATATTATATAATTGAAAATAGTACATTTAAGACACATAGCAGCCAGGAGATCTCCGCACGTATGAAGATCTCATATTATTCTAAACATAATAGTTACATTTAAATTGTATCACAACGTTTCATGTTACATAAGTTATATCACACAAGTTCGAGTACCGTCGGCAGGCCGGATGAAATGACGTCGTGGATTTAGTTTGGTGACCCCTGGTCTAGATAGAGCATTTCTATGAGTTGTTCTACATGTGATGGAAAGCCCATATTCCTCATGATTTCCCAAAGTTCCTGATGTTGTACACAGTCAAATGCCTTTGAATAATCCACAAAACAGGAGAATAGGTTTGCATTAAATTCTCTGTACTTCTCTATTATTAAACGCATGTTGATTATGTGATCTCTTGTTCCTCTTCCTTGTCTAAATACAGTTTGAACCACGTTAATCTCTTCTTTCATTTTCTTACGAAGTCTTCCCATTATGATTGTTAGTAGAATTTTACTTGCATGACTGATCAGGGCAACAGTTCTATAGTTGATGCATAATTTCAGGTCGCCCTTTTTTGGCATTGGAATGAAGATAGTTCTCTTCCAATCTTTTGGACGTATACAATATTTCCATATCAGAATAGTAAACAAAATTTTCAGAAATTATAATGTGAAAAAAAAATGATCAAACTACAGTTATTGATTGTTACAGATATACCATAGAAGTGAGTTTTTAATGAGTTATTGTTTTGTAAAATACTATAGCTGGAAGAGCAGGGAAGAGAACATGATCTTAGTAAGTCTTTGTTGCTTGTCAACATTTTCAGTTTGCAGAAAGCAAGACATGTGTTAATAAAGTTAATTGCATATCCTTTACAGGACATTTGCAGTCAACACCAGCATTTTTTGCTATTGTTGATGTCTTGGCAAGTTTACGTTCAGTAATTTGCCATTGCTTTCTGAACGCCCGGCACCCATACCATTTCGTAAAAAAAACAGCGCAACTCGGCCAAATAGCGCGCAGCTGTGTCAGCGGGTTTACGAACTGCGTCTATAACTCCTTTGCTACGGAGACCAGCAAGACACGTGTACTAAACCAAAATATATAATAAGTATTCAGCAGACAGTAATGTTTCTCTGTTACTGCTATAAATGATGTTAGGAAGAGTGGATATACTGTATTGGCTGAGAACCAATTATTACAGGTATTACTTTATATTTCAGAAATGTGAATCTTAGCATTGTTTTGTTCAGATATTGGTATAGTTGTTTTTTTCTTTTGTTTGTCAGCATTGTCAGTTTTATTTTAGTTTCACTGATATAGTAGTAATATAGTAATAATATATATTTCTATATTTTCGGCATTCCCATTCCATGTGCTGGATATATTGTTGTACTGACAGTGTTTCCTGCTATCATCCTGTCACTAAACAGTATAGTTTGTTATTATTGTATGTCACTTACAGTATAGTTTGTTATACAAACACATCATTTCAGGTATACTATGGCGACAGTTATGCTCAGGATCTGGGCATAAATATTCCCAAATTTGGAAGAAATTTGCTTAGAAAGAATAATTTGCAAGAATCTGATGTACATACAGAAAGTGATGGTAGGTTGTATGTTTTATTGGTAATATCAGTTCATTGTTTTACAACTACATGACTTAAAAGCAGGAGTTTACATATAGAAACAAAAAGGAGGAGAATGTTGTAAAACAAAAGCCTGAAAAAAGCTGCCAGAGCAAACATTCGTCACCACATGCTTATATCCATGATCATAAGCATGGCAACACTAGTTTACCTCAGTAGAGCAAAAGCAATTTTAGCTAGAATCAATCAATCAATCATGTGCCATGCCGGAAAGCGTGGGCAGTCATGACTCGCCATTTCACTCGATCACCAGTGTCGTGGATCAGCTCAGTGTTCCTGTCTCATCCATGCCATGTGGCCAAGCCATCCAGGTATTTTCCTCTCGGTCTTCCTCTTGGTCTGTTCCCTTCGATCTTGCCAGTTGTCACTAAGTTCTCCAATCCATTTCTTCATACAGTCATGCTTTCTTTGATGATTTTGGCTGGCTGACCTGTGGAAGGAGACTGAGCCATATGGAGTAAAACCTGGTGCAATAAAGTCGATCTTACATCTTTAAATCCATTTAAATGAGAAAATAAGATGTCAAATGTTGGCATTTTAAATGTGAAATTGAATCATAAACTGTCTACAGACATTAAATTCATCATGTAAATAATTAGACACTTTGTTCATCATCAGTATCTTACAGCATATTCATTAATTCACCAAATAATTTATTTTCACGACCATTTGAAGAATACATTTTCTGTTTCATTTCCTATTTTAGGAATATTCTCTTGTGCTGATTGCAGTTTGTCCTTCAATCAGTCTTGGTATTTACAAAGACATATCAGATACAGGCATCATAATAAATACCTGGAGCTGAATTGCAACAAATTGCAAGCAGACTTGCCACTGGTAGTAAACTGTTTAAGAAATGTTGAAAGTAAACATGAAATGTGTGATGTAAATATGATATTAAATTACATTGATAATACAAAACTGACTGTGTCAGAAAGTATTCAGAATCATGTGTTGAGAGATGTGTTAAGAAATGTTGAAAGTAAACATGAAATGTGTGATGTAAATATGATATTAAATTACATTGATAATACAAAACTGACTGTGTCAGAAAGTATTCAGAATCATGTAAACACAGTTAATGTGAGTGAAGCTGAGATTTCTTTTAACTTTAGCTCACAAAATGATTATACTGATGAAGAAAATGATAAGCTCTGTGTTTCTAACAAATGCACTAACCTTATCAGAGATGATGAATGTAAAATTGTAAAGTCCAGCATAAATGAAGATCCTGGTAAGAAGTATAAAATGTGTGATGTCAGCAGTGAAGAGTTTCACAAAATGTATCTACAGAAAGACAGAACAACATCCACAGGAGGAAACACTTATAATCCTGATGATGCTTTTACTATGGACTTTGCTAACATTTGTAATGTACAGGTAGACACAAGAATACATACAGGAGAGAAGCCTTACAAGTGTGATGTTTGTAATGTTGGTTTTACTGAAAGTGGTAGCTTAAAGACACACAGAAGAATACATACAGGAGAGAAGCCTTACAAGTGTGATGCTTGTAATGTTGGTTTTACTGTAAGTGGTAGCTTAAAGACACACAAAAGAATACATACAGGAGAGAAGCCTTACAAGTGTGATGTTTGTAATGTTGGTTTTACTCAAATTAGTAATTTAAAGACACACAAAAGAATACATACTGGAGAGAAGCCTTACAAGTGTGATGTTTGTAATGTTGGTTTTACTGAAAGTGGTAGCTTAAAGAAACACAAAAGAATACATACAGGAGAGAAGCCTTACAGGTGTGATGTTTGTAATGTTGGTTTTACTCAAATTAGTAATTTAAAGAGACACAAAAGAATACATACATGGGAGAAGCCATACAAGTGTGATGTTTGTAATGATGGTTTTACTCAAATTAGTGATTTAATTAGACACAAATGAATACATACAGGAGAGAAGCCTTACAAGTGTGATGTTTGTAATGTTAGTTTTACTACAAGTGGAGATTTAAAATACACAAAATAATACATACAGGAGAGAAGCCTTACAAGTGATGTTTGTTATGTTGGCTTTACTGAAAGTGATAGCTTAAGGAAACATAAAAGAATACATAAAGGAGAGAAGATTTACAAGCGTGATGTTTGTAATGTAAGATTCACATAATGTATTCAAATGAAGCAACACAGAAAGCAGCATACAGGTACTAGTCTCATAAAATGAAGTTTGAATTATTAAAAAAGATCTGTACATTACAAAACTCTTATTGAAATGCCAAGTATAATGTATTGAGCCCACATACAAATTGATGTGTTCATTTCTTGCATATATATAACACAGACAATAATTACAATCTGAGTTTGCTTACATTTCATTAACCAGTCATGTAAGATGGCACAAATTTCTAACTATATCCTGAGAATATTTTGCTGTCAGTCCTGAAATCGTTGTTTCATTTACTCATTTGTTAATGTTAACTAAAGTACTTGTTATAATGTATCTTTCCTGTATGTACTATAGTGTTTGTTATTCTATAATTGTTGTCATTGGCGTGGGGTGGTCCCGATTTGCACATGATATATTCACCAGCTCACCTAACATTGTTATGCTCTTGACTCATTTGCTCATGCACTACGTATACTCAAGTGTATGTCATGGAAAAATAATACGCTATGCAGGCATTGTGTTGTTGTTTAGCAATGCTTATACTGAGAGCGAATGTGTAGAATAGTCTGCCAGAATAGTATGAGGTGCTTCCTCTACTAAATACTCTATGTAACAGTTGTGTGATTTCATAGGCACCTTTGTTTATAAATTACTAGCTGACCCGGCCCGGCTTCGCCCAGCATCTGGCGGGGATCTATCTATCTATCTATCTATCTATCTATCTATCTATCTATCTATCTATCTATCTATCTATCTATCTATCTATCTATCTATCTATCTATCTATCTATCTATCTATCTATCTATCTATCTATCTATCTATCTATCTATCTATCTATCTATCTATCTATCTATCTATCTATCTATCTATCTATCTATCTATCTATCTATCTATCTATCTATCTATCTATCTATCTATCTATCTATCTATCTATCTATCTATCTATCTATCTATCTATCTATCTATCTATCTATCTATCTATCTATCTATCTATCTATCTATCTATCTATCTATCTATCTATCTATCTATCTATCTATCTATCTATCTATCTATCTATCTATCTATCTATCTATCTATCTATCTATCTATCTATCTATCTATCTATCTATCTATCTATCTATCTATCTATCTATCTATCTATCTATCTATCTATCTATCTATCTATCTATCTATCTATCTATCTATCTATCTATCTATCTATCTATCTATCTATCTATCTATCTATCTATCTATCTATCTATCTATCTATCTATCTATCTATCTATCTATCTATCTATCTATCTATCTATCTATCTATCTATCTATCTATCTATCTATCTATCTATCTATCTATCTATCTATCTATCTATCTATCTATCTATCTATCTATCTATCTATCTATCTATCTATCTATCTATCTATCTATCTATCTATCTATCTATCTATCTATCTATCTATCTATCTATCTATCTATCTATCTATGTTCGGCCCTTTCCCGTTCCCGTTAAAAATATAGATAGGATGGAAGAATAGATAGATTGATAGTAGAAAATATGATTGGAAGAGATCTACCTTCATTCCAATAACTAAAAAGGGCAATGTAAAGTACTGAAAGTAAACTTATCAAGATATCACGAACAACCAATAAATGGTGGGCGGTGGGTTGACTGTTGAGTACTGCAAAGGATATGCAACTAACTTTCTCTCACAAAAAATTAATTTTTTTGTTTTTAAACGAACAAAAATCTTTATTTTCAAAGGGTTAAGAATTGGGCACGCAGGCCCATCCTACATTCTGCCCTTCTTCTCTATTTCCTCTCATACATTCTTTCATTCAACATCTCTTATGAAGCAATTCTTTGACAACAAAAGAACAATAAGCATTAAAATGCATGAAAAAAAATAATAATACATGACTCGTTGAGGCAATGTTTAGCATGGGCAGCATAAATACCCAACGTGGGTGTAACATGCCATACATATGGGAATGTTTTAAGAAAAACATTACATTTTTTTTTTGACAATTCAAAGCTGTTATTCAGTATATCTGATCCTGCTGAAGTTATTAATGTGTGGTCTTCTGTGCTGTCTCCGAAGTCAGCATCATATTTTTAAAACATGTAGCTATTGAGCTGACGATAATTATATCCGTTTGACTAATACTTTCTAGAGATTTGGACATATTTCTCTTTGCCAGCATTTACCAACCTTTCATGACATTTATTTTAGAAAAAGTGAAAAGTATTATATTACATAGAAGAAAACAACAACATTTAATTTGATGTGGAAAAGAAATAAAGAAGAGTAAAACATCTAATGTGCTGTTGACGAAAAATAAAAAGATGAGTTAGAAAATTTTCACGTATTTAACATAGATGCATTATTTTTATGAAAACTCTGAAAATGCCTTAAAGATCTTATCATTATATATTATAACAATGCCTGTAGAGAAACATTTTATAAAATTTTGAGAAAAATGCAGCTAATTATTTAAATTACATATATAGCAATGCTACTAAACGTTATGTCCCTTGATATAACTTTTCTTTAGTTAAGTCCCCTTGCTGTAATTAAAAAATTAAATTTTATTACGTAAATAACTGTAAACTAACAAACTATATCAGTTGGCTGCCGTGGAATGAGAAGAACATCTTTGGAAAATTTCATCTCAATCAGATGGACCGTTCACGAACGCAGAAAGGACATACATACATACATTGTATTTTATATATATATAGATGTGAAGGTATTTATGCTTGTTGACAAACATTATGTCTACATAGAATTCCCAAACATTCCTTAATGATAACAACACAATGTATGAACACCACTGAACACTTCAAGAAATAACATAAACCTGACACAATTTGTAATTATATTTCCACCTCTGCTAATGACAGTTATCACATATTTATCACTTTCACAGTAATCCACATAATTATAATAGCAGATACCTGGATTATTCCTAGTATCCAGATACTGTAACATATATACATTTATTATAGTTAGCACTTAATTTGTATTTTCCGTGAATATCATATTCTAGGAACTGTAGGCATATCTATATTGTTTAAAATGAATCCTGATCATTATTGATTGTTTGTTATGGATGTACACCTTTCTACAAGAGACGGACTACCACAAAAACTACAAGCACTGTGGATGTGAATGACTGCTTCTCATATCAGGTGTCCTCATGTATTGATGTCCTAGTTTTAGTTTCTCCAGTTAGCTGTTCATGTGTTTTTGATTGCCTCAAAGTATCACGAAAGTTAGGCTCAGAGATGTTGATTGGCACTCATGAAAGAGGCACTCATGAAAGAATAACGAAAATAATTAATTCGAGGAAACACTGTACCACAAACACATGGGAAGTTGTAAGTACATCCATGGGTGAAGACAAGTTTCAGAGAGATACTGTCATTTGCAGCTAAGTTCAGATTCCAGCTTGCCTCTAGCATTCAGTGTTACTTCAGTGGTCTTAAGGCTTTCCTTCTTGTCGGATGTCTTTCAAATTTCGTGTGTTTCAAATAATGTATTTAATAAAAGCATTACACATAAACAACGTGTTCTAATTGTTTTCCTATTGTTTCTTTGTTGTGATCACAAGACAACGCTCAAGACAAATAAATATATACTCCTTACTTAAGAGTTATAGAAATATCAGACGAGTGTGACAAGTCTGTAGTGCATATGTTTGCACTATCAGGTTATCAGTTGGGGTATCGTCACTGCACTCCAGATAGGTCCATAGGTGATCAGATATGTTTGGACTATGCTAGCACATATTCTTTCCATTGTGATCTGAAGAAAGATTGCTGAAGTTCACTGTTACATAAGTTGACGGGTGAGCATTGAAGATAGTAGGTTTTCATGCAATGTTTCTCATGTCGATGACTGTATAATGTATACTGTTTACAGAAAGCATCTGGCAGACTGTAGGACACTAAGTGATAGGTGAAGTTGCACAATTAACTTTCCAACAGGGAAAGGCTTGGCACTGACAAGACCGACCAACAGGATACAAAAATAGTCCGATACCAGCACAGTTAGCCTAATATGGGAAACAGGAACGCAATTATTTAATCATAGAAAGAGAGAGAGAGAGAGAGAAAAGGGAATGAGGGTAAAGTAAGTTAACGTTGTACATGTTAATTGATTGTTTTAGGAATCGACATCACAGCATTTCCATAAGCGCGCCGTCCCCATCCTCAGCAGCCAGCGAAGAGTTCCAACACCAATAGTACCAGTAGCAATCTGATATGTCCGTCTCGCCTTTCCTCTGAGCGTCGGCCAGATCCCCTCGTCACTCCTCGCTGTTTCATTCTTGCCAGACCATGGTAATCCATTTGCTCCTCCGAGGTGTACACGTGCTTCCACAAGGCCGCACCCACGTCTGCCTTGTCACGTATCAATACTCCACCAAGTTCTGCAGAGCCAGCCAATCTGTCCGCCTGTTCATTTCCTAACACCGGCATGCCCCGATGCTTGTCACCCGTGACCTCCGAAGCGAAGCAAGCCACTCCGCACGAAGCCTTGTCAGCATGCTTTCTGAGTCAGTTACAATAACGATGTGTGTGTGTGTCGTATTCTCCATCCAGCGGAGAGCCGCAGTGACTACCTCCACCTCCATTCTTAAGCTAGATGTGGTATCATATTCCAGGCTCTCCTGCACCAAACGTCGACCATTAACTTTGGCTATGAACCCCCTGCCACTTCTCTCACCTCTTGACACCGAACCATCTGTGTAGATAATCACATCACCCGAGTGAGCATTGTCCTGAATTAGTTGCTGGATTTCCACTTCCGTGGCCCCTGCTGGCCACTCCCTGCACTCCCGTCTTAATGTCATTATAAGCTGCACAAGTCTGACTGCTCCGCTGGCACTCTGACCCACTCCTCTCCTCGCCTAATGTTCTCCAATGGGCACACCTGTCTGATCGTATCCTCCGCCTGAGTCATCCATGATTTCCCTCTTATCAGTCGCTGACCCTTAACTGCGTCCAGCGCCTCATGCAGTGGGTGATCTGTGTCTGCAGCTACTCTGAGGTATGCCTTCGCCTGCATCACCTTGAGCCTACCAGCAACAGTCGGCAGACCAAGGATGTAACGCATACACACTACTGGGGTGTCTCTGGTGCATCCCAGAATAACCCGCATAGCTTCGTTCTGTATGCGCTCTAACTTCACCAGCTGACTCTCTGAGACAGTGAGCAGTCCTAATCCATAATCAATTACTGAGAGGATCAAGTGCTGGTATAGTGTGAAAAGCATTCTCTGCTCTGTGTCTATTGCAGCCATAGTTTTAAGTGCACTGAGTCCCTTTTGAGATCTTGTCACAACCGTCTCCACATGGTCCTTGAAGGATAGGCTTCTGTCAAATGGGATCCCCAGATACTTCAGTTTGTTCTCTCTGCTGACATTTCTACCATCTATCGCGAGGCTTGGGACATCAGCTCTCACAATCCTGTTGTCCAGAGAGCACCACAAAACAGCCGCCTTTTCCGGGTGGATAACGGCACTCATTTCTGTGCACCAGTCAATCACTTTATCTACTGTCGCCTGTAACTCCGAGGCTGTTTGCTCCCTATCTCTCCCCTGCCTATATGCAAGAATATCATCTGCAAATGTTAGTATTCTTCCAACTCCTGGTGCTTCTAGGTTTGCAATCTTGCTCGTATACACGTTAATGAGCACCGGTGAGACTGCAGATCCCTGTGGCAGTCCCGGGGTTAAAATATGTGGTTCTGAGGTCCATACAACCCGACGAGAATGCAGGACGGCTGCTATCCAGTTCACCAACCAGGGATTGACCCCCTTCTCCATCAGTGCGGTCATCAAAATATCACATCGAACTCTATTGTACGCATCCACGAGATCAAGCGCTGCCGCCATCGTTTCCTGTCTACTCTGGAACCCCTCATAAAGGCAAAAGTGGCCGCATTTGACCAGGTATCTTTTCTTGGCCTGTAGCTCCCCATGCCTCTTGGAAGAAGCTTCCCCCTATCCAAAAACTCTTGCAGCTTGACAGCGACTATCTTCTCTAGAACCTTCCCAAATGTATTTTGAAGGGTGATGATTCTAAAGCCACTAAGCTTTGAATGATCTTTGAATAGTTTCGGGAGAGGGATGAGATAGCTGTGCACCCAATCCTGCGGTACTGATGCTGTCCTAATGCTCTGGTTAAAGCAGTCGGTCATCTCCTCCAGGTCTGCATCGCTTAAACCATTCATGTGGCCATACCTGAATCCATCGGGCCCTTTTGCCGTGTCTTTTGTCTTTTTCAAAATATGTTTAACATCTTCCACCCGTATGATGTCTTCATACTGCATATTCTTCGTGGTGCCAGATAACTCCTCTCTAACTGCATCCCTGGTGTCCGCATCATTATGATTGGTCTGCTGTAAAAGTCTCTGGAGAAACGCCTCCCCTTTTTCTTTGTTGTCACGCGCACATCATCATCTCTATAAATTCTTCCCACTGTCATAGGCCGATCTTTTCTCTGCATTTGCCTGTGCAGTTTCCAGAATTTTCGCAGTGTTTTATCTTCTCCAATCTCCTTCATGAAACATCCCCATTTTGCCTTTTCTGGCCTCTGCAGCACAGCGCTTGAAAACATCCACCTTGTCTTTCTTGACATTTTCCGCTGTGTCTACTTCGTCTCGTGAGCTTCGAGGTGTCTGTCGCACTTTCTTTAGCTGCTTCACTGCAGCTCTCTTTGCTTTCTAAGCATGGTCTACTTCTGGGGTCTACCATGGGGGCTGCAAAAAAGGAGTTTTAACAGTCCTGTTGCATGCCCCTTGTCTGAGGCGTCCAAGAAGACAATTGTTCCACTCATACCGGAAGGTCTTGCGCGCTCTCCCAGCTTTAACTTTCCTAGGTTTAGAGATCAGGACTGAGCATGGCATGTGATCACTCCCATGGTCATTCAAAACAGTCCACTTTACATCAAGAACTGATGACTGGGAGACAAGTGCCAAGTCAATAGCTGTAGCTGCATCGCCAGGCCTCATTGCCATTCTAGTCGGCTACTATCATTTATGCAGACCACATCGGAGTCCACCATGGCATCCGCAAGGGCAATTCCCTGTCGGTTTTCTCCACTACTGTCCCAATCTCTGT
Source organism: Cepaea nemoralis (assembly GCA_014155875.1). NCBI lineage: Eukaryota > Metazoa > Mollusca > Gastropoda > Stylommatophora > Helicidae > Cepaea > Cepaea nemoralis. The sequence continues at coordinate 154,634 of JACEFZ010019934.1, read as the reverse complement.
TTCTTGCATTGAAGTCTCCACATATGAGTAGCCTATCACCTGGTAATTCCTCCAGTTCCTAAGCCAGTCACAGTGTTCCTTTCTGACAAAACAGTCCACTGTGGCATATACATTTATGATATTCCAACTTAAGCCACCAATCTCCATTTGCATACCCTGGACCTCTCTTGCAATGTGATTCCACTGGCTCAAGTCAAGTACCACATGCTTCACTCCTTCCTTCACCAGCAGACCTTGTCCATGTCACTTCTTCCCAGTAGGGTTTATATAACTGACGTACACAGGGTAATGGTATTTGTCTGTATTTAGCTCCTGGAGCATGAGGACATCAAAATCATATATTAGTCTCTCCAATACAGGACCTCTCTGTCTGGCACTGCGACAATTCCAGTATCCCACTCTTACATAGTTGAAAGTTAGTCTCTCCACTTTCGTCTTGTTCTCCTGGCGCCTGTCCTCCTATTTCTATGCCGTCTTCTCACACCATTTCCTCGTCTTCTCTTCCTCACTCTCTTTTCGCTAGCCTCTGAGGGATGTGTCAAGCGCAGAGCACGTGCTCCGTAGCTCCGGCGACGGTTCCCGTGTTTAAATAAATCCATAGGCAAAGTTTGGATATTGCAGGAAATAAACGGTCACTCTAGCATTGCCCGCTTGCTAGGGAAGAGGCAGGAGATGTCCGTTGTACATGTCTGTAGAGGTACTGGGCACATGGTGCTAGTTCTATACTTCGCGGTGTCCAACATCATCTAGAGCAGTAGTTCCCAAGCTTTTTCAAGTAGAGGGCCATATTTACTATTTTCGGTAATTAAGCGGGCCACAACGTTATAAAATTATAAAGGTCGTGCAATATCATTCTTACCTTTCTTAACTTTCGTCAACGAGCCAACAGAAGAGCGACTTTGTTCGAGGCAACAACAGCACTCTTGCTCTGTTCGTTAGCCTTGGTGAAAACTAATTGCTGCCTGGTCAGGGAACTTTCATTTTTAGCTATGAAATCTTTTCTTAACTCCGAATTGATCGGATATTGAGCATTTATGTCTGAATGTGTGGTCGTGAAGTGTCGTTCCAGATTAAATGTTTTTGTAATAGAAACACAAAATCCACAGATTTGCAAACTGGTTTACCACTAATCGATCTCTGTGGCTGAAGGGCTTGCGAACGCGGTTTGTGAGCCCGTATACCCGGGTTCGAAACACGGCGGTGCTGGTTTTTTCGAAAAAGGTATAGAGACCGGTCGTTCAGAAAGCAATGGCAAACTACTAAACGTAACACTTGCCTAGTACATCAACAGCAGCTGAAAATGCTGGTGTTGACTGCAACGTCCCGTAAGGGATACGCAACAAATTTTTTTTTTTTTTTACCACTATGGGTAGGCTTATGGGAGAGTTTATACGGACTTGAGTCCGAATAGACAGAGTAGTTTATACGGACTTGAGTCCGAATAGACAGAGTAGTTTATACGGAGCGGAGTCCGTATAGACAGAGTAGTTTATACGGAGCTGGGTTTAGCTGAAGTCTGAAGCTGTTTAAATATCAAGAATAATTTTCCAGATTGGTATCCCCAATAACAATAATTGTGTCCCCATGCGAGTTAAAGAATTGTTAACTTGCGTTTCTGTACACTTACTGTTTACTACAGGCTTCCATCTTTGTTGACATTACCGCCCTACTATTTCCTGCTATTGATGTCCTCATAATTCCGGTCCAAGCTGACAGTAATATGCGTCGCCTCAGAAAGATATGATTAGGCAATTCAAACACCAGGCTTCCGACTTACTGGCCTGATGAATTAACAAATAAACAAGGAAATGCTACGCACATAAAGTGCAGGAAAACCTGGTATATGTGAAGCAGGTTGAAAAGAGAGAGAGGGGAGATGGATAACGAAGATAGTGTGAGAGACAGAGATACGAGAAAGATGTGTTGAAAGACATAACAAAGTGATAAAGACAAGTGAGAGAAAGAGGGAGGGATATATATATATATATATATATATATATATATATATATATATATATATATATATATATATATATATATATATATATATATATATATATATATATAGAGAGAGAGAGAGAGAGAGAGAGAGAGAACTCGTGTTCGGTTGGCTAAGCGCCTTTCCCAAGACAACAAAAGTAGAGGACAGATAAGAACAGAAAGACAAGTGTGCAGGTTCTTGTGCAGCAAGATAAAGACACATGAAACCAACACAAAATACAAAAACCCTAGGAAACACTGTTTGCTGCCAAAAGCGAGATCATCAGACCAGCACTGGTTGATACCAACTTATTTGTTCTTCATTTACCAGGTATCTGTTATGTGGTTACTTCATATATATATATATATATATATATATATATATATAGAGAGAGAGAGAGAGAGAGAGAGAGAACTCGTGTTCGGTTGGCTAAGCGCCTTTCCCAAGACAACAAAAGTAGAGGACAGATAAGAACAGAAAGACAAGTGTGCAGGTTCTTGTGCAGCAAGATAAAGACACATGAAACCAACACAAAATACAAAAACCCTAGGAAACACTGTTTGCTGCCAAAAGCGAGATCATCAGACCAGCACTGGTTGATACCAACTTATTTGTTCTTCATTTACCAGGTATCTGTTATGTGGTTACTTCAATTAGCGAGTGGGACAGAGTGGGACAGGTCGGGAGAGAACATACCGGGCACTGCTCTTGCTGAGGCCTCGCTTGATACGGATGTTGTCTGTCTAAATGATGGGACACCAACTAGGCAGGCAATGAGACTGGGGGACCCTGACACCGCCATCGACCTGGCGCTTGTATCACAAGAGGCGGCATCCACAAAATGGAGTGTCCTTGGGGATTGTAGAAGCGACCACCTGCCCCTCTCTGTACTGGTACCTAAGCCCAGTACAGTCAGGGCTATAGACCAAGCCATGTGAGAAAACCCGGGTCAAGGAGGTCTTTCTGGTGACTGCCGAGTCCATCAACGATGAATGGTGGTATTTACTATTTGTGGATGCATTTGTAAAGAAAAGAACAAATGCATCCATACTTCAAGAGTTGAATATTGAAGAAGGTTGGCTATTAAAGATGATAAAACAAAGAAAATTGAAATATTTTGGTCACTTGAAACGTCACGAAAGTCTGGAGAGAACAATAATGGAGGGGTATATGCCTGGGAAGAGAGGAAGAGGAAGGCCAAAGAGAAGATGGGTGCAGGATGTGGCAGATGATCTCCAGATGGGTGTATCGGACGCGGGGCATCTTGCTTGTGATCGAGAGGTTTTCCGGAGGGTTGTTATGGGAGCGAGGTTCTGCAAAGGACATGCTACTGAATGAATGAATGAATGGATGAATTTTGTGTTGACATTCTGACGGCGGCATTAGTGCACAGTGTACCTGTGCGGGCTGATTGCCGAGACTCCTGTCTGTTCCACTTTTCACATTGGACAGTGGGGAGCATTTTGTGTGATATTCGCTGACACCGGGACAGAGCAAAAATGGGGATGACGCGTTTGGAAATGGGGATGACGAGATGAAGTTGGAACCTAACTAACTACGGTAACTAACTAACAGTCAGGGCTATAGGAGCCCGCGAAGCATTCAGTTATGATTACTCTTCGCTCTTGAGGCGCCGTAGATCACAGAGACGGTCTAAACCAGCAGGAAAACCACACATTTCCTAGTGCCAAGACAGCACTTCTTGTTTGTTATATTCTGATTGTAATATCGCCACCCACCTCCCCACCTGTCTATGTTGCTTCCTAAATGGGTGTATGATTCCATGCTTGATTAAGTTGCATTATTTTGTTTCCAAACAAATTTTTATTCATAATTGTTGTGACTTAACAATTTTAATTCAATTATAATTATTATTTTTATAATTTTTTTTATATTTGTTATTTAATATTTTTTATAATTGTTATTTAAAACAAATGTTCTCCCTCACGGAGAACTCATTACATTCCTTTATATGTGATGCCTTTATAAATTAACGATCGATGGATTCCCGTAATGACATCTATTTCCAAAGCGATTTTCTATCAATGTCATTTTTAAAAAAAAATTGTCTCGCTGGTGAGGGATCGAACCTCAGTCTCCCGCGTGACAGGCGGAAATGCTTACCACTAAGCTACTGAAAACACAATGAAAACTTTACAAAAATGTGTAATATAGTCAAACACATGTCCCGATGACGCAGTTCACGTGACCAGCCGGGGTTTCCGGAAAAAACGGACCGGAAAAAACGAAGTGGAGTCCGAATAGACAGAGTAGTTTATACGGACTTGAGTCCGTATAGACACTTTCTAGGCTTAAACATAAATTTCTCCGTCCAATCTTCATTGAATTCACGACAAGCAACGACTTCACATTTTCGCTTTTTACCATTCTTTAACTTTAGATTTTCCACACTCATGTTTATAGGTTTTACCGGTAAATTTGTTTTTGAAAAAAAAATCTAATTTCAACACAATACTATTGACTCTGCTAAACAGTTGTGACAGATGACAACATGGCGCCTTGCGCACTCTGGTTGGTCGACAGCGCTGGGATATGGGAACTTCATAACGTTTCGTTGCGAAACGCTGACGGGGCGATCCGAGCGCATTTTTGAAATTATTAAAATATATTATTTTAAATAACTAGGCCTCGCGTGCCACTTTCTGACAGCTGACGGGGCACAATTGGCCAGCGGGCCGTGGTTTGGGAACCTCTGATCTAGAGTAACAAGTAAAGGACTCATTTACACGACTTAAGTCGCATCGGGTGTACAGTGCTGTACCCATATTTGTAATATATACTATTCCCTTTGTTTTTTTCCCCATTTTCCTGGAGGTTTTACCTTCTTCCATTTTCAATGATCATATAGGTGCATTTATGGTACCAGTAGATATATGTTTTGATACTGGAATTTCAGTAAGTGGTTAAGTCCATCCAGAACCAGATATGACTCTTTATGGGAGCTCCTGGCTGGAGAGATGACGAATCCTATTTTGGAAGAACTTACAGGTGAGAATTCTATCCAACCACATAAAACAAATAACTCAGTATCACTATGAATCAACCAGGGGACTTTAAACCTATATCTGTGATTGGAGAGGCAACCTCGACGATCATCCTACCTGAACCAAAACAACAAACTTACTATGGACCCAATTTATTTAGTCTCACAGAACATTTGAACCCAACATCGAGTGGAGAGAATTGAGCTTAAGATAGAGAATTATAATTGTTATTATAACCCAACTACAACATCTACTAAAATCAAAGGCGCTATCTCGTAACACCAAAATCACAATATACAAAACACTGATCAGACCAGTTGTGCTGTATGGCTCTGAAACCTGGAGTACAATGAAAGGAGACGAAGCCTTGTTACAAACCTTTGAGAACAAAATTTTAAGACGCATCTTTGGACCCATTAGGGATACACAAAGTGGAGAGTGGAAAAGAAGAAGTAACAAAGACATTTATGATTTAAGTCCCCGCTAATCGCTGGTATCATGAAGGCTAATAGACTACAATGGCTGGGGCATATAGAAAGGATGGAAGATAATAGGGAAACAAAACTCGCTTACACTCAGGAAATAAATGACCGTAGACCCCGAGGTAGACCAAGAAGACGGTGGAGAGATAATACATGTACAGACCTACAAGTACTTGGAATCAACGACTGGCAAGAGAAGGTCCACCAGAGAGACGAATGGAGACCGATTGTATTTTCAGCAAAGAACCTCAATGGCTAGGAAAGCTGAAGAAGAAGAAGATTATAACCCAACAGATATATGGGTAGGATTCATCCACTGGGGAAATATGGAACAGACCAAGAGGAAGACCGAGAGGAAAATACCTGGATGGCTTGGCCACATGGCATGGACGAGACAGGAACACTGAGCTGATCCACGACTCTGGTGATCGAGTGAAATGGCGAATCATGACCGCCCACGCTTTCCGGCATGGCACATGATTGATTGATTGATTTTTTCTAAAAGTTAATGTTTATTGTATTAATGAATACATGCCTTTTATCAGTTATCAGTTATCAGTTATCAGTTGGGGTATCTTCGTTGCACTCCGGACATGTCCATAGGTGCTCAGATCCTCCCCCCCCCCAGCATATGCATCAGCGTCCGGTGGCTAATAGTGCCAGTTCTGTGTTGGTTGACGAGGCGCTTTGTTTTCCCGATGTACCTCTCGCGTCTGGCTGTGCCGATTCTTACTCCCAGGTCTTTCATTCTGGACAGCGATGTGGAATCACTGACGTCAAAATCCTCTGTTCTCGCCAAAACTTTAAGGACGTTAATAACATCGGCACGATCCATGGGCTGGCCATCTACAGGGGGTGCAGAGCCAGCCAGTTTGTCAGCTCGTTCATTTCCCTCGACTCTCGCATGTCCCGGGACGAAGATGAAGGTGACTTTACGGACAACAGACTTTCGCAGCTATTCAGTCCACTGTCTACCTACAGATCCAGCTTCGACCTTCTGAATCATGCTCATTGAATCACTTAGTACACACACGTTGGTATAATGCTGTGATTCCAGCCATATAAAGGCCTGTGTAACTGCCATCACCTCCATCGTCATGCAGCTCGTGGTCATAGAGTGGGCACCACTGGATTCTTGAACGGTTCGGCCCGCTGAACGGGCTGTAAAAGCCCACGCACTTCTCTGCTGCTTTACAACAGATCCATCTGTATAGATGAGCACTTCGGGGCTGTCTGAGTGTTCATAGATGAGCGCGTTAACCTCTGCATTGACAGCGGCAGGGTTCTGCTCTCTGCACCGTCTGTCGAGTGTGATAATGCAGGAGAAAGTGCACTTAAAGGCTGGAGGCACCGGCACCCATTCCTTGCCGGGGTTGATACTGGTAAGACTGCAGACCTGTCTGACAACATCTTCCGCGCGACCCATGCCTTTTGAAATGGGATATTAATTTGTGATAAGAATGGCCAAATCCCATCTCCAGTTTGTTTGTTATTAAGTTTAATAGATATTTAATTTTTCACTCTGAGTTTTCCATTAATTTTTTGAGTGTTCATGTTATTGTCTGTTAACTATAAATTCACCCTAGATATTATTTATCTGAGAGCAGAGTGGCACAAGTTTATTATTATTCAAGGAAATCCTTTTCTTGTTGAACTTGGGGACTTCCTTGGCTCTCCTGGACTCTGTTGAAGGCCTCAAGTAATTGAGCAATTGAAGGCTACTAAAATTATAGTGGGCCAGGATCACATTGGGAAAGAGGAATTCTAGTTTTCCTCTACCTCTGAGATTTCCCAAGATATATTGTACGACAGTCCATAATTTGGTATATTAACTCTTTCTCTGCCAAGGGCGCATACTTCGCTACAATTGACCGTCAGTGAAGGCCAAGGGCCCTTTAATTGTCACATTATATAATGTGGTTTATTTGATACATTTCTGCTACCTTCCGCAATTTTAAGTCACAGTAAATTGAAAATTCACACACTCGGAGCAATTCCTTTTCAGCAATGTAAGGTCAGCCGTTTTCATCCATTGATATTTGTGGGTTTTAAACTAGTGTTAATTAGTTTGTTTTGCTTTTTCACAAATGCCCAATGGCAACGCCCTCGAGTAAGCGGCCTCGTAGGCTGGCATCTGATCAAGCTAGATTGTTGTTTGAAAACGTTTTACACAATAGTGATTCCGATTTGAACGAAGATTTAGATAGTAGTTTTAGTAGTGAGTCAGCACGTGGTGATAGAGAAACCTATAATGGCAGTGACAGTTCGTCATCAGCTGAGGTGTCTGACAATGAATGTCAGGATGTCACAATACTACTCAGCGCAAAGGAAAGCAAACAGTACAAAATAAGAATAAAACTGGAAGTAAACACTCGATTTTACAAGCTTCTTTAGAGCGTAATGCACCTCTCCCATCATCTTCAACAGCATTGACATGGCAAGCTGTGTCAGAAGGGGAAACAAAATCCGAAGTTTGAGTTTCGTCCTCGAAGGTGTCACGTCAACTCTAAACTTTATCAACTTCAAACACCTATGGATTTTCTCAAAGTGTTTTTTGATGATGACATAGTGGATTGTTTAATCAAATGCATAAATGAATATGCAGAAAAGATGTTGATGCAGAACACTCCTAAAACAAAACATTCTTGTCTGTTATTCTGGACCCCACTCACGAAGCACGAATGGCTGAAGTTTACGTCTGATGAATGGCTGCGACAGAATGGACCAAATGGTTGGATATTATAATATCCATGATAGGAAAACGATTAAGTGGTGGAAGAAGATCTACTACTGGATCTTTGAAATTGTACAGATCAATGCACACATCCTACATTCCATATGCCAAACAGAGAAAAGATGGGGAAAAACTGTCATTGAAGGATTTCAAGCAAAGTTTACTCGAAAGTGCACATCGCGAAGCAGCTCAGATTAGTCCTGAAAGTTCCACTCTCTGCCTGCCAAAGAATTACAAAAAGTCCGTTGCAGAAAATCATGTTGAAAGAGTGACAGGAGCCAAGCATTTAATAAAATATGTCGGTGTCAATAGAGACTGTTATGTGCAGCACTCGAACTAAACGACGACACAGATCATCTTTTGCTTGTTCTGGCTGTACTAAAAGACCACACTTGTGCCCCAAAGTTTGCTTTGCAGCCTATCACAAATAGACTGCCACATAAATAAAAATAAACAGACATGTGTAAATATTAATTGTAATTAAATGTAAATCTGCCAAGTGTTTTCCTGATTTTTTTTTTTCTGAAAAAGACATGCTTCAGAATCTGCGGCACAACTTCTTTTTGGATGATTGATTAGGAGCAATTTCGTGCATATTTTGGAAAAGTGGTGTTTGTTCAGTAAATTCAACAGGATTAGCAGCTGATGGGGGATAACAAAGCCCCTTGGTAAGTGCAATTTCTTAATAATTTTTACATATTTTTTCAAATTATTTAACAAATTATATTTTTATTTTTATTATATTCCTAACCTATAACAACAGTACCAATACTAACACGTTCCTTGTGCAATCCCCTTTATTTTGATATATAATACAACATATCTGCTACAATTTTAACCATTTTCATAACATTATTGTGACACACCCCTACTTCCAATTTTCTGCCATGAATTTTCTAAATTTTTGACATGGTTCAGAATATGCAGTAAAACTTCTTTTCTGGGTCTATTTAATGAGCGATTCTGTTTATATTGTTGAAGACAAGTGATGTTTGTTTCATTATTCAGTAAATTCAACAGGATTAGCAGTAGAGGAGTATAGAAAACACTCGATACGTGCAATTTAAAAAAAACTGTTACCTCTTCAATTTCATTTCTTATTATTAAACCTCTCATTAGTATCATAATATTTGTAACCTATCAATGAATTATTAACACTGTCATGTTTCTTATGCAATCCTCTTTAATTTGATATATAATACAATATATCTGCTATCATTTTAACCATTTTAAAAGCATTATTGTAACATACCCCTACTTCCAATTTTCTGCCATGAATTTATGTTTGGTCAGGACCCAAATTTTGTTTGGCACCAGAAAGAGTTAATCCGAAATAAAAATCGATATTGGAACAGTAATTGAACAAATGAAGCATTCATCAATGTGCACAGAAACACAACATTTTTTATAGTTTTATGTAGACATATTTTTTATTTATTTGTGTAGGGCTTAAATGTGCACTATGGATATCAGTAAACAGACAAGAAATAAAGATAGAACAAAAGAATAGAAAAAAGCTCAAGTCACAAAAACAGAATGAAAAGCAGACATGAAACACAAAGTAAGACAGAAAGAACAAAAGGAATACACAAACGAAGGATAGGTGCAGGAAAACAAAATAAAAATAGTCATTTACTGACGTGTCCATAGAACAACATTTTGCAATAACACATTTATAAATAGATATTCGAAGTGTCTATTCGCAACCAAGTTGCGAATAAACGAAGTCTCTATTCACAACCATAGGCTAGTCATGTGACATGCGTGACGGCATCGGAACATGTGTTTGACTATATTATACATTTGTGTTAAGCTTTCATCGTGGCCCCAGTAGCATTGCGGTGAGTATCTCCGCTTGTAACCGTGATTTGGTTCTCCGGCGGCGAAATGTTTTTTCTTTTTAATTATTATTTTCAGAAATTAATTAAGTGAAAGCGACAAGATAACTATGTACAAAGACAGTTATTCGGCATGTTGACAAAATTAGCTAATTTACAGGTAACTGACAGTAATTATTTATCCGGTAAACCGGTAGGAAACTGGAAGAAAGGCGCTAGTCACAGGCGCCGGAGCTTCAATGAACCTTCTCCACGACGCCTAACGGCATAAGTGGAAGACAACAACAACACCAACTTCTGGAATAAATGCCGTGGTTGATTTTGATGTCCTGTAAAAGACATCCAACTAACTGTACCTTCTGAAACAAACATGAATAGTCGCCGGGTCTGTAGTGAAGTGGTTATGAATGCATTTCGTAATCCTGCATACCGCGTTCGAAACCTAGCTGCGGCGATTTGGAAGCAGACCGCCTTGCGTTGGTTTTCATACAGAGGTATGAGTGCCGGTAGTTCAGAAAGAAATGGCAAACTACTGAACGTAAACATGCTCGGAAATTTAAAAAAAAAACACACACACATTCTGTTGATTTGCCAAACCAAGCCATACATCACAGTGTCAGGATTAATTCACGGAAATATCAAAATATCATGAGAGGTTTATTGGATATCTGAATTTGTTGTTGTTGTTTGTTCGTTCACTTTGAACGCAAGCGTAGCCAATATACGTACTACTACTACTACCTGCCACTACTGGAGAGTGCACTGGACTGATATTTGAATGTGGATTATTTCTCCTATTACCATTGTCACTCACCATCAGGTAAACCCACTCAGACTTCAGGCAGGGACAGACTTGGGCATTCCCCTCATATGGCTGCTTAATTGTATAAGCTTCTACATTGGTTTGTTAGATGTGTACTCACTCCATATTGTTTAAGGATTTCCCACAGCTTGTTTGTATCTACTCTTGGTTCCATCCACCATGTGCCATGTCGGTAAGCGTGGGCGGTCATGTTCTGCCATCTCACTCGATCACCAGAGTCGTGGATCAGCTCCGTGTTCCTGTCTCGACCATGTCATGTGGCCAAGCCATCCAGGTATTTACTTCTCGGTCTTCCCCTTGGCCTCTTCCCTTCGATCTTACCAGTCGTCACTCTTGGTTGCGAATAGAGAATTCGTTTATTTGCAACTTGGTTGCAATAAACTCTCCCTTTTAGAAATTAGAACAAGAATCAACATTGCAAGAATAGGCCTTTTGCAAAATAAAAAACGTGCCAGTGAAAATTTGTCCACAGCAGTCAGAAAAAGTGTTAAAGTGTCATAAGAACCCATGCTGTTGAATGTATGTTGAGCATGGAAAGATGCAGACGTGGTGAGAAACATCTGATTGCAATGGAATTGATTTATTTGGTTGTTTCGGTATTTGAGATTTAAATATGCAATGGAATTGTGGTTTCTGATAAAAATTCAAGGAATACCACGGACATAAAAACAAATAAGGCGGTCCTTAAAGAAACAATTAAAATAAAACTGTAAACTGATTGGAAAAATTAACAGACAGTCAAGATTTGTTGGGCAGGTCGTAAGAAAAAATAAACTTGAAAGCTTACCAACAACTGACACATTTGATGGGAACAGAGCGAGGCCAGGATAAGAAGATTAATGCCTGGATGACTGGCCCACATTGCATACACTTTGGCAGCATATGGAAGGATTTCATATAATTGCATACAAACATAATTATCAAATCAACATCTCAAAAAAGAAGGATCTTGGTTTTTCTCTTGTTTTGAAACCATCATTGGGTGTTACATTCTTGATGTCTTGGTAGTTTTGAAAACATTCTTATCAGATGAAGAACAAGTCTGTCGTATTTCTGAAATAAAGATATGTATAGACCAGAGGGCGCTCCAGAACCGACAAGCAGACTACAACTTGTGATAATGTCGGACAGCAATGGGCTTAAGGACAGGTAGTTGTCATAGGCTAGCTCCGTGTGACGTGATAGATTCAATATAGGACCCCAAGGGTAGACAGGATCCCCGCAGAGCTAAGCTGTCATAGCTGAACGACAAGGCTTTAACAGTTTTGGTTGTGTTGTTAGTATAACAAACTGTATCAGTGCCAGCCACTTGCTGCCTGCCGTAACTTAAATTAGAGTCGGGCAAAGGTTTTGGCCGTGTTCAGGAATTTGGACACCTGGAACATGAGCAGTGGATACTTTTCACGAAGCGTGAAAATGCGGGAACTCGCTTCTGGTGGACACGAGGCGAGTCCTAAAAGATTAGTCTTCGTTCAGCCATCGTCCAGTACGGACATGGTCAGATGTGTACGGCTAAATAATATGCCGCTCGTTTTATTAAGTGCTAGAAGTTCGTCGATTTTGTCAGATGTTGAATATTTGCAGGTGTAATTGCAATGTATAACGTGCTTAGACGAATATAAACTGTGGAAAACGTCGTTGTCAGTGGCGTGCAAAGGGAGTTTTACAGGGAGTGCGACGGCCCCGGGCATCCAGTCGGGAGGGGGGCATCCAAGTAGGGAGAGGGGGCAGCACAGTGCAGTGGGAGGGGAGGAGGAATGAATTAGGGAAATAACAATTTAGGGGCATCCAATCAAGAGGTTGGCCCCGGGCATCAAAGAACCTCTGCACGCCACTGGTTGTTGTAGTTGTGTTATGAATAGTTACATTCTGTTTATCATCGTTGGAGTGAAGAGAGAATGCAAAGGTAATTAATGATAGGGTTGAGCCAGAAGAAGTTATGTGCTCAACCGAAAGAACAAGGAAGAACAAACAGATATATTACACACGACGAAGATGCTCTATACAGAAAGCTTACGAAGTTGCAAACTAGCCATGGGTGATGACATGATGATGGTGGTCGAAGTGATAACTCCTAGAAGAGGAAAACAACCCGACTAATGCGGGAGCAATGGAGTCGCAATGAACACCCCATGTGTGATAAATCGCTCATTGGCAAAGTGGGGATCGCCGATAAAATCTCGGAACAGTATGTTATACTATAATTATAACTAAATAAACGTTGTGTTTGTCAACATGAAATTGTGAACTATGCTAACATTTGTGATTAGTAGAGCATGTGATAGATTTAAAGCTCACATTACCTTTGTATGAACGAGGTAAATCGTGCAGAGATATGTTACAACAGAGTTATGACTGCAAGAAAAGAAATGTAAACAACAAAAGTCTTGGACAATTTACTGAAATTACAAATATTGATACAAGACTCGTTTATGAGAATACTAGTATATGGAAGTTGTGTAGATTTCAACATAGACATGAACGGTGTAATCGCACGTCATGAAAAGAACGGTAATGATAAAATTGTCATAGTGAACACGACAATTATAAATAAACACATGATACGAGCTGTGCAAATCAAATTACAGCGGGGAAAGGAAGATTTTGACCCGACCTAATTTACAGATATTTCACGGACTTGTGCCACAGCAGGCTGGCTTTAGGCAGTGCTACTCTACGGAAGATCAGACAATCTACCTCTCTCAAGAAATTGAGGATGCATTCCAAGAGAAGAAGCTGGTACATGCGGCATGGATAGATCTGAAGAAAGCCTTTGACAAAGTCTGTAAAGAAGGTCTGATGAAGAAACTGAGAAACTGCAAAGTCAATGGAAGAATACAAATGGGTGAAAGCATACTTGCACAACAGAAGAGCCCGAGTACAGATAGACTGATTCAAGAGCAAGAAAGTACTACTGCGTCACGGTGTTCCCCAGGGCGGAGTCTTGTCCCCCACACTTTTTCTAATCTTCATCAATGATCTCGTTGCTAATCTACCACATGGAATTAAAGCGGCAATGTACGCCGATGACCCAATTCTATGGAACACAAATGAACATGCATCAGTGGCCACAAGATTGCTACAAAGAGAAGTAGATACATTTGTTGCGTGGGCAAAAAGATGGTGTGTCAGCATAAACACTGACAAGTGCAGCACCACCTTATTTATCCTCTCTCCGAAACAAAAGGCAGGGATCATCCAGATAAATGGAACACCCCTAAGAGAAGATAAAGAACCAACATACCTTGGAGTAACATTTGATGGCAGGCTGACATGCAGAAAGCACATCAACAAAGCAATAGCAAAAGCCAGAAGGAAAATAGCCATCCTGAGAAAGCTAAGTGGAACCACATGGGGAGTCAGTGGGAAAATACTTAGCAAAGTTTATCAACAGAGCATACGACCACATCTGGAATACGGGTCAACTGCGTGGTGTTCAGCATCAAAAACCACACTACAAGAGCTGGACAAGGTGCAAAATCAAGCACTTAGAGTCACCACCCGGGGGATTAGATCAACCCCTATATTGGAAATGGAGAAGAGGAAGGACACAAACACTGAGAGAGCGCCGAGATACGAAAACGCTAATACAAGCAGAAAAGTTCCTCAGCTTGCCAGGTCACGCTATGAAGAACAGATTTGAAAACCTAGCTATGGGGCGGTTGAAAAGAAGTAGTTTTATCCACCAGGCCAAACGACTGCAGAGAAACCATCGATCTGCCCACAGTTGGTATCCCCCTAACAACTATTCCAGAGCGAACTCCATGGAAAGATGAATACAGACTATCATTACAAATCCAGACAAAAGTGAGAGGAATATTTGACAAGGAAGAACAGAACAGTGTGCAGCGCAGAACAGCCTCTCAGCTTCCTTGATGAAGATTACCCACAGGACCTGTGGATCCGAGTCTACATAGATGGTTCAGCACAAAATGCTGTTCGAAATGGAGGAGCGGGAGTGTACATAGAAAACCCAACAACAACAACAACAAAACTTTATTTTGAAAGGGTGAAGAATTGGGCACGCAGGCCCGTCTAACATTCTGCCCTTTCATCACTGTCTTTCATACATTATACCATTCATACATCATTGAAGGCTAATTGAAAACAGCAACAATATGAAAGATATGCATTATAAAGGCATGTGGAAAATGAAAAATCAATTCTACACGACTCAGTAATAGTAATAACTGGTGTGGCACTTGTTATTAGCTATGTGGAATATACTGGCCTACCAAAAGGGGACTGGCTGTTATACTAGGGTTTTATTATTATTATTTCTATTATTAAGGGGGAAGGTAATAAGTACTGAGATAGTGTTCAAATAATTTGCGATTATATGTATACGGATTGGTGATGTCTTTTATTTCATGTGGAAGATTGTTCCACAGCTGAGCTGCAGAGTACGTTAAGCTTGTTTTGCTATAAGTCTATCCTAGGGTTTGGAATGTGTAATATATTTAATCGTTTACTGTGTCTAGCATTATATTCAAACAATGGCCAAATGTAATTTGGGGCATTCCGATGTAGGATTTTGTGAATTAGTTTTGCCTTATTGAAAAGCTGACGTTTGCGGAGTGGTAGTAACTGAAGGCGTTTATGCAGGCTAGGATTGTCAGTTGAATGTTTGCTATAAATTAAACTCATGGCCCGTTTCTGGAGCGAGTAAAGTCGCTTGGTGCTTGAATTGGAACAACCGTCCCAGATTGTAGAGCAGTAGTCAAAATGTGTCTGTATGTGAGACGTATAGAATATTTTCCTTGTGTACTCATCAAGGAAATTTTTAATTTTGGCGAGTTGGTAGACTTTTTTCGCTGTTTGTTTAGTGAGCGCTTGAACGTGAGGATTAAAAGTTAGGTTTCTATCAATGATGAGGCCTAATATTTAATACTAGGGACACAGCCAGAGTACCGACAGGAAAGTACTGCCATAACTATGACGCTGAAATTGAGGAAATCAAGATAGCAACAGAGAAATTACTAAATACCAGCAATGGTACACAACGTGTGGTGCTATTGACAGATGCAAAATCAGTACTCGAGACGCTCCATTCTGGGAAATTGCCAGTACTAAGGACACTACTTTCTGAACTTAGCAATCAGCATAAGATCTCCATACAGTGGATACCACCCCACTGTGGAGTACCCGGAAAAGACAGAGCTGATCAATTGGCTAAGGAAGGAGCCAAAGAAGAACAGCCTGATGTGCCCGTTACATACCACCAAAAGAAAAGAATGATCAAATCAGTCAGAAAGCCACCAAAATCTGCTCAAGATGACTACCACGTTATGGACAGACCAGAACAAGTCATTATTCTGCGCCTCAGAACAGGACACAATAGATTACGCAACCAAATGTATACAAAATTCGAAATTGGTGAAACAGCCATGTGCACATGTGGATTGGCGTCGCAGACAGCAGAGCACATACTCCAAACTGCCCAATATATAACATATCTAGGCAAACCTTCTGGCCGAGAGAGACGACAGTGGAAGACCTCTGTGTGAACTAAATAAAAAGACAGTTAAATTCATACAAGAGACATTCATTCATTCATTCATTCATTCATTCAGTAGCATGTCCCTTACAGAACCTTGCTCCCATAACAACCCTACTGAAAACCTCTCGATCATAAGCAAGATGTCCCGCGTCCGATACACCCATCTGGAGATAATCCGCCACATCATGCACCCATCTTCTCTTTGGCCTTCCTCTTCCTCTCTTCCCAGGCATATACTCCTCCAATATTGTTCTCTCCAAACTTTCGTGACGTTTCAAGTGACCAAAATATTTCAATTTTCTTTGTTTTATCGTCTTTAATAGCCAACCTTCTTCAATATTCAGCTCTTTAAGTATGGGTGCACTTGTTCTTTTCTTTACCCAAGATATTCTTAGAACTCGTCTATAACATTTATATTCAAAGGCATTTATGCGCTGTTCAGCTTGTTTAGTAAGTGTCCAGGTCTCACAGGCGTATGTTGCAACGGGAAAGATGCATGCTCTTAAAAATCTAATTTTTGTAGTTCTGGGACAGCCACTCCATAATTTATTAAGTTGTTTTAGTCTTTGAAGAGCAACTGATAGTCGTCGTTTTATTTCTTTCATTGTGTCACCGTTGTTGGTAATCAATGACCCAAGATATTCAAAATATTTCACCACCTCCAATTTTTCCTCATTAACTGTAGCGTAGCTTATTCTACTAGGATGGAAAATAGATCAAAGTAGATACTAAATAGACTTCTACGAATAGAGAATCTAACCACTGCTGAAGAAGCGATCAAATGGCTCGCAATTCTAGAAGAATGATTTTCAAAGTCCCAGAATGGATCACTACTTCTAAACAGTGCCAGGCGGAAAATTATGACGACTAACTGTACTAACAAACGAAGACAGTATGTCAAGTGATTCCTGCTAACGTGCCTGGATGAATAATGATCCCCCACCGTCTAATGTATTCTCACACAACAGGAGATAAGACATATTTATAAGTGTAGATATCTTCCTTTCACTCGTCACACAATCTGATGATGCTATTAATCTACTTTGATAATGACAAAGTCTGGTTGTTATGTTTACAAGTACACAGAAAATATTTTAATGCTAATAACACTACGCGAGACCCACGGGGAACTCACTGACACATAAGAGATACGCAGATCTCTGATAAGTCTACAAGGAGGTTATATTCTATGGTAAATATCATTTGGTGTAGATGCTTAATCATTGACTAGTATACTCGGCCACTCGAGGACATAAATTTTGTGAATGCTGTGCAGTGGCAAACGAGGTTGTGAGCCACTCATCTGATAATCCTTGGCCTCCTGGATGGTAAGTTGAAGGTGCTGACTGGATAGTGGTATGGACTACACTCTCGGCTGCATCAAGTGAGTGGTTCGTAGCTCAATCACCAGTCGTGACTACGGCTACTGTTGATCAGGGTGTAGGCTCTGCGAATGACAGTGAGAAGGGGTGAATAATCCTTCAAGAGTTGTAAATTATTTTGATTGTGTTGCATATCCTTTATGGGACGTTGCAGTCAACACCAGCATTTTTTCAGCTGCTGTTGATGACTAGGCAAGTGTTACGTTCAGTAGTTTGCCATTGCTTTCTGAACGACCGGCCCCTATACCTTTTTCGAAAAAAACCAGCACCGCCGTGTTTCGAACCCGGGTATACGGGCTCACAAACCGCGTTCGTAAGCCCTTAGCCACAGAGACCGGAAATTCTTTTGGCCATGTCATTTTCCTGCATGGCCTACATGTCTCATATAATTTTTGATAGTATGTACTATCTTAATTTACATATTTTGATTCCTTATCTGAATTCTATAACAGCACACTGATCTAATGAAACCAGCACCCCAATGATATCATATTCTCAGCTGATATTTAGATCAAACATGTACAATCACTTAAATGCTCTACGTCAAAGACCACCTTCCTAAAGTATATATATATTCTAAGTCATGGTTAATCATGGAAACATGACCCACAATCCACATAATGAATTAACAGTACATATTATTGGATGACTTCAGTGGAATGAAAAACTCCGACGCCACAACTCCAACGTCACCATATACATTAACAAACCATTAAATCTATGAAACAACACACGTCGTTTTCTAAGTATGGAAAACACACAAACTACACTCCATACGATGAATTAACATCACATATTGATGAATTACATAGAATGAAATGAAATCACACACAACAACTATAACGTCACGATGTACATGATTGAACCATTAAGTTCACTTAAAGAGTTATGAGTTGTACTACTAGCAATAGTCTTCCTTATATTTTATTAAACATAATTATCTAGAAGATTTCTAGCTAGGTTTAAGGTTACTTTCACTATACACAAGAATAATATTAGGGTTGGAGAATTCCCCCAAGGGCTGAACTTTGTTAAGTGGGCTATATTGGACCACATGGTAGTAATCTGACTATGGGCAAGATAGAGATTAATAAAGAATAATTAAATGTAACTTATTCACTCTCTGAACTAATTCCTTCAACTAATAAGTATATTATCTAGAGAAATACGCTAGTTCCGAAGCTAAGCACATAATTACTATATATTAACTCTAATCGCCTACTGACTAACTCAGGTTTCGTTCCGCAGGTGAATACTTAATTTTTGCCAATCAAGTAATGTAATTGAGCCCTGCTTTTAATGCCACATGTGACGAGCTTTGCGTTTTTCCTTTGTCGGCAAGCCACATGGCACAAACATGGTACTACTTCTAGTATTAGTTAACTAACACTAGTTTTAATTAATAGTATCTATTATCGATCAGCATGGCCTTTAGATTTTGCCGGCATATATACACACTGAAAAATTGTTAACAAAATTATTATTAACTCACCCTGCAACTTGGTTTTGACTGGCCTGTCGGGTGTGGAGACTGTCACTGGCTTTTCTATGTTTAGTGGATGGTTCGGCTTAACAAGAGCCAGAAAAAAATGTCTAAGACACAGACAGGTGTTCAATTGTAGCCAGTTGACGTGATAGCTCCTGTCACCTTCAAGCCTAATGTCAGAATGGCAGATTGTAGGGTTTTTACAGGTGAACTGTCCTCCCTAATAGAAGAGTTCTCCACTTCCTGTGGCCAAATTAAATTCACAGCCAAACTGAATATAAAATTCAGCCTGACGTGATTTCTTGGCTTGTACACTCTACCTCTACTTCTACTTATTAGAATAAAACGTATTTTAGCTCTCTTTATAGTTGTATGTATACAAATACACTAAACACTGATGATCTTAGCTAATATATGGATATATAGATAACAATACAAAATAATACATAAATATCTAAGTGGGGTGGACTGAGTGCTATCCCAATCTAATAAAAACGACCTGAGAGCTGGGCCAACCCGTCACATTAACATATATTACTTTCTCCATAGTAGTTTTATCTGTATGCATTATCTTTGTATTTGCTATGTTAAGATACAAGTTGTGATTTTCACTATTCAATTGGGTTGAGGCTGTTAAGTTTTCCATTCCACTCTGTGTTGTGGATAGCAATACTGTATTATCAGCATACTGAATCTCCGGTAAGTCATGACCACTGATATTTAGGGCGTCATATAGCTCCCTGCCGGTTCCTTGTTCGAGGATTTAGCAGCTTTCTCCGTAATCCCGAATACTCTCGTGGTTGACGTGAGTGCACGAGAATTGGAAGCGGTTCGAGTAGCACCAGTGACTTATGAGAGTATGGAGCCGGTCGCTCAGAAAGTCGTGGCGTGCTGATGAGCGTAATCTAGCTAGGAATCGACATACAGCTGAAAGATGCTGATGTTGACCGCAATATCCTGAGACAGGATGGAAAAGCGGGAAAAAAAAAATTAAAGGTGCAACCAACATGTCTAAGTGAATCTGATGAGTACAGCAAGAGAACTCTACCAGAGGGTTTAGTCATCAAGAAACCCAAGACACCAAATGCAGGTCTTGGTGTGTTTGCTGTAAAAGACTTCCCTGTTCGTACTAGATTTGGACCTTACAGAGGAAAGAAGGAAGTGAATGAAACAGTCGCCCATGAGTCTGGTTGTAGTTGGCAGGTGAGTTGTTATGCTTTATTTTCATACTGCTGGTTGTAACTGTTGTCTCGAACTTTTTATAACAATGCAAATGTTTCTTTGTAATGAAACAATCTGAGTTGACTCTGTAATACATTTTATTTGAAAAATATGTTATCAACTTCAACATCCCAGTGACTTGAAGTCTTCGCAGAACAATTCTGGCAAATACTTTCCCAACAATACACAGAAGTGAGATACCTCTATAGTTGTTACAGTCGCTCCGATCGCCCTTGTTCTTGTACAGCTTTATGATGTTTGAATCTTTGAAATCCTGTGTCGCATAGCTCTATTAGCTGATTGATCTGTAGAGTGAGTGTCTTGCCCACTCCTGATAACCTCTATTGGAATCCCATCCTTACCTGGAGCCTTGTAAGTTCATTTATAACACACTTAACTTCTGTTATGGTGGGAAGTGTGTCCAGGTGGTCAAGAGTTGGTAGGGCCTCTATGGCGTTGAGGGCATCATCCGCTAGCTTGGTCTCACTTGAGTAAAGCTCTAAATAGTGCTCGACCCATCTATCCATCTGCTGTTTCTTATCAGTGATGATTTCTCCAGTCAAGGTTTTAAGCGGTGCACTTCTTTTGATCATTGGACCACAGGTTTTCTTTATCCCTTCATACATGCTTCTGATGTTTCCCTTATCACTTGCGATTTGAATGGACTCACATAACTTGATCCAATAGTCATTCGCACACTGCCTGGCAGCCTTTTTGCACATCCTTCTTGGCTTGCTTCAGCTCACTCAGAGTGTTACGCGTTGTTCTTTCCTTGTTTCTTAAGAGAGCTATCTTCTTTTTATCAATCAAGGGCTGCAGTATCTGGCTGTTTGCCGCAAACCAGTCCTGCCTCTTATGATCCACAGTGCCGTAAACCCCTACCGCTGTTTTATAAATAGTTTCCTTAAGTTTACTCCGTTTATCATTTACTATACAATTTTCTGATGTATCAGTGAAAGCGTCTTCAAGTTGCTGTTGAAATTCAAAGCACTTTCCAGGATCGTGAGTGTTAATAATATTAATCCTGGGGCTAGATTTGTGTTTAGCTGTGTAGATTCTCTTTGGTCTCAGTCTAACCCTTGCAACAACCAAAGAATGATCTGTATCAAGTCAGCACTGTGGTAACTTCGAGTTAATGATGTATGGTTCAGATGTTGTCTCCGTGTGATAATGAAGTCCAGCTGATGCCAATGGCCGGATCTTGGATGTTTCCATGTGACCTTATGCAGCTCTTTTGTTTTAAAAAAGGAGTTTGTAATACATAGGTCATGTCTTGTGCAATGCTCCAGCAGCCTTTGCCCATTTTCATTCATGCGACAGATGTTGTATTTTCCAAGGCACACTGGCCTTGAACTCGAGTCCTTGCCCACACGAGCATTGAAATCACCGAGCATATAAATGTAGTCGGATTTTGGAACTGCCTTGATCACAGAGTCTAGCTGCTCATAGAACGTATCCTTCACATCATCAGAGGAAACGAGTGTCGGTGCATATGCAGTGATAATGGTGGCAAATCCACAAGAGGTTGTCAAGCGCAGGGATAATAATCTTTCATTACCTCCAGCTGGGATATCAATCATTCCCAGTAGCGAATTCTTCTCATTCACTGCAAATCCCACACCATGTTGCCTTTTTTTCTGCCTGCCCTCTACCCTTCCAAAAAAAAGGTGTAATTGTTTTCCGTGAGTGACCCTTCCTCAGCGAGGCGAGTCTCCTGTAGGCCAGCAATATCAATGTTAAGACGATTGAGTTCAGCATCAATCACAGCCGTTTTTCTCACATCATCAATATTTGTCAAGTCAGTGGAAATCCTGGACACATGGTTCTTATGATCCAGGTTGCAAGCCGTAGCTTGAGGTTTCTATTATACTTTTTTATTAGTACCTGGTGCATTGTTTTTATAGCCTACGATTCAGATGTTGTCCTAACCCCAAGCACCCATTGAAGCAAGCAGGCTGTGGCGGATCAGCACCCAATTGGCCGGGGGCTGCCCAGCTTGAGGCGGGCCGTAGCTGATCAGTGTCACCTGTAGGTGTCTCCCATCGTCAGAGGCAACGTGTGGCGCCCCATGTCTACGCCAACTGACAAGGACTTATAACCCGTAACAGTGCCTCTCGCTTTGATCCCGAGACCGGTTAAGACCAGGGATGGAGTTATTGCCTCTCCATAGCACAAAGCCTGGGCTAAAATAAAGAAACCATGTGTTGCCCATGCAGCATGATCCCTCTCTCGGCCTGCCTAGTTCACTCCAGAGGAAAGTTAACACCTATACATCTGGAACAAGACAAGCTGCAGAAGCTGCCTGATCAGCAAAGCAATGCTCTAACTGTCCGCCTGTCGGAGCTTCGATCCTAGACCAGCTGCCAACCAAGGCTTAGGGCCTGGTCTGCCCTGCCATGACTATTTTGTCTTTGGCTTGCATTTCCTCGCATCAGGATAAGGCTTGTACCCTTCCAATTGCGCTCTTCCGCCCGAAGCCGTTGGCACAATGTGGGGTGTCGGGTTTGGTAAGCGCCGCCCAACATTCGGCGCTGACAGAAAGCAGGTAGTACCGTCTACTGTCATACGGTAGCTGTCATATCTGACTAAGACCTGACTATAATGTATGTGCGTGTGTGTGTGTTGTGTGTGTGAGGCCAACACATTCGACTTTTAGCATGCTGTTTTGACTAAAAGTCGGATGTCTTGGCATGAGGGTTTCGATCCAAGGGTGCCATCAAATCTGAAAGAAGAAAAAAACACCCCGGAAGAAGAAGATATAGTTTTATTCTTTATGCATTTCAATTTTCCAGCCTTTTTATCAAGGTATAAATTATTTTAGTGCATAATAATAGTTTATAAAATGTTTTTATTATTAAAAGTTAATCTTTAAGTGTTTAAAGAGCGGCTTGTAAAAAATCTGGCAAGTCAGCATACTTGCGATGTCTGTGGCGGGTTCGACTGTTTGACGTCGGTGAGTTGTCATTTTGTTTCTGTTTTATGTTTCTTTGCATTTGACAAGGTAGCGGGATCGTTTCCTGCATGCCTCAGTTTGGACTTTAACGTTGACTTCTCGTTCAGAGAGCAATGGCAAACCGCTGAATTTTAAATTGTCTAGAAAGTCAACCTGGCTTTGGGGTTGATCACAACGTCCTGCAAAGGACATGCAGCATTAGTTTGGGAGCAGACCTTGCGCTTGGTTTCATACAACGTTATGAGCGTCGGTATGAAAGCAATGGCAAACTGCTGAACTTTAAATTGCCTAGAACATTACCCTGGGGTTGGGGCTCATCGCAACATCTTGCAAAGGACATACCGCGTAGTTTAAATGCGCTGGTTTTCATATTAATATTATTAATTATTATTAAGGTATGAGCTCTGGTATGAAAACAATGGACAAACTACTGAATGTAAACTTGGCAAGAAATAACAATCAAAGTATGCTGGGATTTGTCTTTCTGCAAACTACAGACATAAAAAACTGCCTAGTAAATTGCAAACAATGTTGGGGTTAATTGTGATGTCCTGTAGAGGAGACGAAAAGTGCCTTTGTACAAATAGTTTATACGGTGTATTAATAATTAAAGTAGCTATCATATCTGATAATGCTGACATATGGCATTGTGAATAAACTAAAGATGCTAGATATTGATGAATGTAACTGGAGCTGGTGAAATGACAGCCACATATTATTGTTGTGGGAGTGGCCAACATATGCAGAAAAGAAAGTTATGTTGGCCTGCACCCGCTCCATGTGAGGACAAACTCTATGGGGATATCAACAAGTTGAAATCTTGAGTTGATTGCTGTTTTCTTTGCATTCATTCATTCTGAAGGTGAACGGAAAACAGTCAAGAACCGACATCACAGCCAGCACTTGGGACATTCCCATAGTGCTACGTCCTCATCTGCAACAGCCAGCAAAGAGTCCCAATACTAATGGTACCAGTAGCAGTCTGATTATGTGTCTGTCAGGCCTTACCTCATAGTCCATGAGTGTCAGCCAGATCCTCTGATCACTCCCTGCAGCACCATACTCTCCAAGCCGTGATGATCTATCAATTCTTCTGCACTATACATACGATCCCAGAGGGCCCTGACCACATCTGCCTTATGCACCAATACTCCACTAACGGATGCAGACTCAGCCAGTCTGTCCGCCCGCTATTTTCCCACCACACCAGCATGTATGGAGAAATGTCTGCTAATAAGTTGCTCTTGTAATGATATCACAGTAATTAAACAAATGGCTGGATGGTCAAGCAATCTAGTAACATGACTATGGACGAATGAAATCCAGCGGTACCTCATTCATGGCGAAAAGATCATTACAACAATGGATTATATAACATGATGATGATGATTTAAAAGACAAGAGGATTGACTTAATTGCACCAGGTTTTATCCCATATTGCTGTGTTGCCTTCTGCAGGACAACAAATCACAAACTCTGTGGCTCCAGCGTGGACCCCCCCCCCCCCCCCCCCCCCTACCCAATCTCCTAGACAACTGCTTTCTTGAACCGAACATTGTAGGCTAGAATTAAATCCTCAGACGTCAGAGCATGAGGCAGATGGCATAACCACTTCGCCACGGAGACTTCGATGATGATTTGAAAGTTAGAAATTATGGTAACTAGGCTGATGATGATTTGAGAGTGAGAAATTATGGTGACTAGGCTGATGATGATTTGAGAGTGAGAAATTATGGTGACTAGGCTGATGATGATTTGAAAGTGAGAAATTATGGTGACTAGGCTGATAATGATTTGAGAGCAAGAAATTATGGTGACTAGGCTGATGATGATTTGAGAGCAAGAAATTATATTGACTAGGCTGATGATGATTTGAGAGCAAGAAATTATGGTGACTAGGCTGATGATGATTTGAGAGTGAGAAATTATGGTGACTAGGCTGATGATGATTTGAGAGTGAGAAATTATGGTGACTAGGCTGATGATGATTTGAAAGTGAGAAATTATGGTGACTAGGCTGATGATGATTTGAGAGCAAGAAATTATGGTGACTAGGCTGATGATGATTTGAGAGCAAGAAATTATGGTGACTAGGCTGATGATGATTTGAGAGCAAGAAATTATGGTGACTAGGCTGATGATGATTTGAGAGTGAGAAATTATGGTGACTAGGCTGATGATGATTTGAGAGTGAGAAATTATGGTGACTAGGCTGATGATGATTTGAAAGTGAGAAATTATGGTGACTAGGCTGATGATGATTTGAGAGCAAGAAATTATGGTGACTAGGCTGATGATGATTTGAGAGCAAGAAATTATGGTGACTAGGCTGATGATGATTTGAGAGCAAGAAATTATGGTGACTAGGCTGATGATGATTTGAGAGCAAGAAATTATGGTGACTAGGCTGATGATGATTTGAGAGCAAGAAATTATGGTGACTAGGCTGATGATGATTTGAGAGCAAGAAATTATGGTGACTAGGCTGATGATGATTTGAGAGCAAGAAATTATGGTGACTAGGCTGATGATGATTTGAGAGCAAGAAATTATGGTGACTAGGCTGATGATGATTTGAGAGCAAGAAATTATGGTGACTAGGCTGATGATGATTTGAGAGCAAGAAATTATGGTGACTAGGCTGATGATGATTTGAAAGTGAGAAATTATGGTGACTAGGCTGATGATGATTTGAGAGCAAGAAATTATGGTGACTAGGCTGATGATGATTTGAGAGCAAGAAATTATGGTGACTAGGCTGATGATGATTTGAGAGCGAGAAATTATGGTGACAAGGCTGATGATGATTTGAGAGCGAGAAATTATGGTGACTAGGCTGATGATGATTTGAGAGCGAGAAATTATGGTGACTAGGCTGATGATGATTTGAGAGCGAGAAATTATGGTGACTAGGCTGATGATGATTTGAGAGCGAGAAATTATGGTGACTAGGCTGATGATGATTTGAGAGCGAGAAATTATGGTGACTAGGCTGATGATGATTTGAGAGCAAGAAATTATGGTGACAAGGCTGATGATGATTTGAAAGTGAGAAATTATGGTGACTAGGCTGATAATGATTTGAAAGTCAGAAATTATGGTGACTAGGTTGATGATGATTTGAGAGCGAGAAATTATGGTGACTAGGCTGATGATGATTTGAGAGCAAGAAATTATGGTGACAAGGCTGATGATGATTTGAAAGTGAGAAATTATGGTGACTAGGCTGATAATGATTTGAAAGTCAGAAATTATGGTGACTAGGTTGATGATGATTTGAAAGTGAGAAATTATGGTGACTAGGCTGTTGATGATTTGAGAGCAAAAAATGATGGTGACTAGGCTGATGATGATTGAAATGATATCTGTAAACTAGTCTGATGTTAAATTAAACATGTGATGGAAAAAAAGATATTGATAATTTTTACCAAAATAACGTGCTGATGATGATGAGAAATGATAATAAAAAGATAACTATGACTGCTAGGCTGATGATAATTTTGATGATTCTAGTGAAATGGGGGTCGAAGGTGGGAAGAGAATGAGAAGATGATGGTGAGGTTCAAAATGATAAATAAATGTGGTGATTATCATTAAAATAATGAGGATTATGTTTAAAAGTATGATAAGTGTGATGGTTAAATTTAAAATAAGGACAAATGATTATCAGATTGATGATTATGATTAAAATTATCAGGGTGATGGTTATAATTAAATTAATCACCATAAGCACAGTTTTAATCATCATGGTGATGATGTGATTAACATGAGGATTACATTATGATCACATTGATGATTAAAATTGTGCTTAGGGTGGTGATTTTGATTAAAATGAGGATTAAATGATGATCAGATTGATGATAATGATTAAAATTATGATCAGGTTGTTGATTAAAATAAGGATTAAATGATGACCAGGGTGAAGATTATGATTAGAATAATCATCATGGTGATTATTTTGATTAAAATGAGGATTAAATTATGATCAAATTAATGATTATAATTGTGCAAAGGGTGATTATTTTGATTAAAATAAGGATTAAATGATCAGGTATGACAAGGTTGTATTTTTTTAATGACAAGGTTGTATCCTGTCCTCTCTCTTGTTCATAACCTGTGTAAACAACATAAGTAAAGAAACCAGCCAAACAAAGACCGCAAGAACACCACATGACGAAAACACAGAAGAAGAACCATCTGCAAATTACACCATTTGATCAGAGCGATATCAGAAGATTATGATTAACATTGTGATCAGAGCGGTGTTTATGATTAACATGAGGATTAAATGATGATCAGATTGATGATTAAAATGATCAGTTTGATGATTTTGATTAAAAAGAGGATTAAATTATGATCACATTAATGATTAAAATTGTGTTTATGGTGATGATTTTGATTAAATGATCAGATTGAAGATTAGAATTATAATCGTTTATAGACAGTCGACACTGGGTGGGTGATGTGGATGCTATAGACCTTTGTATTTATAGACAGTCGACACTGGGTGGGTGGTGTGGATGCTATAGACCCCTGTATTTATAGACAGTCAACACTGGGTGGGTGATGTGGATGCTATAGACCCCTGTATGTATAGACAGTCGACACTGGGTGGGTGATGATGATGCTATAGACCCCTGTATGTATAGACAGTCGACACTCGGTGGGTGATGATGATGCTATAAATCCCTGTATTTATAGACAGTCGACACTGGATGGGTGATGTGAATGCTATAGACCCCTGTATTTATAGACAGTCTACACTCGGTGGGTGATGATGATGCTATAGACCCCTGTATTTATAGACAGTCAACACTGGGTGGGTGATGTGGATGCTATAGACCCCTGTATTTATAGACAGTCGACACTGGGTGGGTGATGATGATGCTATAGACCTCTGTATTTATAGACAGTCAACACTGGGTGGGTGATGTGTATGCTATAGACCCCTGTATGTATAAACAGTCGACACTGGGTGGGTGATGTGGATGCTATAGACCCCTGTATTTATAGACAGTTGACACTCGGTGGGTGATGATGATGCTATAGACCCCTGTATTTATAGACAGTCAACACTGGGTGGGTGATGTGGATGCTATAGACCTCTGTATGTATAGACAGTCGACACTCGGTGGGTGATGTGAATGCTATAGACCCCTGTATTTATAGACAGTCGACACTCGGTGGGTGATGATGATGCTATAGACCCCTGTATTTATATACAGTCGACACTGGGTGGGTGATGTGAATGCTATAGACCCCTGTATTTATAGACAGTCGACACTGGGTGGGTGATGATGATGCTATAGACCCCTGTATTTATAGACAGTCAACACTGGGTGGGTGATGTGAATGCTATAGACCACTGTATTTATAGACAGTCGACACTCGGTGGGTGATGATGATGCTATAGACCCCTGTATTTATAGACAGTCGACACTGGGTGGGTGATGTGAAAGCTATAGACCCCTGTATTTATAGACAGTCGACACTGGGTGGGTGATGATGATGCTATAGACCCCTGTATTTATAGACAGTCAACACTGGGTGGGTGATGTGGATGCTATAGACCCCTGTATGTATAGACAGTCGACACTCGGTGGGTGATGTGGATGCTATAGACCCCTGTATTTATAGACAGTCGACACTGGGTGGGTGATGTGAATGCTATAGACCCCTGTATTTATAGACAGTCGACACTGGGTGGGTGATGTGGATGCTATAGACACCTGTATTTATAGACAGTCGACACTGGGTGGGTGATGTGAATGCTATAGACCCCTGTATTTATAGACAGTCGACACTGGGTGGGTGATGTGGATGCTATAGAACCTGTATTTATAGACAGTCGACACTGGGTGGGTGATGTGAATGCTATAGACACCTGTATGTATAGACAGTCGACACTCGGTGGGTGATGTGGATGCTATAGACCCCTGTATTTATAGACAGTCGACACTGGGTGGGTGATGTGAATGCTATAGACCCCTGTATTTATAGACAGTCGACACTGGGTGGGTGATGTGAATGTTATAGACCCCTGTATTTATAAGACAGTCGACACTGGGTGGGTGATGTGAATGCTATAGACCCCTGTATGTATAGACAGTCGACACTCGGTGGGTGATGTGGATGCTATAGACCCCTGTATTTATAGACAGTCGACACTGGGTGGGTGATGGGAATGCTATAGACCCCTGTATTTATAGACAGTCGACACTGGGTGGGTGATGTGAATGCTATAGACCCCTGTATTTATAGACAATCGACACTCGGTGGGTGATGATGATGCTATAGACCCCTGTATTTATAGACAGTCGACACTGGGTGGGTGATGTGAATGCTATAGACCGCTGTTTTTATAGACAGTCGACACTCGGTGGGTGATGATGATGCTATAGACCCCTGCATTTATAGACAGTCGACACTGGGTGGGTGATGTGAATGCTATAGACCCCTGTATTTATAGACAGTCGACACTGGGTGGGTGATGTGGATGCTATAGACACCTGTATTTATAGACAGTCGACACTGGGTGGGTGATGTGAATGCTATAGACCCCTGTATTTATAGACAGTCGACACTGGGTGGGTGATGTGGATGCTATAGACACCTGTATTTATAGACAGTCGACACTCGGTGGGTGATGTGGATGCTATAGACCCCTGTATTTATAGACAGTCGACACTGGGTGGGTGATGTGAATGCTATAGACCCCTGTATTTATAGACAGTCGACACTGGGTGGGTGATGTGAATGCTATAGACCCCTGTATTTATAGACAGTCGACACTGGGTGGGTGATGTGAATGCTATAGACCCCTGTATGTATAGACAGTCGACAATCGGTGGGTGATGTAGATGCTATAGACCCCTGTATTTATAGACAGTCGACACTGGGTGGGTGATGTGAATGCTATAGACCCCTGTATTTATAGACAGTCAACACTGGGTGGGTGATGTGGTTGCTATAGACCCCTGTATTTATAGACAGTTGACAATCGGTGGGTGATGATGATGCTATAGACCCCTGTATGTATAGACAGTCAACACTGGGTGGGTGATGTGAATGCTATAGACCCCTGTATTTATAGACAGTCAACACTGGGTGGGTGATGTGGTTGCTATAGACCCCTGTATTTATAGACAGTCGACAATCGGTGGGTGATGATGATGCTATATAATTCTGTATTTATAGACAGTCGACACTGGGTGGGTGATGATGATGCTATAGACCCTTGTATTTATAGACAGTCGACACTGGGTGGGTGATGTGGATGCTATAGACCCCTGTATTTATAGACAGTCAACACAGGGTGGGTGATGTGGATGCTATAGACCCCTGTATTTATAGACAGTCGACACTCGGTGGTTGATAATGATGCTATAAACCCCTGTATTTATAGACAGTCGACACTGGTTGGGTGATGTGTATGCTATAGACCCCTGTATGTATAGACAGTCGACACTGGGTGGATGATGTGGATGCTATAGACCCCTGTATTTATAGACAGTCGACACTCGGTGGGTGATGATGATGCTATAGACCCCTGTATTTATAGACAGTCAACACTGGGTGGGTGATGTGGATGCTATAGACCTCTGTATGTATAGACAGTCGACACTCGGTGGGTGATGTGGATGCTATAGACCCCTGTACTTATAGACAGTCGACACTGGGTGGGTGATGTGAATGCTATAGACCCCTGTATTTATAGACAGTCGACACTGGGTGGGTGATGTGAATGCTATAGACCCCTGTATTTATAGACAGTCGACACTCGGTGGGTGATGATGATGCTATAGACCCCTGTATTTATAGACAGTCGACACTGGGTGGGTGATGTGAATGCTATAGACCCCTGTATTTATAGACAGTCGACACTGGGTGGGTGATGATGATGCTATAGACCCCTGTATTTATAGACAGTCAACACTGGGTGGGTGATGTGAATGCTATAGACCCCTGTATTTATAGACAGTCGACACTCGGTGTGTGATGATGAAGCTATAGACCCGTGTATTTATAGACAGTCGACACTGGGTGGGTGATGTGAAAGCTATAGACCCCTGTATATATAGACAGTCGACACTTGGTGGGTGATGATGATGCTATAGACCCCTGTATTTATAGACAGTCAACACTCGGTGGGTGATGTGGATGCTATAGACCCCTGTATGTATAGACAGTCGACACTCGGTGGGTGATGTGGATGCTATAGACCCCTGTATTTATAGACAGTCGACACTGGGTGGGTGATGTGAATGCTATAGACCCCTGTATTTATAGACAGTCGACACTGGGTGGGTGATGTGAATGCTATAGACCCCTGTATTTATAGACAGTCGACACTGGGTGGGTGATGTGAATGCTATAGACCCCTGTATGTATAGACAGTCGACACTCGGTGGGTGATGTGGATGCTATAGACCCCTGTATTTATAGACAGTCGACACTGGGTGGGTGATGTGAATGCTATAGACCCCTGTATTTATAGACAGTCGACACTGGGTGGGTGATGTGAATGCTATAGACCCCTGTATTTATAGACAGTCGACACTGGGTGGGTGATGTGAATGCTATAGACCCCTGTATTTATAGACAGTCGACACTGGGTGGGTGATGTGAATGCTATAGACCCCTGTATGTATAGACAGTCGACACTCGGTGGGTGATGTGGATGCTATAGACCACTCTATTTATAGACAGTCGACACTGGGTGGGTGATGTGAATGCTATAGACCCCTGTATTTATAGACAGTCAACACTGGGTGGGTGATGATGATGCTATAGATCCCTGTATTTATAGACAGTCGACACAGGGTGGGTGATGTGGTTGCTATAGACCCCTGTATTTATAGACAGTCGACAATCGGTGGGTGATGATGATGCTATATAATCCTGTATTTATAGACAGTCGACACTGGGTGGGTGATGATGATGCTATAGACCCTTGTATTTATAGACAGTCGACACTGGGTGGGTGATGTGGATGCTATAGACCCCTGTATGTATAGACAGTCGACACTGGGTGGGTGATGATGATGCTATAGACCCCTGTATGTATAGACAGTCGACACTCGGTGGGTGATGATGATGCTATAAATCCCTGTATTTATAGACAGTCGACACTGGATGGGTGATGTGAATGCTATAGACCCCTGTATTTATAGACAGTCTACACTCGGTGGGTGATGATGATGCTATAGACCCCTGTATTTATAGACAGTCAACACTGGGTGGGTGATGTGGATGCTATAGACCCCTGTATTTATAGACAGTCGACACTGGGTGGGTGATGATGATGCTATAGACCTCTGTATTTATAGACAGTCAACACTGGGTGGGTGATGTGTATGCTATAGACCCCTGTATGTATAGACAGTCGACACTGGGTGGGTGATGATGATGCTATAGACCCCTGTATTTATAGACAGTCGACACTCGGTGGGTGATGATGATGCTATAGACCCCTGTATTTATAGACAGTCAACACTGGGTGGGTGATGTGGATGCTATAGACCTCTGTATGTATAGACAGTCGACACTCGGTGGGTGATGTGAATGCTATAGACCCCTGTATTTATAGACAGTCGACACTCGGTGGGTGATGTGAATGCTATAGACCCCTGTATTTATAGACAGTCGACACTGGGTGGGTGATGATGATGCTATAGACCCCTGTATTTATAGACAGTCAACACTGGGTGGGTGATGTGAATGCTATAGACCACTGTATTTATAGACAGTCGACACTCGGTGGGTGATGATGATGCTATAGACCCCTGTATTTATAGACAGTCGACACTGGGTGGGTGATGTGAAAGCTATAGACCCCTGTATTTATAGACAGTCGACACTGGGTGGGTGATGATGATGCTATAGACCCCTGTATTTATAGACAGTCAACACTGGGTGGGTGATGTGGATGCTATAGACCCCTGTATGTATAGACAGTCGACACTCGGTGGGTGATGTGGATGCTATAGACCCCTGTATTTATAGACAGTCGACACTGGGTGGGTGATGTGAATGCTATAGACCCCTGTATTTATAGACAGTCGACACTGGGTGGGTGATGTGGATGCTATAGACACCTGTATTTATAGACAGTCGACACTGGGTGGGTGATGTGAATGCTATAGACCCCTGTATTTATAGACAGTCGACACTGGGTGGGTGATGTGGATGCTATAGACACCTGTATTTATAGACAGTCGACACTGGGTGGGTGATGTGAATGCTATAGACACCTGTATGTATAGACAGTCGACACTGGGTGGGTGATGTGGATGCTATAGACCCCTGTATTTATAGACAGTCGACACTGGGTGGGTGATGTGGATGCTATAGACCCCTGTATTTATAGACAGTCGACACTGGGTGGGTGATGTGGAATGTTATAGACCCCTGTATTTATAGACAGTCGACACTGGGTGGGTGATGTGAATGCTATAGACCCCTGTATGTATAGACAGTCGACACTCGGTGGGTGATGTGGATGCTATAGACCCCTGTATTTATAGACAGTCGACACTGGGTGGGTGATGTGAATGCTATAGACCCCTGTATTTATAGACAGTCGACACTGGGTGGGTGATGTGAATGCTATAGACCCCTGTATTTATAGACAGTCGACACTGGGTGGGTGATGATGATGCTATAGACCCCTGTATTTATAGACAGTCGACACTGGGTGGGTGATGTGAATGCTATAGACCGCTGTATTTATAGACAGTCGACACTCGGTGGGTGATGATGATGCTATAGACCCCTGTATTTATAGACAGTCGACACTGGGTGGGTGATGTGAATGCTATAGACCCCTGTATTTATAGACAGTCGACACTGGGTGGGTGATGATGATGCTATAGACCCCTGTATGTATAGACAGTCGACACTGGGTGGGTGATGTGAATGCTATAGACCCCTGTATTTATAGACAGTCGACACTGGGTGGGTGATGTGGATGCTATAGACACCTGTATTTATAGACAGTCGACACTCGGTGGGTGATGTGGATGCTATAGACCCCTGTATTTATAGACAGTCGACACTGGGTGGGTGATGTGAATGCTATAGACCCCTGTATTTATAGACAGTCGACACTGGGTGGGTGATGTGAATGCTATAGACCCCTGTATTTATAGACAGTCGACACTGGGTGGGTGATGTGATGCTATAGACCCCTGTATTTATAGACAGTCGACACTCGGTGGGTGATGTAGATGCTATAGACCCCTGTATTTATAGACAGTCGACACTGGGTGGGTGATGTGATGCTATAGACCCCTGTATTTATAGACAGTCGACACTGGGTGGGTGATGTGGATGCTATAGACCCCTGTATTTATAGACAGTCGACACTGGGTGGGTGATGTGAATGCTATAGACCCCTGTATTTATAGACAGTCGACACTGGGTGGGTGATGTGAATGCTATAGACCCCTGTATGTATAGACAGTCGACACTCGGTGGGTGATGTGGATGCTATAGACTACTCTATTTATAGACAGTCGACACTGGGTGGGTGATGTGAATGCTATAGACCCCTGTATTTATAGACAGTCAACACTGGGTGGGTGATGATGATGCTATAGACCCCTGTATTTATAGACAGTCGACACAGGGTGGGTGATGTGGTTGCTATAGACCCCTGTATTTATAGACAGTCGACAATCGGTGGGTGATGATGATGCTATATAATCCTGTATTTATAGACAGTCGACACTGGGTGGGTGATGATGATGCTATAGACCCTTGTATTTATAGACAGTCGACACTGGGTGGGTGGATGATGTGGATGCTATAGACCCCTGTATTTATAGACAGTCAACACAGGGTGGGTGATGTGGATGCTATAGACCCCTGTATTTATAGACAGTCGACACTCGGTGGGTGATAATGATGCTATAAACCCCTGTATTTATAGACAGTCGATACTGGGTGGGTGATGTGAATGCTATAGACCCCTTTATTTATAGACAGTCAACACTGGGTGGGTGATGATGATGCTAAAGACCCCTGTATTTATAGACAGTCGACACTGGGTGGGTGATGTGTATGCTATAAACCCCTGTATTTATAGACAGTCAACATTGGGTGGGTGATCTGGATGCTAAAGATCCCTGTATTTATAGACAGTCAACACTGGATGGGTGATGTGAATGCTATAGACCCCTGTATTTATAGACAGTCGACACTGGGTGGGTGATGTGGATGCTATAGACCCATGTATTTATAGACAGTCGACACTGGGTAGGTGATGTGGATGCTATAGACCCCTGTATTTATAGACAGTCAACACAGGGTGGGTGATGTGGTTGCTATAGACCCCTGTATGTATAGACAGTCGACACTCGGTGGGTGATGTGGTTGCTATAGACCCCTGTATGTATAGACAGTCGACACTCGGTGGGTGATGTAGATGCTATAGACCCCTGTATTTATAGACAGTCGACACTGGGTGGGTGATGTGAATGCTATAGACCCCTGTATTTATAGACAGTCAACACTGGGTGGGTGATGTGGTTGCTATAGACCCCTGTATTTATAGACAGTCGACAATCGGTGGGTGATGATGATGCTATATAATTCTGTATTTATAGACAGTCGACACTGGGTGGGTGATGATGATGCTATAGACCCTTGTATTTATAGACAGTCGACACTGGGTGGGTGATGTGGATGCTATAGACCCCTGTATTTATAGACAGTCAACACAGGGTGGGTGATGTGGATGCTATAGACCCCTGTATTTATAGACAGTCGACACTCGGTGGTTGATAATGATGCTATAAACCCCTGTATTTATAGACAGTCGACACTGGGTGGGTGATGTGTATGCTATAGACCCCTGTATGTATAGACAGTCGACACTGGGTGGATGATGTGGATGCTATAGACCCCTGTATTTATAGACAGTCGACACTCGGTGGGTGATGATGATGCTATAGACCCCTGTATTTATAGACAGTCAACACTGGGTGGGTGATGTGGATGCTATAGACCTCTGTATGTATAGACAGTCGACACTCGGTGGGTGATGTGGATGCTATAGACCCCTGTATTTATAGACAGTCGACACTGGGTGGGTGATGTGAATGCTATAGACCCCTGTATTTATAGACAGTCGACACTCGGTGGGTGATGATGATGCTATAGACCCCTGTATTTATAGACAGTCGACACTGGGTGGGTGATGTGAATGCTATAGACCCCTGTATTTATAGACAGTCGACACTGGGTGGGTGATGATGATGCTATAGACCCCTGTATTTATAGACATTCAACACTGGGTGGGTGATGTGAATGCTATAGACCCCTGTATTTATAGACAGTCGACACTCGGTGTGTGATGATGAAGCTATAGACCCCTGTATTTATAGACAGTCGACACTGGGTGGGTGATGTGAAAGCTATAGACCCCTGTATTTATAGACAGTCGACACTTGGTGGGTGATGATGATGCTATAGACCCCTGTATTTATAGACAGTCAACACTGGGTGGGTGATGTGGATGCTATAGACCCCTGTATGTATAGACAGTCGACACTCGGTGGGTGATGTGGATGCTATAGACCCCTGTATTTATAGACAGTCGACACTGGGTGGGTGATGTGAATGCTATATACCCCTGTATTTATAGACAGTCGACACTGGGTGGGTGATGTGGATGCTATAGACACCTGTATTTATAGACAGTCGACACTGGGTGTGTGATGTGGAATGCTATAGACCCCTGTATTTATAGACAGTCGACACTGGGTGGGTGATGTGGATGCTATAGACACCTGTATTTATAGACAGTCGACACTGGGTGGGTGATGTGAATGCTATAGACACCTGTATGTATAGACAGTCGACACTCGGTGGGTGATGTGGATGCTATAGACCCCTGTATTTATAGACAGTCGACACTGGGTGGGTGATGTGAATGCTATAGACCCCTGTATTTATAGACAGTCGACACTGGGTGGGTGATGTGAATGCTATAGACCCCTGTATTTATAGACAGTCGACACTGGGTGGGTGATGTGAATGCTATAGACCCCTGTATGTATAGACAGTCGACACTCGGTGGGTGATGTGGATGCTATAGACCCCTGTATTTATATACAGTCGACACTGGGTGGGTGATGTGAATGCTATAGACCCCTGTATTTATAGACAGTCGACACTGGGTGGGTGATGTGAATGCTATAGACCCCTGTATTTATAGACAGTCGACACTCGGTGGGTGATGATGATGCTATAGACCCCTGTATTTATAGACAGTCGACACTGGGTGGGTGATGTGGATGCTATAGACCCCTGTATTTATAGACAGTCGACACTGGGTGGGTGATGTGAATGCTATAGACCCCTGTATTTATAGACAGTCGACACTGGGTGGGTGATGTGAATGCTATAGACCCCTGTATTTATAGACAGTCGACACTGGGTGGGTGATGTGAATGCTATAGACCCCTGTATGTATAGACAGTCGACACTCGGTGGGTGATGTGGATGCTATAGACCACTCTATTTATAGACAGTCGACACTGGGTGGGTGATGTGAATGCTATAGACCCCTGTATTTATAGACAGTCAACACTGGGTGGGTGATGATGATGCTATAGTCCCCTGTATTTATAGACAGTCGACACAGGGTGGGTGATGTGGTTGCTATAGACCCCTGTATTTATAGACAGTCGACAATCGGTGGATGATGATGATGCTATATAATCCTGTATTTATAGACAGTCGACACTGGGTGGGTGATGATGATGCTATAGACCCTTGTATTTATAGACAGTCGACACTGGGTGGGTGGATGATGTGGATGCTATAGACCCCTGTATTTATAGACAGTCAACACAGGGTGGGTGATGTGGATGCTATAGACCCCTGTATTTATAGACAGTCGACACTCGGTGGGTGATAATGATGCTATAAACCCCTGTATTTATAGACAGTCGATACTGGGTGGGTGATGTGAATGCTATAGACCCCTTTATTTATAGACAGTCAACACTGGGTGGGTGATGATGATGCTAAAGACCCCTGTATTTATAGACATTCGACACTGGGTGGGTGATGTGTATGCTATAGACCCCTGTATTTATAGGCAGTCAACATTGGGTGGGTGATCTGGATGCTAAAGATCCCTGTATTTATAGACAGTCAACACTGGATGGGTGATGTGAATGCTATAGACCCCTGTATTTATAGACAGTCGACACTGGGTGGGTGATGTGGATGCTATAGACCCATGTATTTATAGACAGTCGACACTGGGTGGGTGATGTGGATGCTATAGACCCCTGTATTTATAGACAGTCAACACAGGGTGGGTGATGTGGATGCTATAGACCCCTGTACTTATAGACAGTCAACACTATGTGGGTGATGTGGATGCTATAGACCCCTGTATTTATAGACAGTCAACACAGTGTTGGTGATGTGGATGCTATAGACCCATGTATTTATAGACAGTCAACACAGGGTGGGTGATGTGGATGCTATAGACCCCTGTATTTATAGACAGTCAACACAGTGTTGGTGATGTGGATGCTATAGACCCCTGTATTTATAGACAGTCGGCACTGGGTGGGTGATGTGGATGCTATAGACCCCTGTATTTATAGACAGTCGACACTGGGTGGGTGATGTGGATGCTATAGACCCCTGTATTTATAGACAGTCGGCACTGGGTGGGTGATGTGGATGCTATAGACCCCTGTATTTATAGACAGTCGACACTGGGTGGGTGATGTGGATGCTATAGACCCATGTATTTATAGACAGTCGACACTGGGTGGGTGATGTGGATGCTATAGACCCCTGTATTTATAGACAGTCAACACAGTGTTGGTGATGTGGATGCTATAGACCCCTGTATTTATAGACAGTCGGCACTGGGTGGGTGATGTGGATGCTATAGACCCCTGTATTTATAGACATTCGACACTGGGTGGGTGATGTGGATGCTATAGACCCCTGTATTTATAGACAGTCGGCACTGGGTGGGTGATGTGGATGCTATAGACCCCTGTATTTATAGACAGTCGACACTGGGTGGGTGATGTGGATGCTATAGACCCATGTATTTATAGACAGTCAACACAGTGTTGGTGATGTGGATGCTATAGACCCCTGTATTTATAGACAGTCGGCACTGGGTGGGTGATGTGGATGCTATAGACCCCTGTATTTATAGACAGTCGACACTGGGTGGGTGATGTGGATGCTATAGACCCCTGTATTTATAGACAGTCGGCACTGGGTGGGTGATGTGGATGCTATAGACCCCTGTATTTATAGACAGTCGACACTGGGTGGGTGATGTGGATGCTATAGACCCCTGTATTTATAGACAGTCGACACTGGGTGGGTGATGTGGATGCTATAGACCCCTGTATTTATAGACAGTCAACACTGGGTGGGTGATGTGGATGCTATAGACCTCTGTATTTATAGACAGTCAACACTGGGTGGGTGATGTGGATGCTATAGATCCTGTATTTATAGACAGTCAACACTGGGTGGGTGATGTGGATGCTATAGACCCCTGTATTTATAGACAGTCAACACAGTGTTGGTGATGTGGATGCTATAGACCCCTGTATTTATAGACAGTCGACACTCGGTGGGTGATGTGGATACTATAGACCCCTATATTTATAGACAGTCGACACTGTGTGGGTGTAACATAACCCCCGGGGCTTGGACAGGTATGTTACTTATAGTTAATATTCCCAGCCTTTGGTCCGACCACCCCAATAGGACTTTCAGTCTACAGGGCCCTACACAAGCCGGGACAGCTGACCTTCCCTCCCCACCTATGGTTTCCTACACACAGGGGGCTCGGACCAGACACCAATCATACTAGTATTCAAAGCCATGGTCAACAGAGCAAAATTTAATTTCTTAATACGTCAAACTGAACTCAGAGAGGGATGGCTGAAAAGCCTGGATAGAAGACAATATATGACAATATATATATACCACGCTGAATAAGAGCAGCGAGATCTACAGATGATTGGTCTTCATCAGACAGCATGTGAAGTCTGTTCGTGCCGTTGTCCAGTTGTGGCTAACCACTCACCCGATGAACCTCCGGTGCAAAGGAACTCCAAGTCGTAGACCTCTCCAGAGTTCTCTCCTTCCACTGGGAGTAAGATCTTGGACTAGTCATGCGTATGTCTGATACCTGACTGGCACTTCAACGATGTTCACTGGTCATCCCTCGATGACAGAATCACTCGCAACAGATTTCGCCCTACTGATGACTGATGGGCGACCCTAGGGTTCTAGATGTCCCCATCTGATGATAAGTACTGCTGCACAATATCATATAAGATAAAAGCCTGATTGCTCTTGGGCATCTCAAAGTCAATTGGATGAAGTATTCTGCAACTTAAGACTGGAGCGTTGGCTCCATTCACTAATACTGTCATTGGATAATACTCCAGCGTAGGAATGTAATGAATCAGAAGATTCACAATGTCACAATTCTACAACCGCACTTCAGGAGTCTAATGACTCAGCAGAGTAGCAATGTCATAGTTCTACACAGCCTCTAGGAATGTGGTAGTTCCCTACCATAGCATATATGGTCCCCACTAACATAGATCATCAACATAGTAGATCATCTCTTCTAACAAAGAGGTGCCTGC
The DNA here is from genome assembly GCA_014155875.1 of Cepaea nemoralis. Classification (NCBI taxonomy): domain Eukaryota; kingdom Metazoa; phylum Mollusca; class Gastropoda; order Stylommatophora; family Helicidae; genus Cepaea; species Cepaea nemoralis. Next base: position 113,569 of record JACEFZ010019934.1, on the reverse strand, counting down.
ATGAGAGTGCATTAGTGAGCAAGTAGATAGTCAAGTAACTCGTCTGGGCAACATCTGGCCCGATAGCGCCAGAGTAGTCTGTTTGGCTCTGTCATAGGATCGTACTACCTGGTGTTATTCCATCCCTCTGTTTCTCCTCCAACAACAACCGTAGAATACACCTAATTATCTTTCAGTTTAGAGGTTTAACTATCTGGGAGGTGTCCAGCCGGAAATGTCCTCCTCATCAATATAACTCAACAATTAATTAATCACTTAACCCATTGATCAATTAATTAAACAAAATCCATTTATGACTTCATGGTATTAATAAATTAACTACATCATAATTAGTTAACCTAACAATATTAACAAATGACTAAATCATGATTCGTTAATAACTTAACAGCCTTAACAACCTCATAAACCAAGCAAATGCTTTTGTCCTGGGATCTCTGTCTCAGAACATGTATGACCTTTCTTAGTTGACCTTGTCTCCTGACGGTCAAGTCTGTGCAGGTCTATCACAGGTTTGGTCCTAACAATATTAACAAATTACTAAATCATGATTCGTTAATAACTTAACAGCCTTAACAACCTCATAAACGAAGCAAATGCTTTTGTCCTGGGATCTCTGTCTCAGAACAGGTTTGACCTTTCTTAGTTGACCTTGTCTCCTGACGGTCAAGTCTGTGCAGGTCTGTCACAGGTTTGGTCGCAATCCACCCAGTAGTCTTTCCCACAGACAGCTGTGGAAAAAGAATACCCTGCTTCTGTGGCGATTTAGAATGGCATCCAGCACCTCATCCCAAAATCTTCATTCCCCCATAAGTGTGGATTGAATCCCTCATATGTAACTCCCTCCCCCTAGTGGATGTGTTCCCCCACTACCATGGTCGGGTTTATAGATGAGAAGAAAAGTAGAGTCATTCATCAACGTTCCGCTCGTATTTCGGATCGGTACAACTTCAACGGCTTCGTGTACAACGCGTCTTATCACTCTCGGTCGGGCATGCAAAATAACCATGATCGGGCATGCAAAATCAACTTGGGGTCGGGCATGCAAAATATACACGGTCGGGCATGCAAAATATACTCGGTTGGGCATGCAAAATCAACCCGGTCGGTCATGCAAAATACACTCGTTCGGGCCTGCAAAATAAACAAGTAGTGACGTCATAATTCCACAGGTAATTCATAACTACCACAATCAGGTAACTACAAAGCATTTCTACATAGAGGTGTAATAGCACGGTCACCCTCTCATAGTAACTACTTACCTACACGTCCTGATGGAAATAACACAACACCTTGGTTCCCGGAATTCATTAAGCACAATCTATCTAATGCATAAGTTACACCACTATTTAGCTAAGCAAAGAACACATCACTGGCTTGCTAAGACAGATAACTCATCACTAGTAATGCAACTAATATCACACAGCCTACTAGTGTCAAGAATTCCACACAGCCCTAGCTATGCAATCAATAACAAGCAGGTTAACATAGTTGTTAAACATACAGTTATTAAATTAGGAGGGTACTGATCAGAGAGTTGCTTTTTGCAGATGATGCTGCAGTTATGACCCACTCTGATGAAGAGCTGCAATGTCTACTATCTGCATTCTCCAATGCTTGTTCTGAATTTGGCTTAACAATTAGCAAAAAGAAGACACAGATTATGTCACAAGGTACACATGGGGTACTATCAATCTTTATTGACGACGCCGAACTAGAGATGGTAGACCATTTTACATATCTAGGATCGGTGGTAAATAGCAAATTATCCCTAGATCAGGAAATCAACATCCGGATTGGTAAGGCAGCAACAACAATGAACAGGTTAAGAAAAAGAGTCTGGGAGAACAGGAAGCTTACTGCCAAAACAAAAGTCCTTGTCTATCATGCCCGTGTCCTTAGTACTCTTCTTTATGGCAGTGAAACCTGGACAACTTACTCACACCAAGAGAAACGTTTAAACAGCTTTCATATGCGGTGTCTGCGAAGAATTCTTGGTATTAAGTGGCAAGACAAAATCACAAATACTGAAGTATTGGAAAGATCAGGTTGTTTGACGGTTTATTCCACGCTCAGTCTTCATAGACTTAGATGGATAGGACATCTTAGGAGGATGTATGATGGTAGAATACCAAAGGACATCTTTTTGGTGAATTACAGATGGGTAAGAGATCTCAGGGTCGGCCTCTACTACGATACAAAGATGTGTGTAAGCGGTACATGATTGATACAGGCATTGATAATGCACAGTGGGAGCAATTAGCCACTGAACGTGTTGCATGGAGGACAAACATCAGAAATGGAATAAAGACAAAGGAGAAAATTATTGCAGATAAGTCACACACCGAGCGTGTGAGACTAAAATTGTGCATGATGGTGGAAATGACCACGTGTTCACATGCACCCACTGTGAACTGACATTTACAGCGCGAATTGGCCTTATCTGTCACATTCGCTACGCCATAGGTAAAAGTTGTTATGCTTTTTTAAAGCACAAACTATCGTCTGTCAAGACGGCAAGGTGCCTATGATGATGCTATTAAATTACCTAAAATACACTCACAAGTAGCAGTGGTAAATTAATAGTAAATATCCTGCACTAACAATCAATATGAATATTATTAATGTATCAGTGTAAGTCATATTTCCTACAATAACGTCTGTTTTACAGAACTCAGCATGTATTACTAACTACACACACTTAATGTGTCAGCAAGAACACCTGTATTCACAGTAGGCCTCTTGACCTAGATGGTCATTAGCCTATCAATAACGCTAATTACATATTCATATGGTCGGCCAGAAAACATCGTGTCTCGTTAACCATCATGTACGCGGACGGCGCTTTGCTATAAATATATTCTAATTACTTTATAAATTACCTTGGTTTCAGAGTCACCGCAATTCTCAGCTGCCTTGGTGTCAAGCCCTGGCAAGCGTTGCAGACATCAATTCTCCACAGCCATAAAATTGCGACCGTATTCGGTGATAGACCCCTGGCGACTGAGTTCGACTGTGCATTTGCGCGCAGTTTCGAATCCTTCTCGACTCCTGAGAATCTCTTGATTCACGGATAATTTCAAATCCCTGTGCAACCCATGTGGATGGCTGTCCTATGTGATTGCCAACATCACGTAGACACTCTGGACCTTTCTTTCTAGAATATCCTCGAATTCTCCCGAAGGGACTATTTTAGCTGGGGTTTTCCGTAGCTATTTTAAGCTCATAAGGGAGACCACTTGTCTTATTTCTGTCGTACTGGATTTTCCGCGGAGTAAAGACATGAGTCCTGGGTGGTTTCGTCACAGTGGGTGATGTGGAGGCTATAGACCCCTGTATTTATAGACAGTCGACACTGGGTGGGTGATGTGGATGTTATAGACCTTGTATTTATAGACAGTCGACACTGGGTGGGTGATGTAGAAATCATGCCACCTTTCCTTCCCTGGACATTACCTGGTACCCACTTTAGGCTGGGTGATAAAAGCTGATGAGATAGGGAACTGACACCAACTTTAGGCTGGGTGATAAAAGCTGATGAGATTGGGAACTGGCACCCACTTTAGGCTGGGTGATAAAAGCTGATGAGATAGGGAACTGGCACCCACTTTAGGCTGGGTGATAAAAGCTGATGAGATAGGGAACTGACACCCACTTTAGGCTGGGTGATAACAACTGATGAGATAGGGAAATGACACCCACTTTAGGCTGGGTGATAAAAGCTGATGAGATAGGGAACTGACACCCACTTTAGGCTGGGTGATAAAAGCTGATGAGATAGGGAACTGACACCCACTTGAGGCTGGGTGATAAAAGCTGATGAGATAGGGAACTGACACCCACTTGAGGCTTGATGATAAAAGCTGATGAGATAGGGAAATGACACCCACTTGAGGCTGGGTGATAAAAGCTGATGAGATAGGGAACTGACACCCACTTTAGGCTGGGTGATACAAGCTGATGAGATAGGGAACTGACACTCACTTGAGGCTGGGTGATAAAAGCTGCTGAGATAGGGAACTGACACCCACTTGAGGCTGGGTGATAAAAGCTGATGAGATAGGGAACTGGCACCCACTTTAGGCTGGGTGATAAAAGCTGATGAGATAGGGAACTGACACCCACTTTAGGCTGGGTGATAAAAGCTGATGAGATAGGGAACTGGCACCCACTTTATGCTTGGTGATAAAAGCTGATGAGATAGGGAACTGGCACCCACGTTAGGCTGGGTGATAAAAGCTTATGAGATAGGGAAATGGCACCCACTTTAGGCTTGGTGATAAAAGCTGATGAGATAGGGAATTGGCACCCACGTTAGGCTGGGTGATAAAAGCTCATGAGATATGGAACTGGTACCCACCTCATTACCAGTGACTGGCCCAGGGTTCAGTGCCCAGCAGTGGTCAGATTAGATCTTGTCCAGACTAGAACAGCCTCGAGGTCCACCTAACATGGTAAAATTGGTGCTGCATAATTGTCAGAAACTTTGGGAAGCAAATGTGAGTACTGGAGATGGTCACATCACTTTGTTATATCATTACCTGCTATTATCAAAGCCCTAATACTTCTGACTTCTACAGCAGTATCTGCTATGAGATTACATTGGATGTTTAATCAGATCAGATCATTTGTCATCTTCTCAGTGAAGGTCAACAGCAGTGGATCTCCAGCACTCAATCTATTACAGTGACTGTAGTCTGACATCCTCTTTCTTTCCATCTTTTGATATTATTTTTATATTTTTGTCTTTGTCCTGCATATTTGCCTTCCTCTTAATGTCTGTCTCACTCTATCCCCATCTCTGTTTTCATTTGTCTTATATTGTCTTGCACCATGTTGCATCCTGTCTTTCTCTCTTGTATCTAATCTTGTCTCTGTTTCTGTCTCCCTGTCTTGCAGATACTAACAACAAGTATAGTTTGTATAGGACTTTTATGTGTATATTGACAGACAAGAGTAAGAAGGAAATTGTCTACTCGAAAGAGAGAGAATAATCTCTAGAACAATGGAGTTCTCCAGCATAAACTTTGATGACCTCCCGTCCTCCATCAGTGAGTTTTTCACACCAGAAGAGTTTGCTGAGATCTCTGACTATGAGAAACAACATCTCAGCAACTTACGGCAAAACTTTGAGGCTTTACGTCATGCAGGTACGTATCTGTGGTTTAACATCTCCTTGTTTGACTGTTTGTTAAGTGTCCTCAGGAAGATAAAAATGGGCTGGGCTTGAAGACAGTGGATCGAGTTTATGAGGAGGTCAAGCCTGATAAAAATCAGGTTTTTGTGCCAGAACACGCGGGTGTTAAAGGACATGAGAAAGCTGATAGGCTTGTGGGCCGGGCTACTGTGGACTGATGAATTGGGCTGATGTAATGAATGTTGTCAACATGGTGGTCATGCTTTTTGGTCACGTTATGAGAAGAAATAAATTGGAGAACTTGGTGATAACTGGCAAGATTGAGGGGAAGAGAAAAAGTGGAGGGCAGAGAAGTAAATACCTGGATGGCTTGACAATGTTGTATGGTCGAGACAAGAACACTGAGTTGATCCACGACTCTGGTGATCGAGTGAGATGGCAAAATATGACCGCCCATGCTTACCAGCATGGCTCATGATGATGATGATAATGATGAGCATGGTGGGGCAATTAAACAAATCAAGATATTGCATATCTGCAATCTTGAGCAGACTGCAAGAACATCAAGTGAAAAGTGGTGAAACCAGACAAGAGCGTTATACTGCGAACCAGAGCAGAATAGTCAACCAATACAGAACTGATGCCATCGACCACTACACGCTGAGGGAGATACTGAGGAGGGGAGAATCCGAGCATTTATGGACTGAATGGGCCAATGTGCAAATAATCTAATTAATTAACTATAAAGGGGCATCTAGTAGTTGTTATTCTAACATTGATAGAGCAGGGTGAAGATTGTATTGCTAGATATTGTAAAGGAACACAAAACATGCCACGGAAGTTAACTGAAGATGTGTTTCTGACTGACATAGAAGATCATAGCCCAGTGTGTTACTGGAGCCCATAAGGAATCAAAGAATAGCAGCACATTAACCTACATTCATGTTGTAAGAGCTGACACAAGAAGGTTGGCATGAGACTGGCTACTTCAGTCTGTAGAAAACTTTGGCTGCAAATGTTAGCAAATTATGAACAAGTCTACGAGGGACTTGGCTTGTGTTGGTTGATGGTCTGTGCTTCATTGATAGATGAATGGCAGAAGATAGATGATCATGTCTGCCCACAGCTCCAGGTCTGTCAGAGAACTGTATCTGTTTGATTGGTGTCTTGTTCAGACACGAAATGAAAGCCTGCTGTTTGTCACTTTCAGAAAGTCTGTGTGTGTGTCTGTTTGTCTCAATTATCTCCCACTCTCTCTCTCTCTCTCTCTCTCTCTCTCTCTCTCTCTCTCTCCCCCTCCCTCCCTCCGTCTCTCTCTTCTCTGCCTCCTCTCTCCCCCTCTCTCTCTTTCTATCTGTGTGTGTGTGTGTGTGAGAGAGAGAGAGAGAGAGAAGAGTCAGTCAGTCTGACATTACCTGTATTACACGGAAATATCAATGTGTAAACATATCTTGAGGCCATTGATATAGCATGAGAGGTAATGTAGAGAGGTCAAGTAATCCTTGCATGCTTAGCCAGACTGCAGACACAGTATGTGGATTTGAGACATCACGTAGAGGTGCTCCAAGGTCTTGTCCAGTCTTGGTCCTGGTCTTGCGACCTCATGAGTGTTTGTCAGTGCCTGTGTATGGACTTTTCATGCTCTCTTGTTACCTGTCTCATATTTCATGAGTTTCATCCACTGTCATAACACCTCATTTTGTCCACATAGTCATTTCAGTGTGGTTTTCACAACAAATGACCATAAGTGACTAAAATATGCCAAGGCATCTGCTATTCACTCGAATAATCACAAATATGTAAGTAGAAAGATACAAAGGGGCTTCAAATAAAAACTTTTTTTTTTGGGGGGGGGGGGGGGGTGTATATATTCTGCAAAAGTATAGAACAAATGTATCATTTTTTATGAAGTCACCACTGTATTTAATGCAAGTCCTCCAGTGCTGATAAAGTGCTTAGATTCCTGTAGAAAAATCGACTCTGGGGTCACTACTCTGTGTGCCTACACCGGTCATGAAAAGTCTGTTTTGAAACTTCCTACTCCACTCATACACTTGCTAGACTGACAGCCATGCATCACCATACTGGACCTTCATTTGCCAATGAATTTCTATACGTTTCACCCCTTCACTGATCAAATATAGATAACAGAACGCTGGTCCTCTTTGGATGCATGTCAAAAGTGGGATGGCCATCTTTAAACTGTCCTTGTGACAGTCACTGTGTTTTTCTGCACCTTGATGTCACATGCTTAACACTCTTTACGTCCTTAACAACAATATTGATAGGTTACAAAACAATGGCACGGTTATTGTAATTTCTGTCACACTTGTAAGGTTTTCATTTGAAGTCCCCTCGTATGATAGTCTATTTAAAACTACTGTGGTGACATTGAAACATGTCAGTGTGTTTTGTTTATTTCGGATGAAAGGATTCATTGTGATACTTCATTATATGTTGAACTTCTTTCTATAGTATCCACCTGATGAGATACGTTGAGATATGCCAGGCAATAAATTGTGCAACATATTTTTTGCGTCTTCTTTATTCAAATTCAAACATATGATTGCTCATAGTCGCTGATGCACATATTGTCATGCAAATGTTTTAGAGCCACACACCTCATATATTCCTGGCAGTTAGTTTTCAGATTTAGTTTATATGAGTTTTTATGTCCATTAGGTTTTTTGTCAGTGACTCCGCCAGAGTTTATGCTTAGAAACAGATCAGAGAAAGAAGGACGGAAGCTACTAACTCCAGCAATGATAGAATCATCCGATGGATCAGACGCCGAGTGGACGCCTGCTCTGGAGAAGCCAAAGAGACCTCAAGGTAAACACAGTTGCTGCCATGTTATTCATGCACTATGTATTGTTGCTTCTTATATGTTTTTATGTGTTCTAAAATTTGTTTGTGTGTGTGGGGGGGGGGGGGGTGGAGAGGAAGAGAGAGGGGTTCTTGTTGTAGCAAGTGCTTCAACTTGTTCTTATTCTATGTCTATGCTGTGTGGTGTTGGTCATCATGTCTGTCCACAGCCTTCTGTCATGTGTACTGCCAATCTCTTCTGATGCCAATGTTCCTTCATGCCATGTTGTCAAACTGCCCAGCATCTTGTCTCTCATTTTCCCCCTGCTTCTCCTCTCCTCCAACTTGCTCATTACAATCTACTTCTGTTCAACTTTCTTCCTTCTCATTACGTCTCCAAACAATGTGGACTGTCTGCTTCTGATGTGAGTAATTAGTTCTCTCTGTGAGTTAACTTCTTTCAAGATATCTTCATTGCTCTTTCTATCCATCTACGGTGCTCTCATCATACTTCTATAAAACTGTCCCCGCAGCTTTCACATAATTCCTCACTGTCTGCTAACTGTCCATGATTCACTTACTTGAATCGCTTGATCTAGCTCTTGAGACTTCTTTTTCTCACCTTCGGTGACAATGATGTATTATAAAGAATATTCATCTTGTGAAATGCTGCTTTTGATTGAGCCATCCTACATCTAACTTTTTAAATGCATCTTCAATCAGCTGTTATTAAAGTACCTAAATATTTAAATACATCGATTTACTTCAAACTGGTGGTTTCACATTTGTGAAGACATTGTCTTTGTAATTACCATTACTTCTGTTTTTCTGTTATTCAATGTCCTTTGTTTTGATCTTTCAACTAACTCCATAAAATACCTCAACACTGTGATATGATGATCATCAGCAAGGGACACCATAACCTCTTTTCTTTCCCCACACACTCCTCTCTCTCTCTCTGACTCTCTTCTTTTTCTCTGCCTTTCACTTTTCTATGTCTGTCCTGTCTGTCTGTCTTCTGTCTCTCTGTCTCTCTCTCTCTCTCTCTCTCTCTCTCTCTCTCTCTCTCTCTCTCTCTCTTTCTCTCTATCTCTCTCTCTCTCTCTTGTCTGTCTGATGCCTTAACAGGGTTAATCTCCCATCTCTTTAGGCCAAAGGCTATTGGAGTTAACTGGAGAGTAAGGTTGAAGACAAGCGAGCAAGAGGTAGATAATGATACAAATGGGAAGATGACATTTAGAGATGGCCAAACAGCAGTCTGACAGAATGTACAATCAAGGCAAGAGACAGGCAGTGTTAGAGATCCATTGCTGTCACCCTTCATCGTGGAGATGGCAACTGATTGATTGATTGAAGTAGACAGATTGGCAGGTTTTAAGGGGTAACAACGGTTGTACATCGCTAATACATTATGATTTGACATCTCACATAACTTGTTTCAATTGTTCAAATGTCAGACATGATCTGTCTGTGGTGGTCATGTGAGATAAGGACCACCCACACTTACTGGCATGGCACATGATGCTTCTTTGGATGTAAAAGTTTGGAAGAGAAAATGTGAGCTCAAAATAAACAGATGTAAAGAAAATGACAAAGAATCTCACACTTTGGAGATAGAATATACTTGGATAGACAAGGTCTAGTCATTGACCTGAGGATCATTCATTCCATTTCCCCATTTCTTGGTGTTTTTAGTTTACACAATTATATGTTCCTGGTGTACTCCAATCAGTCACCCTCCATGATAAGAAGACTTATCCAGTCCATTAGATTAGGGAGTCTCCATGGCGAAGTGGTCAAACCGTCTGCCTCGCGCTCCGAAGGTTGTGGGTTCGATTCCAGGCTACGTGTTTCGGTTCACGAGTGCATTTTTCTCTGAGACTCCTGGGGGTCGTCACTGGAGCTATGGAGTTCGTGCTTTGTGCGATGCTTTCGGCAGGCCACCCTGCAGAAAGAGACCGTGCCATATGGGATAAAACGCAGTGCAATGAAGTCGAACCTCTCGACTTGTAAGACTTTAAGATCACTAGATAACACATCCTACAACAAGACAAGAGTTCTACCTTTATATAGTAAAACATGTGATCCAGTAGAAATCAGAAGGGGACAGCAGACTGAACAGTCACTTACACACACTGAAGTTGGCTGGTCATATCTGGACAGGTAGAACAGACAGCTGAACATATACCTCAAGACTGCCACATATCTTGTTAGGTGTGGGTTTGACATTGGCCCACAGAGACAAAAATACACACAAAGTTATTGTGGAGTCTCAGGTGTAGCAACATACTGTAAAACACTGAGTTTCTTATGTTGAGATTACCAGAACAACTGCAGCTGAGAAACAGACTGATAACTTTATGTACATATGAGACGGATATAGGAAGTGGGAGGAGAATAAAACGTTAGAGACGGACGACGAGGTGAATATGTCCTCCAGGTTGATAAATTCCATTTACAGCATGTTAACGTATTCACTGAATAGATTATATTGTATGCACCAGTATCATAATGCCATGCATATAATCTATTCCTATAAAAAGTGAACCAGAGAAAACGATTGTTTGCACCTCCAAAGAAGGCATCTTTAAAAGACAACACAAAGGAAAAAGTCACAGGACCAACAAAACGAAAGAAACAGGTAATATAATATGTGGAGAATCATTGTAGTAATCCTACACCAGATAATAGTCAAGTGATGTTAACTTTACATCAGTGAGAGGATATCCCTTGTTATAGAAGTCAGTTTGTTTATAGGTGTACAACTGAAGACTATTGGTAGTGTCTGATAAATAGTTGATGGCTCAACCCCAAAGAGATAAAGGATCCAGAGTTCCTCTTTCTCAATGTGATCCTGCCCGTTAAAATTAATTTAGCTGTTACTGGCTCAATGATTTGAGACCATTAAATAGAGTTTTGGAGAACCAAGGAATACCTCAAGGAAAAAGAATGAAATTTTTACTGAGTATCCCAAATGTCCTTAGGGATGGTTCCTTGCCTCAATAATTAATCTAGGGTAATTGCTTACAACAATTTTAGTATGACAAGAGAACTCTCAAAAGAGACAATAACCTGTAATTTTATCATTTATTATATATAAATGGAACTATTGATTATACATAGTAATAACATACAACAAACAATACAGTACAATTACAATATTATGGGCATATTAGTCTCTTAACTAAGTATCTATCTCCTGGCTGTGCCACTGTATCATACATGGTCCTCAGAGTTGCATCCGTTCTTAAATATTGGGCCTCTTCTGCTGGCCTAATCTGTGGAAAGAAACTGGGTACACCCTGGTTGGTTTACCATCCAGTTATTGGATCTCGGTAACAGTCAGTGTAGAATATTCTTGAGTGTTCTTTATTGTTTTCCCCGGTGATTTATTATATTAGTATTGGCTCACTGGTGTTCTTCACCTATACCTGGATAAAAGGATATGTGATACCTGTCCTGGAAAGGTGGTGAAAATTGGCAGGAAGTTGCTGTGGAATAGTATTTGGCCTCACTATCTCAGCTGCCTCACTCAGTTAAGTGGCTACTGCATTCAGTCAAGCTGCTACAACTACTTTCACAAAGTGCTGCATTCACAAAGTCAGGTCTGGATAATGACCACTACCTGCAATTTTAGCATCACATAATTCTAATGATATCATAAATATGACATTAGAAATGAAATGTAAAAGCCTAAGAACACAACAAGTGAAAACAATAAAATGAATCTTGTTCTTAGAGAAAATAAACATAGAAGAAAGATAGTCTTGGTGTTCTCAATTAGTTATCACCAACATAGTTTGCTCTCACTCCAATCTTCCACTATCAGGTGTTCAAGGTTTAACTAGCAGATGTGCAGTTTCATCTTCACCTATGCCTGTCCTCAGGTCTATAGTTTAAGTAATACCTTGAGTGATTTGGAATTTGACAATTATGTTGACCATTCTCTTCTATGCCTAGTTTTGTTCTCTACTTCATCTTTTCCTATTCAAGAAAAAGGATCTCATACATTAAGGGCTTTTAAAAATCAGTTCCCATTTCAATGAGTATTTGCTTATAAACAATATAAGCACATTATGGTATCATTCTTGTATAGCATTCTGGTGTATTCTTCTTCATTAAATGCTTCAAGTGAGAAGATTTCTTCCATTCTCATGGATGTAATATTTATTATCATCATCAACATCATCATGGTTTCCTTAATCATTGTAATTACAATCATTATCACTATTATCATGCTTATGATCTTAGAAATCATTACATCATTCTAACATTATCATCATAATCATTATTACATCATTTTCATTACATTACAGTCATCATCATCTTTGTAGTACATTATTATCATTACACTAGACCATATGTGTTAACAGGAGTGACATGAACTACAAAGTGGGATTTTGCTTAAATTACACACACAGATGCTGTAATATGCGTAATGTATGATATTGGTTGTGTCGTGCTTAGCGCACAAAACTAGATGATAGTAACATGAATGATATTTTATACACAGTGTCGTTATGCGCCGGAGTGTACTAAATTATTATTTAGTTTATGGGTTACGCCGAAGCAGTTCTCTGGTGATAGTCATGGCATTTCACATCAAGTTGCCGGCTATCCTGAGATTGACTGTTGGCTTATACTCCCTCTCTCTCAGCCTGTAACTTCACTCACTCACTCACTCAAACTCCTCATGCATCAGTCAACATATCCATCTGTGCATGTGGGGTCAATTCACTCATCTCAGACATCATTCATATGTATGGATGATCATTTCACTCAGTCTATAGACACATTCATATTGGTATGGGTGATCATATAGGAATCATTCATCACACATCCTTCATACTGGCATGTAAGGTGGGTGATTTCCCAATGATAACTTAAAATGTTTACCATCATTGATATCACAATGAAATATCTCCTTTCACAATCACTCATCATACACATCATATCTGTAGGAATGACATCATGCCTATGTAGGTGCTTTACACAGAATACATTCACAGATTCAACAAGAATGACATTACAAGGGAATCTCATCCTTCAACCTAACTTATACTATTTCCTGGATATTTAGTCATGCATGCTGATGGGTTTTATCAAATGATACATTCACATCTGTTTAACAATGATGAACCACACATGACACAAGCATGCTCTTCAATGACATAGACATGTGATCATTAGGCACACTTATGAAATTCACCCAGGATTTAGCAACATGAAATCAAGGAGTCACCTCATGCCCTCATCAAATACATGCAATTTATGTGATATCCTAAGTCACATTCAGGCATTATGAATTAAAATACTTCTTGCATGGCGGTTGGTTACGCACTATTATGTGGCACAAATATTATTATTCCCCATGGTTGACAGCCATGTCTATATATTTGCCTTACCCCATGTGTGCTGTACCATCACGCAAATCATGATACCTATAGAACTCTTTTTGGTTCTCATGTGTTCAGGAAATTTAAGAAAACTATTTGTGTGCCCATGTGCTCATGTCAAAAATAAATCTACTGGCTAATTACACATTACTCTAATTTCTCTATTAGTGCTGGCACATGTAAACTAGTTTTTAATCTTACCAGTGGGGCACATGTACAATATGTACTTACCACTGCACTAAGAATTCTGAGTTTCCTTAAGTCTTAAGTACCACTCTAATTCATTGTAGCTTGAGATTCATGCTTAAGAAATAAAAGTTTACAACATGGGTCTAATGTTTATACATTAACTAAGTTGTTTAGCTGGGAGAAAATAAACCACTGTAGTTTTCTCCTAATGTACAGTTTATCTTATGAAAATGATAACTGAGTATAATATTTAGTTTCTACTAGATTAAATTCTTAAGAACTCACCATTCCAAATCATTTTAGATTGAGTTGCTTAAGAAATAAATGTACAACTTGGACTAATGCTTATACATTACATCAGTTGTTTACTTTGGGAGAAAATCAAACTCACTATGGTTATCCTTAATGAATAGTTTATCTATAAACTATAACAATTAACTATATTATAATTAACTTCTTAAAGACTCACCACACGTGTTCACCAAGTCGACTTACCAACTCTTCTTCTGGGAAACGACTCACAACTTATCTAAGATTTAAATAAATTAAATATGGTGTTTACGTTATTTATCATAATGACTTCCACATACTTCGGCGACCGGTTTCAGAGTCTGATTGCGATGTCTTTGTTGGCTGAGGCTTTCCTCCTCTTAGTAATCAAACTATGTTTTATTTTACTATTTGTTTGGGAGGGTGCTCTCACTCCAGCATCTGCCTCTGATCTTCCTGCCTCGTGTGTGTGTGGGTTGGTGAAAAACAGGCTGTGTTCCGGTTGTTACCTGCTATTTATACGGTGCCTTTTTCCGGTTCACGGTTTTCATTGCCAATGGGTATATTAAATCTTGGATCTTACAATTGTGGAACAAACAATTCGGTTGCGGTGAGCTCCGATTTTGTCGTCCTGGAAATATTTAACGCGATGTTACGTTTGTGAAAATACAATATATCACAGGTAGACATTGTCCAATACGTACAGGTACACAACATAGACACATTTCACTGAATTATCACAGCATAATCATCTTTTGTATTTCCGTTCATTTGGTTTTGGGTGTATCCATACGTGTTCTAGTCTCCTCCCGTACATCACACATTGAGAATCTCCATACAGTGCATGAAGACTCTAGGCTCCAAGATCTGCATGTATTTACCAGAATCACATGCTATAAATATTTGTTTTGGGAGTGGGCTGCCTTACCAAATTGGCCTTCATATGTCTCCCCAGATCCCCATCCATGGTGTTCTGGGTGAATTCAGTTGATGATATTCCTCCATGCCACCATCTTGGACCATTAAACATAATTTCTCTCGCTCTGTACCCTCTACCACTGATCTTTCCAGTCATGTTTGTTCATCAAAACTCCTCTCCTCATTTTATAACAAAATAACACCACCTCTGTCTTCTAGTTTCTAATGTGTTGCTTTCATCAACCTCTTTCAGGCACTCATTGTTAGTTACTCTGTTCATCCAAAGTGTTTGCAACATTCATTTCAGAAACATCTTTGTGGCCTCCTAGCTCTTCCTGTTATTTTTTATTCACGTTCCATGATTTACTGCCATACAGCAGGACTTGTTCGATGTAACCCAACTTGTTGGATGTCATACCGTAAGCCATTCGGCTTCATGTTTGTAGTAGAAAAGTTAACATGTTAAGTAGCTAGCAGCGATACCTGACTGCTGTAATAGTTCTTCTTCTTCTTCTTCTTCTTCTTCTTCTTCTTCTTCTTCTTCTTCTTCTTCTTCTTCTTCTTCTTCTTCTTCTTCTTCTTCTTCTTCTTCTTCTTCTTCTTCTGCATTTGTTTCTTATGTGTCCATTCTGACATGAGTCATGAACAAGACAGTTCGCTGGAGGCCTTCACTGGTCCCCCAGGGTTTGTCTTGAAGAGTCTACAATAAGTGGAGTTGTTGATGAGGTACATGTTAACTCCCTAACTCTTGAAGACTGAGGATTGGTTGGGTGCTAGCTCTGTGAGTGAAGTTGTTGATGAGGTACATGTTAACTCCCTGACTCTTGAAGACTGAGGATTGGTTGGTTGCTAGCTCTGTGAGTGAAGTTGTTGATGAGGTACATGTTAACTCCCTGACTCTTGAAGACTGAGGATTAGTTGGTTGCTAGCTCTGTGAGTGAAGTTGTTGATGAGGTACATATTAACTCCCTGACTCTTGAAGACTGAGGATTGGTTGGTGCTAGCTCTGTGAGTGGTTGAGCAATACGCTCATGTAGCCTGGCATTATCATAAAGTATAGCTTTTGTGCAGTCTAAAATACAAGTCTCAATCTGTGTTGATTACTGTAACTCCCATTGTCTCAACTATTTCTATCCAAGCATGTTTTCTTGACAAAGTTAAAAGCTTGGATATTGTTAGCCTGAACCATAAGTGTATTCAGTACCACGTGTGTTAATTACCTAGTTATTCTATTATCCTGTGACCTGTGTTTTACTGCAACAAGACCTGTTGTACCACTTTCAAATAGCATGAGTCTGAATCAGTTTGGAGAAACAGATAGAATTGGTCATATGTGATAGATAGAACAATGAGAAAAAATTAGACAAATTTATCCATTTTCAAGATGGCGACGGACGGTCGTGTTGTTTTGTGTTCGTTAACTTTTTCGCGTAGGGGATGGATTTATTCATCTCTTGCGTGTAATTGGTGTGCCAGGATGTAAAACCAGGAGTTTCTACTCAAGATCTGCGCGGGTGCTACGAAGTTCGTGCATCGAGCGAAGCCATCCTTGAGTGAATTTTCAGCAGCGTGTGTGGTTATCAGCAGTCTGTGTTTACGTTTTTTCAACATGGCGGAACAACGTGTGTTCTCCGAGCGGTCAGCAGTCAACATAACGAAGCGGCGTGGTAGCCGCGCAGGGAGAAAGAAGCAAGGTAAGCGCGGTGGGTTGAGACGTTTTAGACTCAAGTGTCACCGTCTAGGACTCAGGAACATCCGTATTCTATATTGGAACTGTGCCAGTGTAAAACAACGGTACTCTATTTTAGAAACCTTAGTTTAAAGGAACGACATTGTAGCACTTCTGGAGACGAGACTGGGCAATCAGCTACTCCGAATTGCCGGCTTCAAATGTTTCTACAACAGACGACATCTGGGAACGGCGATTCTCGTTCGCGACAGCATGGTGGCGTCAGAGCTAGACATGTCCAGTTGGGACAGTGACGATATACAAATACAGGCGTTGAGAGTTCATTCCAGTATACCATTCGTGTTGGTTAATGTTTATGCCCGCAATGCGAGTGTGGACGCCCAGAAGTGGCAGTGCTTAAGTGGCATATTAGGCCACGAGAGAAATGTTATTTTCTGTGGTGACTTCAACGCTAAAGGCAGATCATGGGGAAACACTTCCTCCAATACACAAGGGGAGGAGCTCGAGACTGCACTGGAAACCATCGACCTGGTTTGTATCAACAGTGGCTGTGTCACCAGGACAGCAAGCCGTCCAGGCGATGAGGACAGTGCTATTGATCTGGCGCTAGTTTCACCTTCACTCACTACAGTGTGTAGATGGGGTGTCCTAGGACACCATGGCAGCGACCACCACCCTTGCAGCATATTGGTGGAGAAAGGCAGAACCAGGCAGCACAAGCTAAAGGTAAAGACGTTCCAGTATGACAGTACAGGGCAAGATGTGGTGAGTAAAATAAGACGTGACAAGCGCAGAACGTTTCAGGGCAGGAAAAAAAGCTGGGAGCAGCCACCGTGGTGGAGTTTCGAGGTGGAGAAGGCTTGGGTGGATAAGCGTAGTGCTGTAAGGAGATGGCAAAATGCCAAGAAGAACAGAGCTGGTCATCCTAGTCCCTGCTTGCACTTAGAAAGAGAGATGCACACAAAAGTAAGCTATTTAAAAAAAACTGGTCAAGGTGGTTAAAAGCGAAAAATGGGCAGAGGTGTGTCAAAGAGTAAGCACAGACAAGTCACTGAAATTGTTCTGGCGACTACATAAAAGCATGAGTGGTGTAGTCAAGAATAAGAGCATTTCTGACTTCCAAGGTGCTGACCTCATCTGGCAGAGGACTGACGAGGACAAGGGCAAAGCCCTCTTTGAACGCTACCTTGAGCAGAGCAACCAGACAGACATGGGAGGCCGAAATCTGGCCAAGGAGGTCACCTCAGACAGATGCAAGGCCCAGAACACTTCGGATGAAGACACAGTGACAGTGAAAGAAATCAAGGCTGTGCTTCGACGATCAAAAAACAGTGCTCCAGGTCCTGATGGCATAAGATACGACGACATAAATAGGTGTACCGACAATGAGCTAGAGAAACTAGCAGACATGTACAACAACAGTATAGGGAGTGCTAGCATCAAGGAGGAATGGTTACACAGCTATCTGATTCCCTTGACGAAGCCTGACAAAGACCACAAAAAAATTCAGGGATATCGAATTATAACCATGCAGAATACAATAGGCAAGCTGCTGGAGAAGGTAATTGCCAGGAAAATATCAAGCCAACTAGAGAGGCAAGGTGTTTTCTCACCTACCCTGGGTGGGTACCGTCCAAAAAGAGAAACCTGGACCAATGCAGCAGTCTTTGCCCATGATGTCTATGAAGGTTTCCACTCAGGCACTGAAACCGTTGCTGCAGCGATTGATCTTGAGGACGCATACAACAGAGTACCACTGGATTTTTAATGTTTCAGCTTCTTGAACTAAACGTAAGTCCATTCCTCCTTAGTTGGATCGCTGCAGCCCTCTTCCAACGGAAAGTAGTTTTTAGATGTGGCAGTTGGACTTCGGAACCAACAACAATATACCCTGGCCTACCACAGGGATCACCATTATCTCCGGTACTGTTCAACGCCTACACAGTGAGAATCACCAGTGAGCAGATCACTGGACCTGGCAGGACATTGTCATATGCCGATGATGTTTTAGTGTATCGTCAGGGTAAGGATAGAGAGGAGGTTGCTGTGGAACTACAAACCGAACTCAATCGCATAAGTACTTGGTGTGATGAAGCTGGGGCAATGGTCAACCCAACAAAGGCAACAGTGACTTGGTTCTCGTTGAATAATCATATTGTCAACAATCCAACACCAACTGTAATGCTGTGTTCAGAGACGGTGGAAAGAACGCAGGCAATGAATTACCTGGGGATACGGTTTGATCGAAGCCTTGCTTATAATGTGCACATAGACCAGGCGATAACAAAGGCCAAGCGGGGTTTGGCAGCGATGCGGGTGATGGCGGCAGCAAACTGTGAGCAGCGCCATCTATGTCTTCTGTACGAGGGGCTGGTCATGTCTGTTTTGGAGTATGCAATGGCAATCCTGACTCTCAGCCATAAGCTGATAGAAAGGATGGAAAGGATACAGAATGAAGCTATGCGCATTATTCTTGGATGTACAAGAGATACAGCATGCAGGGCGATGCGCTACCTTCTTGATTTTCCAACCATTGAAGAGAGAATACAAGTTTGCAGGGCACGCGCCTACCTCAGAATTAACGCAAACACACAACATCCACTGCATAGTGAAATTAGGAAGGTGAAGGGCAGCAGGTTAAAAAGAGGACGGTCGTGGATGGGTCAAGCCGAAGACATTCTTCAACAGGTGTGTTCACTTGAGGACTTAGAACCTGGCGAGGAGTGGGTACAAGTGCCAACAGACTTCTGCACATCCTTTTCAGTGTTCATCCAACTAGATAGAAAATGCAGACAAGAAAATCCGGCTGCTGTTGAGGCTGAAGTACAAGCGTTGATTTTCGAGAATTCGCTAGACGGTGACGCGGTCATCTACACAGATGGGTCGGTCGTCCGACATGTGAGAAGCTCATGGGCCTTTACAGCTCGGGCCGGAGGGAGAATTGTGAAGGAGGACTCTGGTGCTTTCACTGAAACCACAAGTAGCCTGACCATGGAAGTCATGGCAGTAAGTAAAGCAATAACATGACTCGAGACACAGACATTCACTAGGGCTTGTTTCCTTAGCGACTCAATGAACATGATCAAGAGGATAGAGGAGGGGTCGATCCGAAGAGAATGGTTGCTGCCTCTGAAGCGGTCTCGGCTGGCAAAGATTAGTTTCATCTTCGTGCCAGGGCATGCGGGAGTAAAAGGAAATGAGCGGGCTGACAAGCTCGCAGGTGAGGCTACTGTGGAGGGACGGACGCGCCATGGACCAGGCTGACATTCTGAATGCTCTACGAGAAGTGAGACTTTTGCGAGAACCAAGTGATGACTGTGAATCTACAATAATGGCCAGACTGCGAGAGCAGCAAATTAAAAGAGGGGTGGCCAAACAAGAACACTACTCAGTAAGCCAAAGAAGATTGATAAACCAACACAGAACTGGCGTCGTTAGCCGCTACACGCTGCGGGATTTGCTGAGGAGGGGATCCAAGCACTTATGGACTGAATGGTTCGATGTGCAACGAGGATGATCTGTCGACTAACTAACTAACTATCCATAAAATAATGACAGCAACACAAGAAACGCCAGTTCTAGAGAGGTGCAGGATTGAGCAATGTTATGTTTTGTTTCCTCAAACAGAGAATTCTTCACAGTCTGCATATCAATGCCTGCGGTGATAGTCACCAGAAAATGCAATACTGTAACTGTTGATATGACTTGTTGTGCTGTTGGACATAACATTGCAGCTACATGTAAATCTTGATCATTTAATGTTGTTTAATTATTATGTAATACACAACTATTTTAGAGAAAGAAGCGGACAGACTCTGAGAGTGAGGAAGAGGAAGTCCATGTGTATCCATTTAGAAAGATCAGAAAGTCAAGTTACATGTCACTTGCCACCCTTGATGATGATGATTTTCTCTGTAAGTTTGTGAACATGTTGAACTTTGTGATTAGTTACCATTGTGCTCTTTATCCCACAGTTGTTGCTGTTTGTATTTACTTGTGTGTTGTACATCTTTACAATCATAGCTGTAATCTTATTCACTGTTGTATTATTGCTGTTATAGCTGTAGTTACCTGATCCTTTCAACATAGCCAGCGGAGCAGTCAGACTTGTGCAGAGTTATAATTACATTAAGCAGGGAATGGCCAGCAGGGGCCACGGAAGTGGAAATCCAGCAACTAATTCAGGACAATGCTCACTCGAGTGATGCGATTATCTACACAGATGGTTCGGTGTCAAGAGGTGAGAGAAGTGGCTGGGGGTTCATAGCCAAAGCTATTGGTCGATGTTTGGGGCAGGAGAGCCTGGCATATGATACCACAACATCCAGCCTAAGAATAGAAGTGGAGGCAGTCACTGCGGCTCTCCGCTGGATGGAGAATACGACACACACACACCCACACATCGTGATTGTAACTGACTCAGAAAGCATGCTGACGAGGGTGAGGACGGGCAGACTTCGTGCGGAGTGGCTTGCTTCGCTTCGGAGGTCACGGGTGACAAGCATCGCCTGGATCTTTTCTCCGGGGCATGCCGGTGTGCTGGAAAATGAACAGGCGGACAGATTGGCTGGCTCTGCAGAACTTGGTGGAGTATTGATACATGCCAAGGCAGACGTGGTTGCGGCCTTGTGGGAGCACGTGCACACCTCGGAGGAGCAAATGGATTCACCATGGTCTGGCAAGAATGAGACAACGAGGAGTGACGAGGGGATCTGGCCGACGCTCAACGCTCAAAGGAAAGGCGAGACGGACTTATAATCAGATTGCTACTGGTACTATTTTCACAGTGCTGTAGAGGAGAGTCTTAACTGAACTAAGTGACACGAAGCCCGGCAGACTGTAGTTATATGTCTTGCTTTATTCAAGATATTTCAAAAGGCATAATTTAGACAATAAAAGTCTAGATGATAAAAGACGTCCGACCAGTATGGCTTCGAGTTAGTAACTCCTCTCTATCCTGCTTCTACGTCAACGCGTGAGCGTCCCTGGATCCCTAACTACCCGGTGCTCACGCGTGCCTCAGCTAATAGATTCGTTTTCCCTTTGCACGCCATGCCAACCAACCCAACCCCTTGAACAGAGGATACTCTGTTATACTATTAGTGTTGGAACGCTTCGCTGACTGCTGAGGATGGGGACGGAGCACTTATGGGAATGCCCCGAATGCTGTGATGTCGATTCCTAAATCAATCAATCAATCAATCAATCCTTTCAACATACACAGTAAGGCACTACTCGGAAATATCTAGCATCTCAAAAACAAAAACAAAAATATTATGAGATATGCTGATTGCACAATTTTTATAGCAGTCTTGAAAGTAGTTTGTAAGCCATTCTAGACCAGGTAAAAAGGAGCAGAAAAGAAAGGATTGTCATTCAATATGAACTAAACTAAATGCGTGACAGTCTCCATGAGTCCTAGTTCGGGTCTTATTTCGGAGAAAGATGTTCAGGCCTCGTTCAACTGTTCTATTACCATGTTATATTTAGGGCTTAAGTGGTGTTATCTTTCTACTTTTGCTTGTGGGGTTGTTCTGCTGGTTTCAGTTGCTGTGTTATCTAAAGCTTATTGTTTTGGTGCTGCTTTTTACTTTGTTGCTGCTTTTCACTTTGCTGCCTTGGTCACTGTCGTGTCTGTTCAGTTTTGCACACTTCCACGGTTTTGTGGCATTGGAGGATGGTTCCAACTTCTTTTGGTTGTTGCTTCATTAGTGTCCTTAATTCAGGTTGGTAGTCATGAGAAGGACTTAGCAGGATTCATCATTGTTTGGTTCTCCACCGATCTTTTCTATGTCGTGGCTTGTCATTGTATCTTTGGTGTCTGCAATCTGATCTATATCTAGAGCCTTCCTCTCTTGTCCTCTGTAATGTGGACTCGTCTTCTCCTCTTGTTTTCCATTGTGC
Organism: Cepaea nemoralis; assembly: GCA_014155875.1. Lineage (NCBI taxonomy): Eukaryota > Metazoa > Mollusca > Gastropoda > Stylommatophora > Helicidae > Cepaea > Cepaea nemoralis. The sequence goes on along the minus strand of JACEFZ010019934.1, from coordinate 91,263 downwards.
GATTTTCTTCATCTTACTGACTTCCTTCATGTGACTAATTAATAAGGTCAGCAGTTTACAATAACTGTTCACTTTTGAAAGTTTAAGTATATTTGTTCTACCTCACAGTCAGTTAGAGGGTCAATTCTCAGCACAGTCAGTTAGTTGTCATATAATCCTCATTGCACATTGGACCATTCAGCCCATAAGTACTCAGATCCCCTCCTCAGTATCTCCCTCAGTGTGTAGTGGTGTATGATACCAGTTCTTTGATCCCCTGCATAGCACTTGTGTCTGGCTTCACCACTTTTAACTTGATGTTCTTGCAGTCTGGTCATGGTTGTCTCTTGATTCTGTTAATTGCCCTACCTCTCTGACGACATTCAGTCTATCAGCCCGGCCCATTGCATGTCTGCTTTACACAGTATCTCGGACCACAAGCCTGTCAACTTGCTCATTTCCTCTTACACCAGCATGTCCTGCAACATAAATAGACCCGGTTTTTATCAGGCTTGACCTTCTGTCGTGTCTTCCTTTAAAGTGTCGTCCCTGGAGTGAGGGGAGTCAACACCCACATTATAATTTTTCTTTCCTATCCATATCCTGGAGAATCCACCAGCTTCCGTCCAACACACTCCATCAGCCCGTGGACACCTTTTCCTATCACTCTCTCACTGTCGTACTATGCCCCCTCTCATTCTCCCCCAACGCAACATATTCAACAACTCTTGCTTCTACAAATTAATAAAGATTAATTTATTAAAAGAAAAGTGTAAGGTATATGAGACGTGTATGCGAAGAAAATGTGTGTCGTGTATTCTAATGTAAATGTATAGGTCAGACCACAGAGTTCATGTTCAGAGTCCACTCATCATGGCAAGGATTACACGTCATCACAAGAATCAGCACAATGGCCCTCACCGAAGTCGTGTCCTCTCCAGACATGTCCTCCTCCAGGAGCTCTGATGACCATGAGATCTGAATCCCATTCAACTATATAATCCGTGGAAAAAATAATATTATTGTTCCTAATACAACTGTTCCTAATAGTTTATAGAAACTCAGACTTCATAATTCCTGCGCAGTGAAAAAAACATGGAACACTGTCCTATGTACATGACGTTTTGTCTTCTTGCGAAATGTTCTATAGTTCTCACTATTAAACAGTTATTGTCTATACTCCAATATAGTCCTTTATTTATGTTCTAGTCATAAGTGAACTGAATATCCATCACTACTGGTGTGTTAAAACTGGTATGACCTAAAACTCATTCGGTATTTATCCTGTGGGATACATATACCATTCAGCTCCACTGAGCAATGTTTATCAGCTTCTTCTAGCATAGACCCATTGATAAAGTTGCTGGCCAATCTTCCTGCGCCAAACTTTATCCGGGATCGGATTTTTCCTTGGTTCTGTGTTCTTCCTTCCAACCAGAGGGAACCTGTAAAATAAATCATACAACTGGTGATAGCCTCCCCGTCACTGATCTCTATTAGATGATCGTGGCCATTGGCCCTTGCTCAGCAAAATACAATGAACCCAACTCTGTCAGGGACAGATGAACTGAACACATAGGTTTTCATCAGGCCAAGACAAGAAGAAAAAAAAACAACCAACAGCGTGCGGACCCCCCCCCCCCCCCCCCCCCACCAGGGAGCATCCACTGGAAGATCCCAATTATCCCCCATTACTCAATTCTCAACTAGTAGAGCTTATCAACACTACACTAATCTATTTTCAACTAACAGAGCCAAGTATCACTTCCCTACTCTAGCTAGTTTTCCACTAACAGTACTAATCATCACACTCTAGTTTTAACAAGGCTACAGCCTATATTAATTAGAACTAATTATAATAGGTTCTACCTTATACGGCACTGCAGTTTTTACTCAATCACATCTAAGTTTGCCATGACAGGCACGTGTAAAATAAATATGATATATCCCGCACACGTTAGATGTTCTTAACTCCCTAACCGCAGTGCCAAAGCACGTCTTCCTAGATCGACGTTTCGAGTTACACTCGGTTGTCCCCAAATCTGGTTTTTGGCAACCGCCTAAAATTGGTCACGTGACGTTATTTTATATGTGCACACAGGTGTTATTTTGGGCCGATCATCCCTTGTCAGGAATCCATCTCCCCTGGCTTAGTCACTCTCAGAGTTGTCATCACTTGTTTTGACTCCCAAAACAATCCAGCGAGTTCCTGTACGATCCCAACAACGAACTTCCACAACACGCCGCCAATCCGCGTGATGTCCGGAAACTCTAAATGACAGACGGGACTATTACATGTCCCTAGCTGGCAATTATACGTTGATCCGACCTGTTGATAAACTATCAAAGTGGTGTATTGAGTCATCTCACTCACTTCCCCTACACATCTGCAGCTGTTAACTTTGCCCGACCTGTGATGGTTGACATCTGATTGTAACCAGGATCTGACTGGTTCTATCTGTATTCGAATGTTGATAAACTGTCAAAGCGATGCAGGGATTTATCTCACTCACCACCGAATGTTCCTAATCTGTCGACCAGATGTAAACACGTGCAGCTGCAACCCCGACTGTTTTCTCTGGATTTGTTGAAACAACCTGTGGCCTCGAACATGCCGCTAATCAGAACGCCTTTTATTCTCATCACTGGTTAAATCACGTTGGTCTATTATGTGACACCTTCTAAGAGACTTCACTGACTGTCTTCAAGCCCAGCCCATCTCAATCTTCCTGAGTGTACTCAGTGAGTGTCTGAGAAAGCATGCCTGCGTGAAAGTCTGTGTCTCCAGCCAGGCTATAGCTTCAGTTACTGCCATGACCTCCATAGTCAGGCAACTTATTGTCACGGTTCTCTCTCCCACCTGAGCCACAAAAGCCCATGAGCTCCGCATCTGTCCAACAATTATCCCATCTGTGTAGATGACCACCTCACCCTCAGTATAATTCTCAGAAATCAAGGCTTGAACTTCTGTCTTCAGTCAGATTTTAAGTATCCTAACTTAATTAAACATCTCCATCTATATTGATTTTTTTTTTTTTTTGTGGAGCTGGAAATCTTGAGGTGATTATTATATTAGCTCATTTGAAAGATTATCCATCCATCCATCATGTGCCATGCCGGTAAGCGTGGGCGGTCATGTTCTGCCATCTCACTCGATCACCAGAGTCGTGGATCAGTTCCGTGTTTCTGTCTCGACCATGCCACAAGGCCAAGCCATCCAGATACTTGTTTCTAGGTCTTCCCCTTGGTCTGTTTCCCTCGATCTTACCAGTTGTCACCAAGTTCTCCAAATCATTTCTTCTCATAACATGTCCAAAAAATTGTGACTGTCTACGTCTAATGTCTCTGATCAGTTTACGATCTTCATTTGTTTCTTGAAGGACTTGTTCATTGGTCTTTCTGGCTGTCCATGGTACTCTTTGCATTTTCCTCAGAAACCACATTTCTACAGCCATCATTATATGCCACTCAAAATCTAATTTTCATAGTATGAACATAAGTATTAGAGAACACACTATCAGAATGTGCAGCAACCAGTCATATAATTAATGTTTTCTGTATTCACACGGCAGACTGTGAGGACTGCAGGCAAGAATATGACGGGGACTGTCCTGTACATGGACCACTGCTAGTTGTTGAGGATACTGAGGTTATTCTTGTTGTTTTATCAGTCTGATGACTTTTCTGACTTTATATGCACATAATCATTGACTTATATCCGCAGTGTCAAGCTGTTCCTTGTTCTTCTCTCATTGTCTGGGACATTGAACACACTGTTGACTTCAAAGACGGCCATCAAGTTGATACACAGAAGCAGTGCCTCCTTTACCATCTTAGTTTGACAGTGTGATTATGTCCATCCAGTGTACACTGGCAGCAAGCATCATTGTCTCTTTTTAACATAAATCCATTTTTTTCTGCCTAAAGATATAGACACCACAGATTTGCACATACAGCTTATCTGTAGTGAAATTAATCTGACACATCTGACCTCGGCTAATGATAGTTCACTGAGGCTCACATATTCAGTCAACTACATACCACTCAGCCTGCAAGCCTGACAGCCCGATTGATAGGGGTTCAACTTTGCAATGTTGAGGATTTTAAAAATTGGCTTAGACTCTCATGTTGACCCAGCCTAAAATTGGCACCAGAAAATGTCTGGGAGAGTAAAGGCAGCTGGTGTGATGTTGACGTGTCAGTTGGTCTACAGATATGAGGCTAGCACCATATGTCTATTATATCTCACAGCTTGAGGAAAGGGCTCTTTACTTGTACACTCAGCAGCCTGGAGGACACAGTAGCTCAGTGGCAAGCATGGTATGCTGAATGTTTGTATAGCCTTAATAGCAAGTATAAACATTCTTTTGGGCTTGCAGATGAGTCCAAGTGTAAGGGGGAGGGGGGAAATGAGAAGTCAGTTGAAACATGCCTCGCAAACGAAGACTGGCTGGCTGGCAAATATGAAGATATTTGCACTCGAAGGAATGCTGGAAGTTTAATATACCCTGTGGATGTGACAACCCATCTGCATTGTTTTTGACTGTATGAGGTGTCAGCCATTCTGAAAGCAATGGCTGACTACTGAATAAAATTGCCTAGTAAATCACAAAAAGCAAATAAATGATGTGATTAATTGCAACATCCTGAAAATAATATGCAACTAACTTAAATGTCTAGCTATTTGAACTCTGAGACTTGTTTTACAGTTTTAAAATATTTAGTTGGCCTGTAACTTGCCCCTTTTCAAGATATTAAAATATGAATTCTCATCTTTTATTTTTGTTCAACTATTAAAGGTACAACCAACATGTCTAAGTGAATCTGATGAGTACAGCAAGAGAACTCTACCAGAGGGTCTAGTCATCAAGAAATCCAAGATTCCAAATGCAGGTTTGGGTGTGTTTGCAGTGAAAGACTTTCCTACTCGTACTAGATTTGGACCTTACAGAGGGAAGAAAGAAGTGAATGAAACAATCGCCCATGAGTCTGGTTATAGTTGGCAGGTGAATTATGTTCATAACAATGTCAACGTTTCTTTGTATTGAAACAGGCAGTGTTGACTCTGAAATACATTTCTTTAACAAATATGTTATGTTATCAGCTACAACATCTCAGTGACTGTCTATTTTAGTATGTGCTTTATTTCATCGTCTCTGTGGTGAAGGGAGTTACGGACAGAGTTTGTAATACCTCGTTTTACACACAGCTGCGAGCGATTTGCCAGCAGACCGCTTTGTCTTGGTGTTTTATAAAATGGTATGAGTGCCGGTCATTTAGAAATCAAAGGCAAACTACTGAGCGTAAACTGGCAAGAAATTTAAAAAATGCTGTGGTTGACTGCGACATCCTGTAAAGGATGTGCAGCTAATTTAACTTTATTTCTACAATTTTTAAAATGAAAATGAACATGTTCTGAAGTTATGGAGAATCTGGATTTACTTGGAGTACCATGGTGTTGATTCTACATTAACAATTGACAACAAGAGATTAGAAGCACAGATCATTTCTCAAAATCGTCAACTTCCAAGCTTGGAAACATACAAATACTCATTTTGAAATCAGAATCGATGTTTTTGTCTGGCAAGATTTTATTTACTTGTGTCATTGTTGCTGACGACGCCAGCCTTGTACTGTACATATAGAATTGAAAAATCACTGAACTGTTGCACACAACTCTGTTGTATTCCATTTTGCATGTACAGATGGACATGGTTGAGATGCAGTTATCTGTACTAGCAGAGATCTTGTGGTTGCTGTTTATTGTGACTGACTTCTGTATATTTCTTAAGTCTGTAGTCTAAAAATGATCTAATATGGTGAGAGGAGAAGGTGAGATACTGTGGACCTGAAAGCATGCACAGATAAACGGGACAAAAGGAGAGGCCTAATATCAGGATGCCGGCTTCCTGGCCTAGAGGTTAGCGACTTTTCTCCGTAACCTCGTATACTCTCGTCAGTAACGTGACGACGGTGAGAATCAGCAGTGGTTCGAATCGCGTTGGTAACTTACGAGGTATGTGAGCCGGCCGCTCAGAAAGCAATGGCAAATTACTGAGCGTAATCTTGCAAAGAAATCAACAATCAGCTGAAAGATGCTGATGTTGACAGAGATGTCCTGTGAAGGATATGCAAACATTTTTATTTTTTAATATCAGGATCGTCTGCCTGAGGATCCAGGATAGAACCTAAAGAACAGGCAATGAAAACATTATCTTGACTTAGCCATCTGCTGCAAAGTTTTGTGCCAATTATGTTCCAGACAGTCAGGCAGGATGAATGATCTGACAATAATTCATATAATTATAAGGATGCTGGACAAAGCATCAATATTACCGCTTAAGTCCATAAGTTATGATTGAAATCCTTGTAAGTGGCTATGTCGGACATCACTCTGACCCCCTCCCAAGTGACAGCAAACAACATGTAACAAGTTAAGTTGGTAAATGATCTTTGTTCATTGCTGTAATCTCTTACTGTTCACATGTTCAACATTTTGTCTTTGTGTATTTATGTGTTTGGTGAGTGTTTTAGAGTTTCAGATCACAGATAGATGATGTTTATAATCTTGACATATAATCTGCACATGATGTTCTATGAACAGATTATGAAAGATGGACAGACTTCTCACTTTGTGGATGGTGAAGATCCAAGCAAGTCAAACTGGATGAGGTATGTCAACTGTGCCAGACATGAAGATGAGCAGTGTGTGACAGCCTACCAGTATCAGGGAGAAATCTACTACAGATCCCACAAACCAATCTGTGCTGGAACAGAAATATTAGTGAGTGCAACTTTCTTTTCTGGTGTGGCTGTGGCCATTGTCGATGGAGATTTAATTATTAGAACACCCAGAAATAACTGCACATGATGTCAATGATAACACATATTTCTAACATTGAGCAGTCTACATTATGACAACAAACAATACAGCTGATTTGCACCTGAGCTTTACCAACTGAGTTGGTGTTCATGTCTCTCCACAGATTTTGGTCCTTGGGTTCTGTATCAACTCTGCTGATGATATTCCTCCATGCCAACTCCTCAGTCCATCCAGCATTTCTCTTGGTCTGCGACTTTTCCCACTGATCTTTTCAGTTGTCATGATGTTTTCCACTGCCTCTCTTCTCATGACATAACCAAAGAATGTTTTTTGTCTCTTCTTTACAGTTGTATATAATGTTCTATTTGAATAACCTCTTCATTGTCATTGTTAGTTACTCTGGCAGACCAAGCCATTTGCAACATTCATCTTAGAAACCACATCTTCTTTGCTTACAAGTTCTTCCTGTGTTCATTCATGATTCACTGCCACACAGCACAACAGGTTCCATATAATATTTCAGTAATCTCTTTCTCACATTCAGTGATATAGTGACTTACTAGAAGTTAGTTTTTTCATGAGTTACTAGAAATTAGTTTTTCATGATTTTATTGTTTTGTAAAATACTGTAGCTGCAAGAACAAGGAATAGAACATGATCTTAGTAACTTTGTGTTACTTGCCAACATTCTCAGTTTGCAGAAAGCAAGACACGTCTACTAAACCAAAATATAGCATAAATAAGTATTCAGCAGACAATAATGTTTCTTTGTGACTGCTATAAATGATGTTAGGAAGAGTGGATAATCTGTATTGGCTGTGAACCAGTGGTCCTATTTCAGAAATGTGAATCTTAGCATTGTTTGGTTCAGATATTGGTATAGTTGTGTGTTTCTTTTGCTTGTCAGCATTGCCAGTTTTATTTTAGTTTCACTGATAATAATAATAATAATAATAATAATAATAATATATTTCTATAACTGTTTTTTGGCATTCACATTCCATGTGCTGGATATATTGTTGTACTGACATCATTTCCTGTTATCATCCTACACTCAACAGTATAGTTTGTTACTTATTATTGTATGTCGCTTAAAGTTTAGTTTGTTACTTATTATTGTCTGTCACTTACAGTATAGTTTGTTATTATTGTATGTCACTTACAGTATAGTTTGTTATTATTGTATGTCACTTACAGTATAGTTTGTTATAAAAACACATCATTTCAGGTATACTATGGTGACAGTTATGCTCAGGATTTGGGCATAAATAGTCCCAAATTTGGAAGAAAATTTCTCAGAAAGAATAATTTGCAAGAATCTGATGTACATACAGAAAGTGATGGTAGGTAGTGTGTTTCTGTGGTAATATTAGTTCGTTGTTTTACAACTACATGGCTTAAAAGCATTTACATGTAGAAACACAAAGAAAAAAATGCTGTTGAATATCCTTTACAGGACGTAGCAGTCAACCCCAGCATTTTTGGCTGTTTTTCTGGGCAAGTTTACTTTCAGTAGTTTGCCATTGCTTTCTGAATGACCAGTACCCATACCATGTTATTAAAAAACCCACCAACGTAAGGCGGTCTGCTGCCAAATCCCCAGCAGCTGTGTTTGGAATGCGGGATTACAAACTGCGTCCGTAACCCTTCATCACGGAGCAGGCTTTGAAGCATTTACTTACATAAACAGAAAGAAGGAGCATGTAAAACAAAATACACTGAAGAAATCTGTCAGAGCAAACATTTGCCACCGCGCGCTTATATCCATGATAATAAACGGCATGGCTATCTTTCCTCAGCAGGGCAAAAACAATGATAGCTAGAATCATGTACATTATAGTCCATCCTTTCTCAAGTTTCTCTGAATATACAGTATATTAAAGAAAAGTTGGTCACCAAGCAGTTTCCTACTGTGATGTGATATTGCAATCACATTTCACAAGCCTGACTGCAAGGAGGAATAGGTGGCTGTTTTGCAATAATGACGGTCAACTGACATTATCTGCGCATTTCACTATCAACTTTGCTATTGTGCCTGCAATATGGTATATTGTATATTTTAGTGAATGTAGCACATGATTCAGTGCATGATCTTTTCACAAACATACAATAGTTGTTGCTTCTTCCTAAAAATATGAAATTGTTATGTTAAATGAGAACATAGAGGGGGGTGGTAGTGGATGCCTCCATGCTTTGAAGGTCATGGGCTCAATTCTGGACTCTGTTATTTGGTTTATGAGTGCAATTGTTTGGAAACTGCTGGGGATCTTTGATGGAGTTACACAGTCATGCTGTTTGTGATACTTTAGGCAGCTCGACCAGCAGAAAGAGACTGGGCCATATGGAGTAAAGCCCGGTGCAATGAAGTTGATCTTACGTCTTTAAATCCATGTAAATGAGAACATATGATGTCCGTATTCTTGACATTTTACATGTGAAATTGAATCGTACAGCAAATTCATAAATTCACCAAATAATTTTCACGACCATTTGAAGAATACATTTTCTTTTTCATTTCCTATTTCAGAAATATTCTCTTGTGCTGATTGCCATTTGTCCTTCAATCAGTCTTGGTATTTGCAAAGACATATAAAATACAGGCATAATAACAAATACTTGGAGCTGAATTGCAACAAACTGCATGTAGACCTACCACTGGTAATAAACAATTTAATAAATGTTGAAAGTCAACATGAAACGTGTGATGTAAATTTGACATTAAATGACATTGATAATACAAAACTGACTGTGACAACACTGTCACAAAGTATTCAGAATCATGTGAACACAGCTAATGTGAATGAAGCTGGGATTTCTTGTAATTTTAGCTCACAAAATGATTATACTGATAAAGAAAATAATAAGCTCTGTGGTTCTAATATGTACACTAACCTGACCAGAGATGATGAATGTGACATAGAATGTAAAATTGTAAAGTCCAGCATAAATGAAGATCCTGGTAAAAAGTATAAAATGTGTTCTGTCAATGGTGAAGAGTGTCACAAAATGTATCTACAGAGGGACAGAGCAATATTGACAGGAGGAAACACTTATAATCCTGGTGATACTTTTACTGTGGTCTTTGCTAACATTTGTAGTGTACAGGTAGACAAAAGAATACATACAGGAGAGAAGCCTTACACGTGTGATGTTTGTAATGTTGATTTTAATAAAAATAGTAGCTTAAAAAGACACAAAAGAATACATACAGGAGAGAAGCCCTACAAGTGTGATGTTTGTAATGTTGGTTTTACTGAAAGTGGTAGCTTAAAGAAACACAAAAGAATACATACAGGAGAGAAGCCTTACAAGTGTGATGTTTGTAATGTTGGTTTTACTGAAAATAGTAGCTTAAAGAAACACAAAAGAATACATACAGGAGAGAAGCCTTACAAGTGTGATGTTTGTAATATTGGTTTTACTCAAAATGGTCATTTAAAGAAACACAAAAGAATACATACAGGAGAGAAGCCTTACAAGTGTGATGTTTGTAATATTGATTTTTCTGAAAATGGTAATTTAAAGAAACACAAAAAAATACATACAGGAGAGAAGCCTTACAAGTGTGATATTTGTAATGTTGGTTTTACTGACAATTATAAGGTTACAGATACACAAAAGAATACATACAGGAGAGAAGCCTTACAAGTGTGATGTTTGTAATGTTAGTTTTACTACATATTCTATCTTAAAGAACCACAAAAGAAAACATACGGGAGAGAAGCCATACAAGTGTGATGTTTGTAATGTTGGTTTTACTGAAAAAGGTAGTTTAAAGACACACAAAAGAATACATACAGGAGAGAAGCCTTACAAATGTTATGTTTGTAATGTTGGTTTTACTAAAAGTGGTAGCTTAACGAAACACAACAGAAAACATACAGGAGAGAAGCCTTACAAGTGTGATGTTTGTAATGTTGGTTTTGCTGTCAGTAGTAACTTAAAGAGCCACAAAAGAATACATACAGGAGAGAAGCCTTACAAGTGTGATGTTTGCAATGTTAGTTTTACTACAAGTGGTAGCTTAAAGAACCACAAAAGAATACATACAGGAGAGAAGCCTTACAAGTGTGATGTTTGTAATGTTGGTTTTGCTAACAGTAGTAACTTAAAGAACCACAAAAGAAAACATACAGGAGAGAAGCCTTACAAGTGTGATGTTTGTAATGTTGGTTTTACTGAAAATAGTAGTTTAAAGAAACACAAGAGAACACATACAGGAGAGAAGCCTTACAAGTGTGATGTTTGTAATGTTAGTTTTAATGAAAGTGGTCGTTTAAAGAGACACAAAAGAATACATACAGGAGAGAAGCCTTACAAGTGTGATGTTTGCAATGTTAGTTTTACTGAAAGTGGTCGTTTAAAGAGACACAAAAGAATACATACAGGAGAGAAGCCTTACAAGTGTGATGTTTGCAATGTTAGTTTTACTGAAAGTGGTCATTTACAGAGACACAAAAGAATACATACAATATAGAAGCCTTACAAGTGTGATATTTGTAATGTTAGTTTTACTACAAGTGGAGATGTAAAGAAACAAGAGAATACATACAGGAGAGAAGCCTTACAAGTGTGACGTTTGTAATGTTAGTATTACTACAAGTTATCATTTAAAGAGACACAAAAGAATACATACAGGAGAAAAGCTTTACAAGTGTGATGTTTGTAATGTTAGTTTTACTACAAGTGGAGATTTAAAGAAACACAAAATAATACATACAGGAGAGAAACCTTAGAGGTGTGATGTCTGTAATGTAGGTTTTACTGTAAGTGGTAATTTAAAGGCACACAAGAGAATACATACAGGAGAGAAGCCTTCAAGTGTGACGTTTGTAATGTCGGTTTTACTATACGTGGAGATTTAAAGAAACACAAAAGAATACATACAGGAGAGAAGCCTAACAGGTGTGATGTTTGTTATGTTGGTTTTACTGAAAGTGGTCATGTAAAGACACACAAAAGAATACTTACGGAAGAGAAGCCTTACAGATGTGATGTTTGTAATGTTGGTTTTACTGTAAGTGGTAATTTAAATAGACACAAAAGAATACATACAGGAGAGAAGCCTTAGAGATGCGATGTTTGTAATGTTGGTTTTACTGTAAGTGGTAATTTAAAGAGACACACAAGAATACATACGGAAGAGAAGCCTTACAGATGTGATGTTTGTAATGTTGGTTTTACTGTAAGTGGTAATTTAAAGAGACACAATAGAATACATACGGAATAGAAGCCTTACAGATGTGATGTTTGTAATGTTGGTTTTACTGTAAGTGGTAATTTAAAGAGACACAAAAGAATACATACAGGAGAGGAGACTTAAAAGTGTGATGTTTGTAGTAGAAGATTCACATCAGTATTCAACTGAAGCAACACAGAAAGCAGCATACGGGTACTAGTCTTGTAATATGAAGTTTGTTTTATTTAAAAGATCTGTACATTACAAAATTCTTATTTAAATGTCAAGTATAATGTATTAAGCTCACATACACATTGATGTCCTCATGTCTTGCATATATATATATATATATATATATATATATATATATATATATATATATATATATATATATATATATATATATATGTATAAAACAGACAATAATTACAATCTGAGTTTGCTTACATTTCGTCAGCTAGTCATGTTTAGTTTAGTCGATTGAGCAACATCACGGCACACGGGTCTAACCCATAACTTATGGGCCATAAGTGCTCCGTTCTCCTCCTAACTCAAACCTGAGTCTGGAGAAACTCAGCTCAGTGCACGAACTCTGTAGCATCGGCGAGGATCCTGAAATACTTTGGGTAGATCGTTAACTCGAAATTTTGCCCGGACTACTCAGTGCAGTTAGGCTACTCTTTTTCGGATTTCCAACTGGCTAGGGAGTTTTTACGTGCGCAACAATACACATGGGCGTCTGATCTCACTATCCAGAGACCAGGGGAAATTTTATTACTAGAAGTCCACGTGAAAAACAATCCCGGTCCTCACTTGAGGCGGACACCGTACCTCGAGACCACGCAACCCCCTCTCTAGTTAGTCATGTAAGATTGCACACGCTTTCATCTATATCCTGTTGATAGTTTGCTGTCAATCCTGAAATTATTGTTTTATTTATTGTTAATGTTAACAAATGTACTTGTTATAATGTATCTTTTCAGTATGTACTCTGTCATGTTTATGTAATGCTATGTTAAAAAATATATTCTTTATGCAGATCAGCATAAGCCATTAACATAAAATAATCTGAAGAGTAAAAGTCAAAAGATGAGGTGTCTATAAATTATATATATATATATACACGCGCGCGCACACACACACACACACACTCGCACACACGCACACTCCCCACCCACCGCATATCCTATTACAGGACATCGCTGTCAACATCAGCATATTACCGCTGTTGTTGATTTCTTGTCTGATGCCTTGAAGGATATCTTTCACATTTCTTGTGTTTCAAATAATTTATTGAATAAAATTAATACACATAACCTATTCATCGTGTTCAAATTGTTTTTTTTTCCTGTTGTTTCTTTATTGACTCCTTCGGGAGACCCGGGTTCGATACCTCGGTAAGGTGTGGGATTCTTAAAAAAAATTTTTGTGTCGGTGGTAAAAAGAATATCCTAACCTGTACAGCTCGCGGTGACTGCACTAGCCAGGCGGTCTTAATTCCTCAGGCTCAAAGACCCCTCTGTCACGTAAGGTACTATATTGGCAGTAAATGAATAACTTTTGTTTATCTTTGGGAGAGACCTTCACCACTTATGATACGTGTGCAATGCAAGTAACCATACAAAACACACCATTAAGCTGTGTGTGAGACAGTTTCAATGGTATTTCATAAAATGTACAGCTGATAACGTTATCTAACATACTGAAAGGGTCATAGTTTTCTTATAATAAAGACAGGTAGCAACTTATTCTATACACAAGTAGTTATATAGGCGCTCTACCCACCGAAAATCGAGGATATGTAACAGAGCACCATCTCTGTTAAGAAGTTAATGAGTTAATGGATGGTGTGCAAAATAGGGAAATAGGTTTGTGAACGCGTGAGCACCAGTAGTTTAGGTATCTAGGGTTGCTCACGCGTTGACGTAAACAGTTTTCCATCGGCCGCCGAGTTGGACAAGTCGTGTACGATTTCATCTATATAGTACTTTACAAGTTTGATGCAAATAAACTCGGATGAATTGTTCAAATTGACTTTGTCGTTTATAGACACACACCATCTACTTGTCTGGCTGCCTACAGTTGCCTAGTTGTCCTCTCGCACTGTTAGAGATACTATCCTCTAGTGTAGTCCTTTATGTGAGATAGGCGTGGTGGACGTCAAAATCAGTATCCTCCCAGATGAGATCTCATGAATAAATAATCGATTGGTGTGTGCACTGTTACCTCCCGCTGTTTTCGTACCTGTAGCTTGTTAAGATCGTTGGTATGGGGCGGGAAAGTCGGGCCTACTAGGAGTTGGAGAAGTGGTGTCCGGTCATCGACGAGTGATCACACGATAGGTCATCGCCCGAGTGACCTCTAGTCCGGTCTTATGAGACGTTCTCAGACTACCCTAACAACTGGATCCTTCGTATGCCATAAGCGTGTCTTTGCCTTGGTAAGATCGATGGTATTGGTGGGAGAATTTCGGGTCTCATGGGTAGAGAGAGACTAGCGTTGAGGAGTCGGGGATACCAGTGGGGAGGTCACGTGGTAGACGAAATAGTGATTACGTGTGCTGGCGACATCTGGTGTTATTAATCAGATTGTCGTTAGATTTAACAAAAGAGAGATCGGCTGAGTCGTGTGTCTTGTTGGTACCCCAGACATGTGGAGATGCCAGGATAACCGATGCAGCAGAGGTCGCCTGGCCCTCACTTTACTCTGTATTACCCATAGCGCCAGCTTTCCTAATTATGTTTCACAAACTGTCACCAACGGTAAATCCTTCATTATCTTCCCTCTTGTATCGTTGTATGCCGCTTGCTCGCTTGCACGCACCCCTTGCCAGCCAGTATGGTACTTATAACATATCAAGCTGTTGCAGAGGTCGCCTGGCCCTCAACAAACCCAACAATGAAAAAATGGTATTAAAATGTTTAGTTCAGGGGACTACCAAACCTTTAATCTCGGGGAATAATAGTAGCGATAATTACAAGCTGGGACATCCGCTAAAAAAATCAACAATACTGGCCTCGTTTTCCCCATAATTGCAAACAATGGTTTATAGAGATAACCGTTATTGCAGACACTGCTGTGCGCAGATTAATACACCGTGTCACGTGGTGTAGGCCACATCGACAACAAAGGTGTATAAATACTGTGGAATAAGCGCTGTGCAGTGTGTGTCAACGTGCATTCGCATTTGCGAGCGCTATCAAGACAAGTCACCTGAACAAGTCAAGAAGCCTGATACGGTGGGGGGGGGGGGGGATGGCACGGTGCAAGGACACCAAAAGACACGTGGCATCCAAGATGTGCAGCGTGGGAGCCGACAAGACCGTCAAGAAGACGAACGTGGAAAGCCTGCCTGCGAGCTGTAACAAAGAACCTGAAGCTACAGCTACTACTGCAGCCACTACGAGGGAGACTGCCGACAGCTCACCACAGACAAGATCCAAGACAGCTGAGAAGAAGGAGAAAGACACTTGAGTCGGAAACGCCGACTCAAAAACAGTCCGATGGGTTGTTAAGCGGATTCAAATGGAGCTGTCAAACGAAGAAATCCAGAAGCAGCTACAGGAAGAAAATCTTAACATTCGAATCTTGAAGTGGATCCTGACTTATTCAAAGATTCCTACAAAACTAGTGGTGGTGACGACTGAGGGCAGCGAGATACCACGCCAGGTAGCTATAAACCAGAAAAGTCAACAGCCTAATGGATTCATACCATGAATCACCCAATGTTCCAGATGTCAGAGGGCCGGCCACATCAGAGCAACATGTCGCAGTAAAACAGAAATCTGCCGCTACTGCGCCAATAACCACGCCTTTAAGGAGTGTCCGCTGGCCAAGCTGGGCACGGACTTCCGAGCACCCAACAACAAAAGAAAAAGCGCCAACTGCCTGGGCAAGCATTGAGCAAGATGCCTGGGCTGTCCATACCTCCAAAGACACAGAAACGTCTTAAAGCTCGCCACTACAACAAAGACACCATATAAGGAAGCAATGCGGAGGTGCGAGACTCCTCTGATTCATACAGTGTGTAAAGACTGTTTAGACTATTTGTTTTACAAATCCTTGAGAAATGTTCCAGTACCATCTGGGGTATTTATTACTGAACCAATAGCAGGCTAACTGATGGGAGGGCTTAGTGGCCAAATGACTGAAGTCATCTCTGAACATGAGAGTTCTTATTTCTAATGTTGAATATGAACATTATCTCAATGTCTTGATGTATTTCATATATGTCATAATGCATCACTGGTTACTTCCACAGGTTTTTTTATTTTGATTAATAAACCAAAATTAACTGTTCCTGCATTTTTCTGTCAGTCCATTGTGGTGTGACAAAACTTTTCATTATTATCTATGTGTTTAGTTAATGTAACTACTTCACATAAAGGTAGTATCTGGAACTACAGGTGACTGGGTAAACTCTAATAGACAGCTAAATTCTGTCCTATTGTAATCTCCCAGGTTCCAGGTTACTCAGAAAAGGGAACTTTACATTTTATTAATTCCTGTGACTATTTCACCTAAAAGGGAAAATGATCATAGGTGGGGGACTCTCGAGCTAATTAAGTTTCTCTTTTCAGGAAGGAAGATTTTGGAGGGAAGAAATTAATTTTCCTGGGAAAACCCCTAGATTTCCAGAGCTATTATGGGTCACTTTGGCTTCCAAGAACCCATCCCCTCCAAATGAAATCAGTCCCATCCTCATAGCTTTACTTCATTGTGGGGTAAGTCAGAGAGGGTACTGCTTCCAACTCCCAACATGTCACATTTACTGTTAGGCTCGTCTCGGGATAGAACTCGTGCTTTCTCGTAACCATACAACATTTATTGTTGGTACCACATAGTGGGTTAATTTTGTTCACACCACAATTGCTTGAAATATGTGAATATTTTCTTTCAGGTTTTTAAGGTGAAACAGAACTCTACATTTTTTGCGGAACTTTATTTACAATTTTAAGGACCGCATTTGCAAGGCCACTAGGTGGACTTTGTGTAATTCAAGATTCAGAACCACTGATTAGAAATCACTTTAGGTCTTATGTTACCAGGTGTAGATCAGAGGGGTAACTCAGAATCTTTATTGTCTAGTGAGGTTGACTTCGGGTGTTTGGTGTTTTTCTCTCAATAGTCGAAAACTCCAGATTTCGTGCAAGATTTTCCTGCAATATTACATTGTTGATTTGTTGTTTGTATTTCGCCATTGCATGCTTTGTACCGTTTCAGATACAGGGGTTTTCCTATCTGAATCAGACAGAGGCGACACTTAGTATTTTTTTCAAATATTTGGGAAAGATCTAAAATTTAGCATGGCGGAAACAGCTTTACTACGGAAACAATATGTCGATGTAGGCAAATCATGTGGGTTAAAGGGTCCTGAGCTCGCGAAGTACGTCTCTGACGAATTCGATAGACATGAGCGTTTACAGGCTGAGATAACCCAGAAGGAAAAAGACAGAGAGGCTGAAATAATTCAGAAGGAAAAAGACAGAGAGGCTGAAATGATTCAGAAAGAGAGAGAAAGCCGGATAGCTTTAGAGTTGGAGGATAGGAAGCTGCAGGCTGAGATGGATAATAGAGAAAAGGAGAGACAACATCAGTTGGAGATTAGGCGCATGGATAATGAGTTGGAGAGGAGGAGACTGGAGAGTGGTGTTCCTACCACCCCCTCCATTTCCACACGCAGGCCAACTACAGATATACAGACAGAGGAAAACTACCATCACACTGGAGCGATGGCATTTCCTTTAGAACCATATAATGAGAACGCTGAAGGGATTGATCACTATCTTTCCAGGTTCGAACTTATGTGTTCTACATGTGGGCTTGATGAATCTAAATGGTCGGTGAAACTATCCCAGGGTTTGAGAACTACTGCTTTTGAAATTTTCTCTAGACTTAGTCATGAGGAACGACAGGATTACGGTGTTCTCAAAAGAGCTTTACTAACTCGCTTCGAAGTCGATTCTGATAACTATAAAAGGAAATTCAGATCAGCTAAGAAGGAGCCTGGGGAAAGTTACGGCCAATGGGTTGAAAGATTAAAATCCTACCTGCACAAATGGGCAGAGATGGGAAGGTTTGAAGAAACATTTGAAGGACTCCGAGAGATGATATTGATTGACCAATTAAGGGATAAAATGTCATCAGAACTTCGGGCGTTCTTAACACAGAATGGAGCTGATAGACTTGAGGAAATTATTCTTTTGGCAGAGAGATGGGAGAAATCTCAGAAGGAGGTGGGAAGTAAGAGTCGGATGACCAAAGCTTCTCCCCCAGACCAATCACTCAAGACCAAAGAAAAGAACACACCAACCCCAATAAGAAGTTGAAGAAATCTGCGAGCACCAGTCAAACTTATATTCAGGCTGCCAAGAAGAGTGGGAAGGACTACTGTACCAATTGCCGGAAGGTAGGACATCACACAAAAGATTGTCGGAAGAAACCTCCTACCCCTCACACAGTTGCATGTCTGACTCGCCGGAAGGAACGTAAGGTGAGCACTAGTGAAACGTCCAGTGTGACAACTCATGAAGACACCCACTCCAAAATTCCGGTAGTGGAATCCATCTTGCTAAATGGATACCCCGCCATTTGCTTATATGATACAGGTCTAAATTATGACTGCGTCGTAGCAACATCCTTAGTTCAGCCAGAACAGTTGACTGAGGAAATGGTGATTATACAGGGACCCTTCAAAAGTTCAGCCAAGATGTCACTACCTGTGGCTCGAGTACATATATCTTCGCGTTATGTTACTGGAACAATCAAGGCAGCGGTGATGGAAAATCCCGTGTACCCCGTCCTGCTCGGTTGTCGTTACGTCTTTCTAGGAGAACCTATACAGCCTGTGATAGTCGCTGCTTTGACGACTAATTCTCAGACAGAAAAGACTCCAGCATCGTCGACTCCGACCAACCCTCGATCAGAGGATTTGAAGAAAGCACAGAGTGCTGACAGCACCTTGTTGCCATGCTTCAACAAACTGCCTAAAGCACATTCACCTCCACGTAGAGGCGACATGTATATGAAGGGTGGACTTCTATATCGCAAGGCAGGTAAAAGTGGACAAGAATATTCTCAATTAATTGTCCCGTCTACGTATCGTGCTCAACTATTGGATATGGGCCACAACTTATCTTTCAGTGGGCATATGGGAATAAATGCTACTATGCAAAGAATTTCCATGCACTATTTTTGGCCCGGAATGAATTCTGACATCACCAGATATGTCAAGTCATGCCCTGAATGCCAAAGAGTGACCCCAAGACATAGGACACCCCCTGTCCCGCTTGGTGAGATGCCCCTAACTGGATCTCCTTTCGAGAGAGTTGCCGTAGACATTATCGGACCGCTCCCCAGGACGAGGAGGAAGGAATCGATACATATTAACATTGGTGGACGTCTGTTCAATGTGGGCAGAAAGTATCCCAATGCCATCAAGTGACTCCAAGCACATTGCTGAAGCCTTACTTGAGATATTTACTCGGATTGGATTTCCCCTCAAAATCCTAACCGACAATGCATCACAGTTTCGCAGTAAACTCATGGAAGAAGTCTTTCGGCTATTTCATGCTCGCCATATCTATTCATCTCTCCATTTGCCTCAAACGAACGGGAGTGTAGAACGGTGGAACGGTACCCTCATCAGTATTCTGAGAAAGTTAGCTCATGAAAAACCAGAGGATTGGGACACATATATTCCTGCTGCATTATTCGCATACCGGGAAGTGCCGCATCACTCTACTGGGATTGCGCCCGCAACACTGTTGTTTGGGAGGCCAATCAAGGGACCCTTGGAAGTATTACTGAGAACATGGACTGATGATCATGCAGATGATACAGTTGTTACTGCATCTGTTTATGTTGCTGAGTTGAAGAAACGTCTACAACATGGTTGGAGACAAGCGAATGTGAATCTGCGTCAAGCTCGACGAAGAATGACTCGCAATTTCAACAAGAAGGCAAAAGATAGAGAGCTGACAGTGGGTGAAAAAGTGCTGCTACTACTTCCAACCAGTCAGAACAAGTTGCAAATTGGATGGAAAGGACCATTTGAGGTGACAGAGAAAATATCTCGTACTCACTACAAAATTTCTGTCAAAGGCAAGTTGAAAGTGTTTCACATAAACCTTTTGAAGAAATGGAATGAAAGGTCCGCAACCTCCGAAACTGCACACCTGATGGCTATGGCTGTTGCTACTGAAGTAGAACAAGGAATTACCATGGGAACAGAATGTACACTGCAAGCCAAAGAGACATTTCAGGATGTGGATATCAATCCCAACCTATCTCCAGATCAACAGAAGCAAATTCGAGATCTTATGGCAATGTATGCAGAAATACTTACCGACAAACCAGGTCTTACTGATTTAGTGGAATTTGATATGAAGCTAACAGATGATACACCTGTGCGAGTCAAGACGTACCCAGTTCCTTATGCCAAGCAAAATACTTTGCAGGAAGAGATACAGCAGATGCTCTCATCAGGAATTATATCACAATCTGAATCTCCATACAGTGCTAGTGTGGTGTTGTTTAGAAAACCTAATGGTGAACACAGAATTTGCATCGATTATCGACAGCTCAACGCGATTACTGAATTTCAGGCAGAACCTCTACCCGACCAGAATCAGCTGTTCACTAGTCTCAACACAGCCCAATACTTCACCAGGATTGATCTCAGTAAGGGATATTACCAAATTCCTGTGAAACCGGAAGTCAGACCGTGGTTAGCTTTCAGTACTCCTGGAGGACACTACGAGTTCAATGTTCTTCCATTTGGATTAAGTAACGCTCCAAGTGTATTTACACGCATGATGAGAAGATTACTTGACCCATTACATCATCCGGCCATCAGCCACTTCATGGATGATATTTTAGTTGCTACTGAAACATTTGAGGAGCATGTCGAAACATTGCATCTCTTGTTCAAGCGACTTAAGGAAACAGGTTTGACAGCAAGACCCAAGAAGTGTCAGATAGGATTTCAACAATTGGACTTCCTAGGCCATAAGGTATCTCAAGGCTTCATAACACCTCAAGAAGGAAATGTGGAGAAACTTCAGAGAGCACCTCGCCCAAGGACCAAAAAGGATGTTCGATCATTCGTCTCCTTATGTGGATTCTATCAAAGATACATCAAGGACTTCAACACACTGGCTGCACCCTTAACGGATCTTACCAAAAAGGGGAATCCAGAGAAAGTCATATGGTCAGCTGATTGTGAGAAGGCTTTTACAGCTCTCAAACAAGCTTTAACAGCCAAACCGATCCTACATCTACCCAACCTCGACCGCTCATTCGTGCTCCGCACAGATGCGAGTAATATTGGAATAGGGGCCACCTTACTCCAGAGGAAAGGAGATGATCACTCAGAGCTATTCCCTGTAGCTTATGCAAGCAGGAAACTGAATGCTTCTGAACGGAACTACTCGGTGATCGAGCGTGAGTGCCTTGGTCTAATCTGGGCTGTGGAAAAGTTTCAGGCATACCTGTATGGTAAACATTTTACAGTGCAATGTGATCACCAACCCTTGATGTTTCTGGCATCGTCACGGAATCTGAACGCAAGACTCATGCGATGGTCGCTGCTGTTGCAACCATACTCATTCCAAATCGAATACGTTCCTGGGAAAATGAACGTAGGCGCCGACTTCTTGAGTCGTTGTCCAGTTCCTGATGAACCATCAACTTCGGATGAAGTGGAAAACCAACAAGAGGGATCACAAAAGGAACCGTGTCAGCTGTGAACGACTGAGACGATAGTTCTCCACAGAGATCAATCTGGAGGGGGGCTCTGTCGCATGATTGCGCACTCCGTCTTGTTCACTGCTGCACATCACAATTTCAAAACACACTTCTCACTAAGGGTTTGCACTAGAGAGAATTGGGATGCTAGGAATGTGGCGTCAACAGTATTAATAGCTGTGACACCCAATGATGGACAGATCATGTGGTCTAAGCCCGTTCTGTCCATTGGTTAACCTAGAATAATCGCGTCGCCCGCGAAATATTCTGGGTCCAGCGACGCTAAATTTCGGCACTTGCAGAGCGACCGGCAAAGCATCTAGATGTGGTTTAGGTCTCTGTATGTCCCTCATCCTGATTCAGAAGGAAAGCTTCAGACGAAATTATGCCTGAGTTTGTTTATTTCTGAGTCAGGTAAAGCTTTAAGTATAAGAGTGTGTGTGTGTAAGTTCCGGCACTAATATATATATATTTATTCTTCTATTAGAAGATAGAAACCAACTTTCAACCAGTCCCAAAATGGCTACTCTCTGCCAGCACTGATGTAGATATCTGACTCCATCTCTCATTCGTTTCCAGAAGAGTTGCTGTACAATCACTATGTCTGAAGCTGTGAAAAGAGGCTCAATTATGCCCAGACTGTTTCTTATTCTTGAGTCTAAATCCCACTGGCTTGCTGACTGCGTTCAGAGCAGGTTTAGTACAAGATAAACTATGATCTGGTGCTAGGTGTCGCCTTAGTTGCAATCCACAGCGAACCGCCAACACACGCGAATGTGAGAAGGAGGAATGAAAGACTCTACCTCTTATCTTATATGTCCGTGGCGTGAAGACAGAATTGTGAGTGTAACTGTTTAGCATCCATGACTGGTCCAGCATTTATACTGCTGTGATTTATTCGAACAAGCATTTAGCACTCTGACCGAACCACAGTCCAGCTAACAGCCCAACACCGGCACTCAAGTGAACGAATAAAAGAAGAATGGTGTTAGTTTGAGAGAATGAGTACAATGTGGTGTCTCATCTTTCTTTCACTCTGTATATATATATGTGTGTTATTGAATGAGAGGCAGTGTAAATCCTCATAAGGAACATTTCACATAGACCTCCACATTCATACCAATTATATGTTACTTATATTAACTTTAGAGTGAAATATTTAATGTATGTTTCTTTACATTATTACTTTGATGCAACATGTGGAATGTAGTTTATTAAACCATCACCCTGTTTGACCGAGTAAGTAAAGGACATAATATGCTTTCATGCATAAGCACTTCTAAACTGTCAAGGGGAAATATCACCCCAGTGTCAGAAGAAGTAAGTAAAGGAAATGACAGAAGAGGTGAGAGGGTATAAACAGGAAAGTATCCAGGCAGACTAAAACAATGGTGGCAGCACTGATTGGTAACATGAGTTAATATGTATGAGATGAACAATCATCCTATTCTGTTCCATTACTATGTAGGGATCAGATATGCTGGGTACATCTCATCATTTACTCTCCATCATTCTTTTCTAGCCTTGTCAGTCACTGTGTCTGTGTCCTCTGTGAGAACATCAGCCAACAGGCCACTATGTACAAGTGCAGTAAAAGAAAGCTTGCCCAATATAATTGCTGATGTCTAATGCCAGTACAAGGAGACACACTGTAGCTCTTAACTTGTAGGTACTTCCTGAATCTGCTACCTTCTGTACCTCATGTCTGTAAACCCTTTTCATTCTTGTCCACTGGAGAATTATCATCCTTTGGCTAGATATAAATGTGTTCACCATGTTTATCCACCTCAGGTGAGGATGGCGGTGTTCGCAGATTGTCATGATCCAGAGTTGCAGATCATTGTCCAATAATGTACCATGGGACTGCAAATCATGAGCTGCTCAGTAAGATCTGTTGTCAGGAGTTGATCTGATCAAAAGTCTTCATTGAGCTTTGCTTCCTGGAGAAGTGACAACATAAGTGATTTGGGAGACTTTCTAAGATCATTAGGATCAATTTTATACCTCAATGCAAATTATTTACAAATATGGCAGAAGTTTGGCAACATTTCATCACTGCTATACTTTGATTTTACTCAGTGAAACTTTATACTTGTGAGAACAATCAATATCTTTCAGGAACAGAGAGTAGTCATGGACTCCTCTGATTCATACAGTGTGTAGAGACTGTTTAGACTATTTGTTTTACAAATCCTTGAGAAATGTTCCAGTACCATCTGGGGTATTTATTACTGAACCAATAGCAGGCTAACTGATGGGAGGGCCTAGTGGCCAGATGACTGAAGTCATCTCTGAACATGAGAGTTCTTATTTCTAATGTTGAATATGAACATTATCTCAATGTCTTGATGTATTTCATATATGTCATAATGCATCACTGGTTACTTCCACAGGTTTTTTATTTTGATTAATAAACCAAATTAACTGTTCCTGCATTTTTCTGTCAGTCCATTGTGGTGTGACAAAACTTTCATTATTATCTATGTGTTTAGTTAATGTAACTACTTCACATAAAGGTAGTATCTGGAACTACAGGTGACTGGGTAAACTCTAATAGACAGCTGAAGTCTGTTCTATTGTAATCTCCCAGGTTCCAGGTTACTCAGAAAAGGGAACTTTACATTTTATTAATTCCTGTGACCATTTCACCTAAAAGGGAAAATGATCATAGGTGGGGGACTCTCGAGCTAATTAAGTTTCTCTTTTCAGGAAGGAAGATTTTGGAGGGAAGAAATTAATTTTCCTGGGAAACCCCTAGATTTCAGGAGCTATTATGGGTCACTTTGGCTTCCAAGAACCCATCCCCTCCAAATGAAAACAGTCCCATCCTCATAGCTTTACTTCATTGTGGGGTAAGTCAGAGTGGGTACTGCTTCCAACTTCCAATATGTCACAGTAGTCATATAAGTTCCCGTTCCCGACTGTTTGTCTGTCTGTCTGTCTGACCCGGCCGGACTTCGCCCAGTCCCTGGAGGGGATCTGTCTGTCTGTCTGTCTGTCTGTCTGTCTGTCCTGTCTGTCTGTCTGTCTGACCCAGCCCGGCTTCACCCAGTCCCTGGTGGGGAGCATCTCATTTAATTCATATAAGTAGTCATATAAGTTCCCATTCCCGACTGTCTGTCTGTCTGTCTGTCTGTCTGTCTGCCTGCCTGTCTGTCTGTCTGACCCGGCCCGGCTTCGCCCCACCTGATGGGGAGCATCTCGTTTAATTCATATAAGTAATCATAGAAGTTCCCGTTCCCGACTGTCTGTCTGTCTGTCTGTGTATCTATCTATCTATCTATCTATCTATCTATCTATCTATCTATCTATCTATCTATCTATCTATCTATCTATCTATCTATCTATCTATCTATCTATAGTCAGGGGACTTAGCTTAAGATATAGCAATGTTACTAAAAGTTATGTCCCTTGTTTTATTTTTTCTTATGTTGAATCATGTAATTAGAAAATTAAATTTTGGTAAGTAAATAGATGATTGTACACTAAGAAACTATTACAGTTGGTTACACAGGAATGAAAAGAAGATGTGTAGAAAATTTCATCTCAATCGGATGGACACACATTCACACACACATACATACATCCTTTTTTTTATAGATATAGATTCACAAAAAAGCCAGAACATTATGTAAGGAGCCAAAGGAAGCATGGCTCGAGAAAAACTGCATAGAAATTGAAAAGCAACACAACAGTAAAAATACCAAACTAATGCACAAAAGAATTCAGGAGCTTACTCATCAAAGAACACATACACCAGCAGGCTGCCTAAAGACAAAAGATGGAAAAATAATAATAGAAAAAGATCAGATTTTACATGTATGGTCAGATTTTACATGTATGGTCAGATTTTACATGTACGGTCAGATTATGTTAAAACCCGTTATGATGATAACAGAGAAGAACAGTATGATATTCAAATTAATTATGAAGGACCATCAATTTTGAAGATGGAGGTTCAGAATGCTCTTAACCATATGAACTCTGGCAAGACCCCCGGTTCAGATAGCATCACGACAGAAATTATTAATGCTTTATAAGAATACGGAACAGATAAAATTACCACACACCTGAATGCCATATATAATACTGGATTTATACCTCATGAATTATGTAATTCTGTATTTATTGCAGTCCCAAAGAAATCAGGAGCCTTGGAATGTGACCAACATCGAACAAATAGTATAATGATTCACATCACAAAAATTTAGTTAAGAATTATCACGCGATGAGTTAGGAAGAAAATACAACCTGAAATAGGAGAGGAACAATGTGGGTTTGTAGATGGCAAGGGTACAGTAAATGCTATGTACATACTGAGAACATTAATTGAACGTTCTATAGAAGTAAACAAAGATCTACACCTCTGCTTTATTGACTACACAAAAGATTTCGATAAAGTGAGACATGTCGACATGATAAGGATGCTTGAAAATCTACAAATTGATGGAAAAGATCTTAGCCATGTAAAAAACATATACTGGAAACAACAAGCTGCCATAAGAATTGATAATGAAGTAGGTCAATATCAGCCTATTAAGAGAGGTGTGAGACAGGGATGTGTAATGTCTCCAAATCTGTGTTCCCTGTACAATGAAAATATTTTCAGAAATATAGAAGACTAGCTGACCCGGCTTCGCCCAGTCCCTGGTGGGGAGCATCTAATTTAATTCATATAAGTAGTCATATAAGTTCTCGTTCCCGTTACCGACTGTCTGTCTGTCTGTCTGTCTGTCTGTCTGTCTGTGTCTGTCTGTCTGTCTGTTTGTCTATCTATCTATCTCTGTCTGTCTGTCTGTCTGTCTGTCTGTCTGTCTGTCTGTCTGTCTAATAGACCCATCCCTCTGTCTCTCCCTCCGTCTATCCCTCCCTCCCTCCCTGTCTGTCTATCTATCTATCTATCTATCTATCTATCTATCTATCTATCTATCTATCTATCTATCTATCTATCTGTCTGTCTGTCTGTCTGTCTGTCTGTCTGTCTGTCTGTCTGTCTGTCTGCCTGACCCGGCCCGGCTTCGCCCAGTCCCTGGTGGGGAGCATCTCATTTAATTCATATAAGTAGTCATATAAGTTCTCGTTCCCGTTACCGACTATCTGTCTGTCTGTCTGTCTGTCTGTCTGTCTGTCTAATAGACCCATCCCTCTGTTTCTCCCTCCGTCTATCCCTCCCTCCCTCCCTGTCTGTTTATCTATCTATCTATCTATCTATCTATCTATCTATCTATCTATCTATCTATCTGTCTGTCTGTCTGTCTGTCTGTCTGCCTGTCTGCCTGCCTGCCTGCCTGTCTGTCTGTCTGTCTGCCTGACCCGGCCCGGGTTCGCCCAGTCCCTGGTGTGGAGCATCTCATTTAATTCTGAGTAGGTAAGAATCCGCTCTGCCTTCAAAATGTTGACGTGAAGATTTTCTTCCTGCAGCTGCTTCTGTATTTGTTGATCAGTAAGCTCCATTTTTAGCCGCTTGACCACCCATCTGACTGTGTTTGAATCAGTGTTTCTGATTCTGGTGTCTTGGTCTTCCTTCCTCTCACAAGTTTTTGTGTTCGTCTGTGGGGAGTCGTCGCTCTTCTTATTGGTAGTTTCATTGACTGTAGGTTCAGATACTTTATTACAGCTTGCATGCAGACTCTCCAAAGGCAGGTTCGTCTTCTTGATAGTCTGGTCGGTTTTCTCACTATGCATCTTGGAAGCTGCTTGTTTCTTTGTGCTATTACGACGTGCCATTTTCCCCCCGTATCAGGCTGCTTGAAATGTGTAAGGCGTCTTGGCTTGATAGCGCTGAGAAGTGCTGTCAAGCGAATCGTGCCGATATGATGGCGGAAAACACTAAAGATGCGATGATATTGTTCAACATCTTTTAGATAACTTCTTAAGTATAGAAAGATGAGTTACAATGTTATGCATTATGCATTATTTTTATGTAAACTTTGAAAATGCCTTAAAGATTGTATCATTATTTATTATAACTCATATGCCGGTACATAACTATAGACAAAGAGTTTATAAATCTTTGAAAACGATACAACAATATGACTATAAGTTATACAACAATGTTATTAAAAGTTATGCCCCTTGAAATAACTTTTTCTAGAGTTAAGTCCCTTCGCTATATATAAATTTTAATGAAAAATGAAATAATACTGAGTAAACAGGCGATTTCACACTAAAAAAATATCACAGTTGGCAGCTCTGGAATGAAAGGAAGACGTGTAGAAAATTTCATCTCAGCGAAAAAATAAAGGACATACATATTTACATACATACACTTTGTTTTATATATATAGATATGGAAGGAATCAACATTGGGGGACCATACATCAATAACATTAGATATGCAGATGATACAGTCTTGATTAGTAGATGCAGTTGTTGCACACAGTGAACAACTAGGATTAGAATTAAATTGTAAGAAGACACAGATTATGGTCGTCACTAGGAAGAAAGACATACCACAATGTAATATACAGGTATATGGGAATATTCTTAAAAAGTGAATCAGTACAGTTATCTCGGAACAGTCATAACATCTGATGAGAGATTCCTTGAAGAGATTAGTATAAGAATTGCCATGGCGAAGGTGGCCTTTTGGAAGATGAAAAATACACTGACCAATAAAAAGATACCAATTGAAACTAGAAAAAGAGTGTTGAAAGTACTACATAGAAACTGTACTTCTATATGGATGTGAAGCGTGGACAATAAGCTGAAAAAACACCTGATGGCTGTGGAAATGTTGTTTCTGAGGAAAATGCAAAGAATACTAAGGACAGACAGAAAAACCAATAAACAAGTCCTACAAGAAACAAATGAAGATCGTAAACTGATTAGAGACATTAGATGTAGACAGTCAAAATTTGTTGGGCATGTCATGAGAAGAAATGAATTGGAGAACTTGGTGACAACTGGCAAGATCGAAGTGAGGAGACCAAAGGGACGACCAAGAATTAAATACCTGGATGGCTTGGCCACGTGGCATGGTCGAGACAGAAACACGGAGCTGATCAACGATTCTGGTGATCGAGTGAGATGGCAAAACAATGACCGCCCACGCTTGTCGGCATGGCACATGATGGATGGATGGAATTAACAAAAAGAAGACACAGATTATGTCACAAGGTGCACATGGGGTACCATCAATCTTTATTGACGATGCCGAATTGGAGATAGTAGACCGTTTTATATATCTAGGATCAGAGATTAATAACAAATTATCCCTGGATCAGGAAATCAACAAAAGGACTGGTAAGGCAGCAACAACAATGAACATATTAGCAAAAAGAGTGCGAGAACAGGAAGCTTACTGCCAAAACAAAAGTACTTGTCTGCCAAGCCTGTCTTAGTACTCTTCTTTATAGCAATGAAATCTGGTCAACTTACTCACACCTAGAGAAACGTTTGAACAGCTTTCATATGCGGTAGCTTCGAAGAATACTTGGTATTAAGTGGCAAGACAACATCAGAAATACTGAAGTATTGGAAAGATCAGGTTGTGTGACGGTTTGTTCCATGCTTAGTCTTCGTAGACTTAGATGGATAGAACACGTTAGGGAGATGGATGACGGTAGAATACCAAAGGACACCTTTTTTGAGTGAATTACAGATGGGTAGGAGATCTCAGGGTCGGCCTCTACTCAGATACAAAGATGTTTGTAAGCGGGGCATGATTGATACATGTATTGATAATGCACATTGGGAGCAAGTCGCCGCTGAACGTGTTGCATGGAGGGCAACTATCAGAAATGGAATAAAGACAAAGGAGAAAATTATTGCAGATAAAGCACACACGGGGCGTGAGAGACGTAAGATGGTGCATGATGGTGGAAATGACTATGTGTTCACATGCATCCATTGTGGACGAAAATTTACAGCGCGAATTGGCCTTATCAGCCACATTCGCCACCGCCATGGGTTGTAGTTATTATGCCTTTTGAAGCACAACATACCAAACTAACGTCTGTAAAGACCGAAAGGTGCCAATAAAATATATGTGTATGTGTGTATTTGTATGTCTGTAAATATGTATATATATATATATATATATATATATATATATATATATATATATATATATATATATATATATATGTGTGTGTGTGTGTGTGTGTGCGTGCGTGCGTGAGTGCGTGTGTGTGTGTGTGTGTGTGTGTGTGTGCGAATACTAGTAACTTTGGTAGATATAACCATAGGGTAATAGTTCATGGACCACTCCAGTGGTATGAAGACAACAAAGGACCCTCTCACTTTCTTGTGGACGCTGATGTACTGGCAGTCATTCTGTGCTAGTGTGGTTTTTGCTGTTTTACCGAAGGTGGTTCATTTTACCCAGCTGCCGGTTAATGGCAGTCACCCAGCTCTTGTGATCTCTTATATTCACGGTGAACAAACGTGACCCGCACCATCTGGGTTCTTCATCTTCAAATATAATTTCAGAGCATGAAAGTGTGTTTTTTCAAGTTGGATCAACAATGTTTTAACTTCATATTGTCTATAAATAGTAACTTTATATACGTCTGTGTCACTGTGCTCATTTAGACTCATCAAAAAAGTATATAACACACATGTATGTTATCGTTCAGTAGATCATTAAAAATATGAACATTTTAAAAAAATATTGCTGGTCACTAAATGTTTTGTGTTTGATGAATTTCACAGGTGTACGGGAGTAGTGTAGAAGGAGGAAAGCACCTCCTTTTGTGGAGGTGGAGGTGGAGTCTTATAGATACCTCCACAAAGGGCGATAACTCTTCAGGTTTTTTTGTTATTTAAGTAGGCGTGGGTCAGAGGTGGCGGTGCGAAGTGACTCATCAGAGGTGACGTGGTCTAGTGACTCATCAGAGGTGGTGTGGTCAAGTGACTCATCAGAGTAGGTACGACATAAAAAATACGACATAAAACATCAATAAAGAAAACAAACAAAAAGGTAACATTTTTCACACAGATTTATTGGTAGACAACACCTATTCGGTTACAACATCTAAAGCTTGCGTCGTTTACGTCCCAACGGGATCAGTGGGATTTGATTACTGTAGAAAGCTGTCTGGTCATTCAATGCCATGTCTTGACTGTAGTCATAGGTAGGCGGATCTGGTACGTCTGGGTTGTAGGTAGACTGGTCTTGATAAAACGTCACGGGGTCTTGAGTGTAGGTGGACTGGTCTTTACTAGACACCTCGGGTGTTTGGTAAGTTAGTTTATCGAAATCCGCTAGAATGTCATCCTTCATTGAGAGGTGAGACTCAAACTCTGCTCTCGTGAGTGTAATTCCCACCTTGGTCGGATACTTGAGCTCAGAGACACCGAAATACTTGCGTAAATGTACGGTCGTAGTGCCTCGGTATTGAGAAACTGTCGCCGCTTTCAAACCGTTGGCTAGTGGTCTGGGCATTTCATCAGTTCTTGACATGAATATCCAGGTAGCTGTAGACATCTTGAGCGTGGCGGGCACGAAACACGAATGTGGCCAGTTCGTCTCGTTTTATAGGACATAGTTTTATCGATTGATTTTAAACGTGTCTGGACTTGTCTTTTTCAACCACGGCTAACCAATCGAAACACGAGGCGGCCATTCACGTGTTGTCTGTGACCAAACGGCTGCAGGATACGCGACAGGCTCGCGCCTCGGCATTTCATCACCAGAAAATACAGGGCGTACAGCCCGCAAGTGGCGTTATTGATGTCTTGTAACATACGGGTATTGTACATAGGTGATTGGTCCGAGTTACGTCGTATAAAGCGGATAATGTCGGCGTGTAATGGCGGGAAACCAAACGAATTGAAATATTCAAACTGACCTAGGCCATCGAAATATAGGGCGATCCAATGTGACCCAGAGTAAGAATTGGTGTCGGTGTTGACGATAAAAGCGGCTGGTTGTGTTCTATCAATGTGTCTAGGCAATTTGATCTCTAGCACATACGTTGACTAGCGAAAGTCGTCGAACAAACGGGTCAGACATGAGTAACTGCCTTAGGTGTTGGGTATCCATTATGCTACGTAATCGGTTAGCACTTGCCTCGTCTTGGAAATTTCTAGAACCGAGTCGAGTTCCGCGTATACGATGACTTGTAGAGGTGCATCCGTTATAACGGCAAACTTAAGTTCCAGTGTCAGTGGACCGGATGTGGCCAGTTCAAACTGCTCCCCGTCTAATATACTGGGAGTCAGATCAAAAGCGTAGAGAGCGAACCCTTGACTGAAACTTTCAAAATTGATACCATTCCCGACATCCTTACCGGTTAGACCGAGGGCCAAGTTTGTACCATGGAAAGCTCGCGCGTACTGACCCGTGGTATAATTCATGGTTAAGGGTTTGCCTGTGACACTACGCCCATCTACCATCAAACTCAAATAGTTTAACTGATTATGATTGAATATGAAGGGGTTCGTGTTTAGCTCGCCGTTGAAACACGACGCATTCACTAAGCCGATCACCACCCGGGTCGGCGTCTGGCTGAGGAAGTGGTTATCTTGTGTGTGGGAAAACATACCTTTCGGGATAGAAAAGGTTTTTACCACTACCCTTTTAATGGGATACTTGGCATTGGCTCTCAATAAGGCTTTTTCATAAGCCAGAGAGATAGCTCGATTTAACTTAGCTTTCCTCACCAAGAGGGTGGCGTGAGTAATGACACTTTTGTAACCACCGTTTACATCCGTGGCAATCAAATTAAAGAAAGATTTTGAGGGGGTTAGTTTGATTTTGATATCGACCCCATTCAGCATGTACCTGTCCTGATTGAAAATATCGGAATGTAGACGGCCCATCATATCCATCGCCACACTATAGCTGGCTAAAGATCGTCTTTTCGCTAGCCCTTTATTGGTTTCACCCTTCGTGTCTGTCATAAACAAAGTAGTATCTGGGTAGTATAGTGCTGACGTCAGATGACTCTTTTTGGCCTCTTCGCCATAATTCAGAAGAGCTTCCAAGTAGGCCCGGTACGGATACGAATTTTCACTCGGTGAAATAAGAGTTTCGTTCAGGGACACGTCTACTTGAGAAAACAAACTATGCAAATAATAATTTATGGGACCGACTTCGGCGGTGTTCGGTAGGTCGTCGCCATTGGGAAGTGTAACTTTGGCTCTCACGTGCAGAAAAGTATTAAACAAATCTATATAATCCTCTCCCACGCCAGAGATGGAGAACTCGATGGGTGCCCCATAGGCTAACGTAGCCAACGGATGAATATCCACAAACTGTCCCTCTTCCACGGCCGTCTGGGTAGGTGGTACGCTAACAAATCCAGACCAGAATGTAGGCACTCACACGACTTGGGATGTATTAACGCCATTACGAGAAAATATCCGAATGTCCCCGCTGGCGTTGGTGGTTCTTATGAGCCGATCGCTTTCTGCCGGCTGGTTTTATTCTTTTACTGGGCTGACCGGGCGGGGCGGCTCGTTTTCGTTTCCTGACGCCGCTACCTGATTGGCTGATATGTTGAGTAGCGCCCTGGAGCAGTCGTTGACCAGCGTCCCTGGCGTGTTCTTTGAAGGACTCGCCGACATTCCGACCGGCTAGGGCGTCTTGAGCCACCTGCAAACCCGTACCCAACCCTTCCCGCAAAAGGGCTTTGCCACCAGTCTTCAACCAAGGAAGAATTGTTCGACCAAGACCACTAAAGAAACTACCAATTCCATGACCTCGCTGACTCCGACCACCCACAAAAACGGGTAGACCGCTGCCGGCTTGATTACAGAAATATTCCTCGTATAGTTTGGGATTGCGTCGGATTGGCACGTGTCTAACCATGGTTAAACCACCTCAAAACGTTTGTTGGTTCGAAAATGCAGCGTCACTACCGATGTCCCACCTGTGAATGGGATAGGTTTCCCCCGTTCGTCGGTTATAAGAAGCTCAATCGTGTCAAAGGAGAACCGACAGAGTGGAACGTATTGTGGTTTATCGTACATCCTAAATACAGAGGTGGTGGATCTGTCTAGGACAGGTAGAGGCCTTAGTAATGGTACCATCACATCGCCGACCACACGCGAGGTGACAATGTCGGAATAGACGAAGATATTTTGCGTACCCTGGTCCAGATCTACTTCACCCACCCCGGAAAGAACGGACTCAGTCTCGCTGACGCGGGTCGAGGGGAATTGTAAAGTATCCGCCAACTAAGTATAATTTCAGCACCCTGTTCGTATAGTTGGAAACGAGCCTTATTCGATGGGCACATAAAAACTCATTTTAGTCTAATCGAGGTCTGAGAGTTTCCGGGCTCGAAAATGTAAAGTTAGCACTGAAGTCCCATCGTTGAGTGGTATCGTTTTTCCCGTCTCCGTAGTTAAAAGTATTTCCACCGTGTCGAAGGAGAATCGACTTAACTGGACGTAGTGTGGTTTGTCGTAGACACGATACACTGACGGCAACAACCGATCCAATATAGGGACAGTCCTTAGTAAAGGAACCATGGCGTCTCCGACTGGTCTGGCAGCTACGAGATCAGAATAGACGTAGATATTTTTAACGACGCTATCCATCTCCAATTCCACATTACCGTATAATAAGACATTGTCGTCTGATAGAGTCGAGGCTGGAAAACCCAACATATTTTTCAACCTCTCACTAATTTTAACGTGGGCGCCTTTTTAAAATAGATTCATTCCGATTTTTTTCCAAGGTGTACCTAGCACGAATTTGATGTTTACTTTCTCGTCTACTTGGGTTTCGACACACAACTTATTCAGCTCCTCGATGAAAGCTTCTGGGGTGCTGAACGGACCCGGTGTACATTCAAGGGTTATAGGTTCCGTACCACTACCTTTGGGCGGAAAGTACTGGATCCAAATTTCTCCCGGCAAGCCGTTAAAATACGTATTGGGGAATTGAATTTCGGCCAGGCCCACTTCGTATGGTTGACTCACCTCAATAGTCTGCGGCAACTTGACGAAAAAGTGACCTGGGTGGTTGTTTGGGAACACTTCCGGCGCCGCATTACTCGGTAAAACCACATAGAAACTCATTGTTTATCTAGCTTAGGGTTAGGTAGCATATAACCCAAACAACTACTCATTAAAGCGACCCACAGCTTGCCTTCTGGTGCGTCTGCGCTGCCTTGAGTCAGATTGAACAGTGACACACCAATTACGCTATATATAACGAGGGTTTGGCAGATGAATACAATCTCTGGGCGCGGCACTCGTCCAAAAAACGACCAGAACGAAGTTCTTTCCCCGTCCCTAGTCTGTGGACGCAACACCATAGTTTCCAGGTTGTCTTCGGTCATACCACTAGTCTCCATAGCTGGCTAGTTGCGTGTCGGCTATCCAACTGTTGAATGAATTGGGATAACCAAACCACTTGACTAAATACTCTTTACCAGTACCTGGCCTTCGCCTTTCTTGTAAGATTGTTTCGATACGATAAATTTCTTTATCACCCACCAACTGTATTTCTTCTCGGTAGAATGACCCTTTAAGTTCCTCCCCTGAATCGTCTTTTAACACATACGTCACCGGACTAGTCTGGTTTATACGACTAACGTATAAACTTCTTGTTTACGTCACGTAGACGACTTGTCTTTGGTCGGGAAATATATGACTTCGTAGACGGAGTTGATCCGGTGTTTCCTGGCGAAGGTCGAATAACAAATACCCGTGTGAAGCCGATGTAGCGTCCTTAAAACTCTCTTAGACATACGACACCCGCCCTGGAAAAATTTGTTTTCCTAAACTACTAAGTTGTGCGGCGTCTCGAGGGTTCTTAAATACTACTAGGTAATGCGAATTCAAACTAATGGTTCTTTGCTCTTTATTCTTACCAAAGAGGTTCTGTACAATATACATGACGCTGAGGTTGCGATGATGACTGCCCTTAGTGAATAGTTTAGTTACCCTATCATCTGTCTCGGCCATTAGATCATCTATCACCACTAGCCGACGTCTAATCCCCGGTCCATTTGTCCATATCAGGCAGCCCTTCATTAAACTGCACTCCTTTCATATTCTCGTACATGGATTGCCATTCCCCATAGCACCATATAACCTCCTCTGGAATCGGGTCTACCATGGCTGGTAGATGGGTCAGGAAGCGCTGTACAAAGACGGTTTTACCACTCCCTGTCGGCCCAGCAATCAAACAAGTAAAAGGATGTTTCCACCGAGGATCCATGGCCACTAAATGACGGGGTATGACTCGCACGAAGGTCTATATATTTCAACGATTAGTGACCCGACAACTCTTGATGATAATGTTTAGCCAGGGCGTCACCTGATAGTGATTACCTACGCCGATGTTTAAAGAATTACTCCCCCTACGGTTCTGGTGGATATGGCCACGGCACACGCTGACGTATCAGATGCCTATGTCATATACACACAGCGGCGGCTTATTGCACATAATGTGCACTTGGTTAAAACGTCTTAGATTTGGTATATACAAAGATTCGAACACAATTGTGTTAACCCACTCGACTTTGATGTAAATTCTGTGACGCTATTATATTTCCCGTTACTGTCTTAACCCGCTATACCGTGGGGGGAAAAGTACCAAACACACAGACAAATCAATACGTCGTGATTCATTCTTGGGTGTAATGTAATTTCACAGGGCGTTGTTATTGCTTTAGAAAAAAGTTGTTTAGAAAATGAACGCTGCACTGAGTTGCGCGGTTGTGAGCCTTGAATAAACGTTGTGAATGGCGGGTATCTTCTGTTGTGAGAAACAACTGACATCTGTGCATGTATGAGAATCTAATATTTGCATGCAGTCGGGTTTGTTGACAGTTGTAATGTTGACGTTTGGTAAAACCAGGCGGTTCTTTTAAAAAAAACGCGCGTCTTTTTGTAGTAATGTCTTTGTAAATGTGTGTTTTGATATTAAATAATGTCTTTCCGTATAATGTATGTTGTATTTGTAGCAATGTTTTTGTCTGCAGGCAAACAGGCGGTTTTTTTCTGTTAGTACAAGAAATCTGTTAAACAAAGATATGTGACTCACGCAAACTGACACTAATCTGAAGACATGAAAAGACGATGCAGCGGGTACACAATAATTATGTTTCTAGGAAATTACCGTTAGGTTTCGAGAGAGACATTTTTTATAATTTCCATGTCAGAGACACGGAAGAAAATTAACATCTTACCGCCCAATTAGGCTTGCAGCAAATACTGTTTGAAGTAAGGACAGAATACTTACAGAACTGACAGTGATTATCTCTGTTTAGGTGCACTGCCATCAAACCAATTATCTTTTCCTCCCGGAGATAGAAAACGTACGAAAGAGATGTCATTACGATTTGACACAAAGTACCTAGGTGCGTAATTATTGTGGCAGACAATGTATAGCCGATGAAAACCCGTGGTTCTTTCTGAGTGATTACGAATCTATACTCGAGTGAAGTGTGCCAGACACAACCCGTCTTTTGACAGTTCGCCCCCCCCCCCCGTGTGACAATGGCAGTGTCGGTCAAGCGATATGACAGTGGTTTCTTATTTTCCCGACGTCTGATTGGCTGATTCAAATGACAACTTGGTCGTTTCAAATATACGACAAATACTTCAGCACAGTCATTTCTCAGATTCACCGTCAACGAGGAAAGATGTATTTTTATTCAGAGGAAAATAAATTCAACATATTTTCTAATTCATCGGACCTTAACAGTTGTGCCTTCTGATACAGAAAGCTGCTTGTCTTCTGCGCGAAGCTGGTGACAATTTTCTCGACATCATCGTCACTATTGTACAACGAATCAACGAGTTTTTGATTCACATGTCTAGCTAAAGACATTAAAATTATTATCCGGCCACAATTGATGCTGGCATCAGAAAATAAGTCGACTCCGATATTCTCAAAGACAGGATATGCTTGATCAGTTGGCATATTGTCTACAACAGAGTCAAACAACGTCGCATGTTTTCGAATCAACACATCTAATAATTTCGTCATCTTACAAACTGATTTTTCATCCGGCTGAATAACATTCACAAATACTTCGGCCATTTTATCAGAAAATGTCAACTACGCAGAGGCACGGATGTACTCTGTGTAATAATACCTTCACACGTCTTGACAATTTGTTACGCCATGTTGCGACTACTCATTCTACACAACAGTTTACTTGCGATTTTTGCGATTGTATGTATACCCGGAAAGATGCCTTACGGAGACACATAAAGACTGAACACGAAACAGTATTCAATGGCGTGTCGACCACTCAACCATAATCTAGTGCTGCTAATAATCTCCAATCCATAAGTCGCAAGCGTGGACGAGAGCCGAATACAGACGAACAATCTACTGGTAAACGCCTAAAGTCAACCACACAACAAACATCGAATGACAGAGTGTCGTCAGTTACAGAAACTGATATACCGCCAACTACCACATCAACAGAAGCAGCATCATCCTCCGGTGCTGGTGTCAGCCGTAGCGGGCAGGAGTTATCAACAGCCGGTGTCTTGTCGGGCGATCGTGTTTCGCCGACCAACAATAAACACCAAGCATCTAGTACCACAGTGAGTGACGCTGAACGAACAACTTCTATTTTTAACGCATCATCACGTACCTTGTCGGCCGATAACGTGTCGCCAACCAACAATAAGCAACAATCATCTAGTGCCTTACTAAGTGACGCAGCATCAATATCTATTAACACGGTGAGTGGCGCTTCATCAGATACCTTGTCGGGTGGCACGGCCGAGCCCGTGTCACCTAGTAACAATACTCAGTTATCAACAGCTACTACCACAATGAGTGACGAATCACCAGGTGCCCTGTCGGGTGGCACGGCCGATCACGTGTCGCCTACTAACAATACTCAGTTATCAACATCTACTACCACAGTGATTGACGAATCACCAGGTGCCCTGTCGGGTGGCCCGGCCGATCACGTGTCGCCTACTAATAATAAGCAACAATCATCTGGTGCCTTACCGAGTGACGCAGCAGCATCAACAACAAGCATGTTACCAACAGAAGAGCAACTATCACCTAGTACCACGGTGAGTGACAAATCACCAGGTGCCCTGTCGGGTGGCACGGCCGATCACGTGTCGCCTACTAATAATAAGCAACAATCATCTAGTGCCTTACAGAGTGACGCTTCATCAATATCTATTAACACGGTGAGTGCCGCTTCAACAGATACCTTGTCGGGTGGCACGGCCGATCACGTATCGCCTACTAATAATACTCACCTATCATCACGTGTCACGGCTGGCAACGAACCGGCGGGAACCTCTGGTGTTAACACAACTACTGAATATCTTTCATTACAAAAATTACCCCCGGATGTTCGAGCTGTGTATAATGACCATTGGGACACGATTAGGTCACACATACGACACGGTCGGTATCTGTGTGAATGGACATTTTTTAATCGACCAGATACTGACATGCCGACAGATTGGAGTTCTCGTTTATACTGGCTTTTTAATGTTCAAATCTCCCGCTTCAAAATAATCGCCAGTCTACACACAATACTAAGACATCGAGAGACACAAGCCCTACGATTATACCATGCAAGTCCCAATAACTCTTCGCTATTTACTTTACCTTTTTTAGTGAACCATAGATCTGATTTCGAGGCGTTTGTGACCAAGGTGAATGCTGTTGATTTGGTCAATTCAGCGACACTAACCCGACCAGACACTAAGTATTATGTAGAAACAATTCCCAGTATAACTTTTTATGTTTACAAGTTGGTAGAGTTCCATGTTGGTTGTTGTTTAGAATCAATCCCCGACTTTATCAAACACAATAATTTTATTAATACGCTTCAAACCGACTCACACGGTAGAGTTTCATAATGATAATCGGTGCTTTTTCCGCGGGTTGGCTGTTTTCAGAACAGGGTCTGTCAGAAATATACGAAAAGATACACAACTGTTCACCAAATGGCTGCGGTATAAAGAGTTGGACTCCCACACCCTTTTTTCTGGTGTTAGTTTAGTTGATTTACCCGTCCTGGAAGAATGCTTTAAATTACAAATAAATGTGTTTGCCTTTACAGAGGAGGAACATCTGGTTCCGAAAATTAGAAGTACTAGTATACATCCAGATATACTAAATCTTCTTCTACATGAAAACCATTTCATGTATATTGTTGATATTAACAGGGCCGCCCGATGTTTTTCCTGTGGGAAATGCGGTAAGCTGTTTAAAGTGTACTGGCGACTGACACCCCACGAACTTAGGTGCAAAGGCGTAGCCACTATCGAAACGTATAAAGGTGGGGTTTATCGACCGACTGAATCGATCTTGGAATTGCTTCGTGACCACGGGTTTGATGTAGAAGAAAATTTTATTTTCCCCTTCAGAGCGTGCTACGATATGGAATCTTTCTTCTCCAATGAAAATTTACCGGCTGACTCAAAGTCGACGACCTTCATGGCCAGACACGTCCCCCTCTCGTGTGCGGTCACCTCTAATGTCCCTGGGTTCGACACCCCTAAATGTTTCATCACCACCGGTGATCCACAGGTCCTCGTAAATGAAATGTTGGACTATCTCCATGAAATAGCTGCTAAATCATATGAGTTGTTACTAAAAAAGTTCGAGTCAGTCTTTGCTAAATTAGGTGACCACCCAAAATTAAGTGAAAGGCTCGAATCCTATTTGTTGGAACTCCCCCTGTTTGGACTGAATAGCGGTAAGTATGACATTAACTTGCTTAAACCTTATTTGATACGGTATTTCCTTGATCGGGAGGCTAATCCATTCAAGTTTATAGTCAAGAGAAATAATAATTTTATGTGCATAGCGACAGAAAGACTGAAATTCCTCGACGTCTCCAACTTTCTGGTCCCGGGAGTAAGCTACGCGCAATATCTGGCCTCGTTTGGTTTAGAAGAGACAAAAGGCTTTTTTCATACGAATATCTGACCGACCTGAGAAATTTAAATGAGACAGCCCTACCACCGCATGAAGCCTTTTTCTCAAAGCTTAAAAACCGTAACATTTCCGAGGTAGAATACGCCGTTTGTTAGAAAGCGTGGACAGACAATAAAATGACAACCTTGCGGGACTTTTTAATTTGGTACAACATCAAAGACGTGTCCCCCTTTCTAAAAGCCCTGGACAAACAAGTAGCCTTTTATGCCGATTTAAATATAGACATGTGCAAGCAGGCCATCTCCGTCCCCGGCATTACTCTACAGTACCTATTCAACACCATGAATAAAGATGTTTCTTTTGTTTTGTTTTCGAAGAAGGAGGAGAAGATGCACAAGCTGTTACGAGATAACGTGGTGGGTGGGCCAAGTATCATTTTTCATCGTCACCACGAAGTCAATGAGACCCGTATCAGGGGTAATAAGCTGGTAAAAACTATTAGCGGGTTTGATGCGATTGCATTATACCTTTGGTCTCTTATGAAAGATGTGCCATCAGATTTCCCCATATATCGAAGCCGCGAAGATGGTTTTAGAGCACATAGATTACACAAATACACACGTCAGAGTCGAGAGTGGTTAACCTGGGTGTCACACAACAACAACATAGATTTAAAATCCCAATTCAATAGTCACGAGATGCAGCTCGGCGACCGACATATTCGCGTAGATAGGTGGGATAAAAAGAATACAACAGCTTACCAATTCCATGGGTGTTTGTTCCACGGGCACCCATCTTGCCGTCTAACTGCTGGGAAAACTATGAATCCCGTCAATAAAAAACCACTGGCAGAACTATACCAGAACACGTGTGACATCCACCCGTATCTAGAAAAAACTGTTGGGGTGACAGTTAAGGTTATT
Organism: Cepaea nemoralis; assembly: GCA_014155875.1. Classification (NCBI taxonomy): domain Eukaryota; kingdom Metazoa; phylum Mollusca; class Gastropoda; order Stylommatophora; family Helicidae; genus Cepaea; species Cepaea nemoralis. The sequence continues at coordinate 49,828 of JACEFZ010019934.1, read as the reverse complement.
TGGGAATGTGAGTGGCAGAGATTAAAGAGGTCAAACACAACCATCAAGTGTTTCCTGAAAGAGAAGTTTCCACCATCAGAACTTCCTTGGGGTTCTTTGAGTGAAAACCAGATCATCGAGGCTGTAAAAAGTGACACATTTTTCGGGTTGGTTGAGTGCGATATTGAGACCCCGGCTGATTTACAAGAGTCATTTGCCGAAATGCCCCCTATTTTCAAGAATACGGAGGTGTCGAGAGACGATATTGGGGAGTTTATGAAAGAATACGCCATAAAAAATAAACTATTGAGTACCCCACGACGGACATTGATCGGTAGTTATTTCGGGAAGAAAATTTTATTAGCCACCCCTCTTTTAAAGTGGTATCTAGCGCATGGGTTGGTCGTTACACACATCTACCAGACAATAGAATATCGACCGGTTAGTTGTTTTAAACAATTTGGGGAAGCAGTCTCTAATCCCCGCCGCCAAGGGGACAAAAATCCGGCCGAATCTATTACAGCCTACACTATGAAGTTGTTAGGTAACGCCGCTTACGGCAAAACGTTAACCAATAAAGCCAAACATACCGATGTCTCCTACTGCCAGGGAAAAGACACTACCAAACTAATCAATAATCCCAGGTTCAAAAGCATGACTGGTATTACAGATGATCTCTTCGAAATTGAAACCCTAAAAAAGAAAACTGTCTGGGATCTACCTCTACAGATTGGGTTCTTTGTCTACCAGTATGCCAAGTTGCGCATGTTAGCATTTTATTATGACTTTCTCGACAAATTTATCTCTAAAGAAGACTTTCAGCTTTGTGAAATGGACACTGACTCTCTCTCTCTACTTGGCCCTTAGCGCTGACTCACTCTGTGAAGTAGTTAGACCACACCTACGAGAAGAATATGACAGAGTCTACAATCAGTGGTTCCCGTCTGAAGTTTGCCCTGTTCATAGTACTACTACCTGTCAGGACTGTGTGGATATCAAAGCCTATGAACAGAGAACCCCCGGGCTTTTCAAACTAGAGTACGAAGGGGAGGGGATGGTGTCACTGTGTAATAAGACGTATATTTGTGTTGGAGATTACGATAAAATCAGTACCAAAGGTCTGACCAAAAACCACAACACTCATCTAAACAAGGACACTTTTTTGGAAGTACTCAACACCCAAACACCAAGTGGGGGAACCAATATAGGATTCAAGGCACACGACTCTGCTGTGTATACGTATCAGCAACATCGTGCTTCATTATCATATCTCTATATAAAAAGGCAGGTACACAAAGATAATATGTCGACTTCACCACTATGTATTTAATATGCATTGTATTGTTTGTCTATATATGATTTAATAAAATTATTACATATATACCTTACCTTTTTGTTTGTTTTCTTTATTGATGTTTTATGTCGTATTTTTTATGTCGTACCTACTCTGATGAGTCACTTGACCACACCCACTCTGATGAGTCACTAGACCACGTCACCTCTGATGAGTCACTTCGCAACGCCACCTCTGACCCACGCCTACTTAAAAAAAAACCTGAAGAGTTATCACCCTTTGTGGAGGTATCTATAAGACTCCACCTCCACCTCCACAAAAGGAGGTGCTTTCCTCCTTCTACACTACTTACGGGGTCAACGTGTTGAAAGACAAAGAACCAGTATCCTTGTATTATAATATCTACTATTTAAAAAAAGCCCAACTTCTGAAAATATAAAAGACCTGGTACCATCTGCTATTATCAATCAACCAGCATCAACGTTTACTTTATTATCAGCAAGAAGCATGGCCACCCTTCAAAAAGAAGCCCACTTATTTGTCATATGTGGGAAAGTCTTTACAGAAAACTACAATCTAGCTCGGCATCTTCGTACAGTTCATTCAACTGTTAATCAAAGTCACATATGCCACCCTCCCCGATGGTGTTTCCACCTTGTCGTGGTGGGGGAGCTTGAGTTTCTCAATGACCCTGAGAGCTATGCCGGCGGTAGCGTAGCTACCAGAAGGGCCTCCCAAGCCGGACAGGTCAAAGGGTAGAGAACAGACAAAGAGAAACACCCTGGTCCTCCAGGTTGGGGGTTGAAGCGTGGGGTTAACATCCCCACCTTTGTAAAAACTATTTTGTTACGAAACAGATACATAAGCCTCGAATTCGGACTGACTTATTTGGACAACGACCTCGGAACGTTAAAGAACTCTTCAGATTTGGAACATGGAATGTACGGACACTATATCGAGCTGGAGCGGCTGAAGAACTAACCCGGGAGCTGGTTGAATATCAAATGGATATAACAGCAATTCAAGAAATAAGGTGGCCAGGAGAGGGTACTTTAGGGCAAAATGGAATGATTGTAATATATGGAGAAAACACCCAAAATAAACACTGAATTAGGAACAGGTTTTGTCATCAAAAAAAATAATTATGGGGGAAAGTTCTAAACTTTAAAGCTGTTAATGATAGAATTAGTAAATTACGAATAAAAGGCAAACGGAAAAATATAACGATGATTAATTTACATGCACCTACTGAAGAGAAAGAAGATGACGTTAAAGAAGACTTTTATAATGATTTGGAAGATGTCATAGAAGAAACCCCCAAACAGGACATCCTGATTGTGCACGGAGACTTCAATGCAAAAATAGGTAGAGAGCAAACTCATAAAAAAGTTGCCGGTATGGAAAGCCTACATACAACTTCAAATGATAATGGATGGAGAGTCATCAACCTGGCAGAAGCCAAAGGACTGCAGATTAGCAGTACCAGACTACAAAGAAAGGATATACACAAACAAACTTGGAAATCATGTGACAGGAGAACCTATAATCAATTAGATCACATTTTAATTAACAACAGAAATGCATCAAACATACAACAAGTTAGAAGTTATAGAGGAGCTGATTGCCACAGCGACCACTTCCTCGTTGGAGCAAACTTTAAAATAAAACTTAAGAGAGCTATCTATACTAAATTACAAAGATTACACCCAACATATAACAGAGAAAAACTATACAAGAAATTACAGTCAAAGAGAAATTTACAGATGAAATAAAATGTAAACTTGAAACTCTGCAAAACCCTTTGGAGGAAAGCGTTGACCAAACTTGGTTGAACATCAAGAATACAGTTCAATCTACCGCAGAAGAATGTCTCGGTGTGTTAACCACGCATAGAAAGAACAGATGGTTCAATAAAAATGTGAAGAAGCAGTCATTAGGAAAAAGAATGCCAGACATTTATGGTTAAATGACATCAACAACATCCAAAAGGAAGAGCAATATAGAAATGAATGTAAAGAGGCTACAAAAATAGTTCGATAGCATAAGCGAGAATATAGTTTAGTTTAGTTTTTAGTTTAGTCGTTGGATCAACATCACAGCACACGGTCTAACCCATAAGTGCTCCGTTTCCCTCATAACTCAAACCTATGTCTGGAGAAACTCAGCTCAATGCACGAACTCCGTTGCATCGGCGAGGATCCTGAAATACTTTGGGTAGATTTTTAACTCGAAATTTTGCCCGGGCAGCGCCGTTAGGCTACTCTTTTTAGATTTCCAACTGCCAAGGGATTTTTTACGTGCGCAACAATACACACGGGCGTCCGATCTCACTACCCAGAGACCAGGGGAAATTTTATTACTGAAAGTCCAGGTGGATTTTTTAAAATAAATCCCGGTCCTCACCGGGGCCTGAGTCGAAACATTGCATCTCTTGTTCAAGCTACTTAAGGAAACAGGTTTGACACCAAGACCCAAGAAGTGTTAAATAGGTTTTCAACAATTGGACTTCCTAGGCCATAAGGTATCTCAAGGCTTCATAACACCTCAAGAAGGAAATGTGGAGAAACTTCAGAGAGCACCTCGCCCAAGGACCAAAAAGGGTGTTCGATCATTCGTCTCCTTATGTGGATTCTATCAAAGATACATTAAGGACTTCAACACACTGGCTGCACCCTTAACGGATCTTACCAAAAAGGGGAATCCAGAGAAAGTCATATGGTCAGCTGATTGTGAGAAGGCTTTTACAGCTCTCAAACAAGCTTTAACAGCCAAACTGATCCTACATCTACCCAACCTCGACCGCTCATTCGTGCTCCGCACAGATGCGAGTAATATTGGAATAGGGGCCACCTTACTCCAGAGGAAAGGAGATGATCACTCAGAGCTATTCCCTGTAGCTTATCAGTTATCAGTTATCAGTTATCAGTTGGGGTATCTTCGTTGCACTCCGGACATGTCCATAGGTGCTCAGATCCTCCCCCAGCATATGCATCAGCGTCCGGTGGCTAATAGTGCCAGTTCTGTGTTGGTTGACGAGGCGCTTTGTTTTCGCGATGTACTTCTCGCGTCTGGCTGTGCCGATTCTTACTCCCAGGTCTTTCATCCTGGAAAGCGATGTGGAATCACTGGCGTCAAAATCCTCTGTTCTCGCCATATCTTTAAGGGCGTTAATGACATCGGCACGATCCATGGGCTGGCCATCTACAGGGGGTGCAAAGCCAGCCAATTTATCAGCTCGTTCATTTCCCTCGACTCCCGCATGTCCCGGGACGAAGATGAAGGTGACTTTGCGGACAACAGACTTCCGCAGCGACTCAGTCCACTGTCTACGTACAGATCCAGCTTCGACCTTCTGAATCATGCTCATTGAATCACTTAGTACACACACGTTGGTATAATGCTGTGATTCCAGCCATATGAAAGCCTGTGTAACTGCCATCACCTCCATCGTCATGCTGCTCGTGGTCATAGAGTGGGCACCACTGGATTCTTGGACGGTTCGGCCCGCTGAACGGGCTGTAAATGCCCACGCACTTCTCTGCTGCTTTACAAGCAGGAAACTGAATACTTCTGAACGGAACTACTCGGTGATTGAGCGTGAGTGCCTTGGTTTGATCTGGACCGTGGAAAAGTTTCAGGCATACCTGTATGGTAAACATTTTACAGTGCAATGTGATCACCAACCCTTGATGTTTCTGGCATTGTCACGGAATCTGAACGCAAGACTCATGCGATGGTCGCTGCTGTTGCAACCATACTCATTCCAAATCGAATACGTTCCTGGGAAAATGAAGGTAGGCGCCGACTTCTTGAGTCGTTGTCCAGTTCCTGATGAACCATCAACTTCGGATGAAGTGGAAAACCAACAAGAGGGATCACAAAAGGAACCGTGTCAGCTGTGAACGACTGAGACGATAGTTCTCCACAGAGATCGATCTGGAGGGGGGCTCTGTCGCATGATTGCGCACTTCGTCTTGTTCACTGCTGCACATCACAATTTCAGAACACACTTCTCACTAAAGGTTCGCACCAGGCAGCATCGGAACGCTAAGAATGTGGCATCAGATCTAAGAATAGAACTGACACCAGTGATGGACAGGTCATGTGGTGGAGGCCTGCTCTATTCATTGGGTGGCCTACAAGAATCGCGTCGCCCGCGAAATGTCTTGGGTCCAGTGACGCTAACTTTCAACACATGCAGATCGACCATTAAAGCATTCAGATGTGGTTTGGGTCTCTGTATGTCCCTCAGCCTGATTCAGAGGGAATGCTTCAGACTAAATTATGCCTGCGTTTGTTTATTTCTGAGTCAGGTAAAGCTTTAAGTATGAGAGTGTGTGTGTAGGTTCCGGCACGAATATATATATATATATATATATATATATATATATATATATATATATATATATATATATATATATATATATATATATATATATATTCTTCTATCAGAAGATAGCCGCCAACTTTCACCCGGCCCCAAAATGGCTACTCTCTGCCAGCACTGATGTAGATATATGACGCCCTTTATCTTTCGTTTTCCAGAAGAGTTGCTGTACAATCACTATATCTTAAGCTGTGAAAAGAGGCACTTAAGCCCATACTGCTATTCCTAAACTACTGGCTGTCTGACTGCGTTCAGAGCAGGTTAGTACATGATAAACTATGATCTGTGTGCTCTATGTGTCGCCTTAGTTGCAATCCACAGCGAACAGCCAACACACGCGAATGGGAGAAGGAGGAATGAAAGACTCTACCTCTTATCTTATACTTATATGTTCGTGGCGTGAAGACAGAATGTGTGTGTAACTGTTTAGGCCTCCACATGACTGGTCCAGCATTTATACTGCTATGATTTATTCGAACAAGCATTTAGCACTCTGACGAACCACAGTCCAGCTAACAGCCCAACACCAGCACTCAAGTGAACGAATAAAGGAAGGGGGGGGGGTGTCAGAATGAGAGAATGAGTACAATGTGTGTCTCATCTTTCTTTCACTCTGTATATATATATATATATATATATATATATATATATATATATATATATATATATATATATATATATATATATATATATATATATATATATATATATATGTTATTGAATGAGAGGCAGTGTAAATCCTCATAAGGAACATTTCACATAGACCTCCACATTCATACCAATTATATGTAATTATATTAACTTTGGAGTGAAAATAATTACTGTATGTTTCTTTACATTATTACTTTGATGCAACATGTGGAATGTAGTTTATTAAACCATCACCCTGTTTGACCGAGTAAGTAAAGGACATAATATGCTTTCATGCATAAGCACTTCTAAACTGTCAAGGGGAAATCTCACCCCAGTGTCAGAAGAAGTAAGTAAAGGAAATGACAGAAGAGGTGAGAGGGTATAAACAGGAAAGTATCCAGGCAGACTAAAACAATGGTGGCAGCATTGAGTTTGAGTTAATATGTATGAGATGGACAATCATCCTGTTCTGTTCCATTACTATGTAGGGATCAGATATGCTGGGTACATCTCATCATTTACTCTCCATCATTCTTTTCTAGGCCTTGTCAGTCACTGTGTCTGTGTCCTCTGTGAGAACATCAGCCAACAGGCCACTATGTACAGGTGCAGTAAAAGAAAGCTTGCCCAATATAATTGCTGATGTCTAATGCCAGTACAAGGAGAGACACTGTAGCTCTTGACTTGTAGGTACTTCCTGAATCTGCTACCTTCTGTAACTCATGTCTGTAAACCCTTTTCATTCTTGTCCACTGGAGAATCATCATCCTTTGGCTAGATATAAATGTGTTCACCATGTTTATCCACCTCAGGTGAGGATGACGGTGTTCGCAGATTGTCATGATCCAGAGTTGCAGAACATTGCCCAAATAGGTACAATGGATCTGTCAACCTAGAGCAGATCTGTAATAAAAAGGTGCAACAGGAATCTGTGGTCAGGACCAAGATTACTCAATGAGTCCCCACTGAACTGTGCCCAAAACTGATCTGTGTTTCATGATCATTCTGATGATTGACTATGTTTGAGATTCAGGAACATTTCTAAGATCACTAGGATCATTTTATATCTCACAAGAACGTGCAGATTATCAAAATCATGGCAGAAGTCTGAATGACAAATTAATAAGGAGGGTCTGTGTATAGTCAGTTTTCCATTTAGATAACACTGGAACCAGCAAAAACTTCCAGAGAGGAGAGTATTTTATGAATCTCTCCAGATCTTATTTTGTGTAGACTGGTTAACTCAAAGTTTTTCACTAATAAACTAACTGAAGGTTCACTAGAAGAACATTTGTGTAGTGCAGAGACAATGATAGGAAATTAGTGGTGTAGTCCAGTGATGAAATGACTGAATAACCATGAGATCTTCTGGGAGTTCTATTCTCCATGGTGTCTATAGATCATTATTCCAAAGACTGATGTGTATTGTTCATATGATTATAATGCCTCACTGGTTTACTTCCACAGCTTTTGGTTAATAAACAAAATTAACTTTTCCTGCATTATTCTGTCCAATACATTGTGGTGTGACAAAACTTTTCATTATTATCTATGTGTTTAGTTAATGTAACTACATCACATAAAGGTAGTATCTGGAACTACAGGTGACTGGGTAAACACTAATAGACAGCTACATTCTGTCCTATTGTAATCTCCCAGGTTCCAGGTTACTCAGAAAAGGGAACTTTACATTTTATTAATTCCTGTGACCATTTCACCTAAAAGGGAAAATGATCATAGGTGGGGGACTCTTGAGCTAAATAAGTTTCTCTTTTCGGGAAGGAAGATTTTGGAGGGAAGAAATTAACAATTCCTGGGAGACCCCTAGATTTCCAGAGCTATTATGGGACAATTTGGCTTCCAAGGACCCATCCCCTCCAAATGAAATCAGTCCCATCCTCATAGCGTTACTTCATTGTGGGGTAAGTCTAGGTGGGTACTGCTTCCAACACCCAATATGTCACATATAGTATAAGTATCTTCCATGCATAGTCTGGTCATGTTGATTAACTTCCTTGGTATTCCAAATTCCTGCATAGCATTCCATAGACTATTCCTATGGACACTATCATAAGTCTTTTTAAAATCCACAAAAATGTTATGGAGATCTCTTTTATATTCCCAATGTTTCTCGGCTATTTGTCGTAAGATAAATATCTGATCTATTGTTGATCTGTTTTGTCTAATACCCGCCTGTAGTCACCTAATATGTCTTCTGAATATGGTTTTAGTCTATTTATTAATACTGCGGATAGTATCTTATAGCTTGTGGACAGTAGTGATATTCCTCTATAATTTCCACATTGGAACTTGTCTCCTTTCTTAAAGATAGGTATCAATAATGACTCTTTCCAGTCATGGGGTAATTCTTCTGTCCTCCAGATTTTTATTATTAGTTCGTATAGCTTTAGATGTAATGCATGGCCACCTGCCTTTATAAATTCAGCAGCAATTCCATCAGTCCCAGTTGCCTTATTGTTTTTAAGTCGTGTGATTACATATAGGATTTCTTCAAATGTAGGTTCTTCAATTTGTGGTTCGCATGTTAGAACCTCTTCCTGTGGGAAAATGTTACTTGGAGCTTCACAATTTAGTAATTCAATAAAATATTCTTTCCATGTGTTGCACATGTCCTCATTGGTATTTATCATATTCCCATTTTTGTCTTTTAAACCATATGTGTTTTGTTGGTGCCCTACTTTCATTGACTTCAGTTCTTTAAAAAATTTTCTTGATTCATTTTTCTGGTGATTATATTACTCATATATTATCGCTTCTGCTGTCTGACTATTTTTGTAGCCTCTTTACATTCATTTCTATAATGCTCTTCCTTTTGGATGTTATTGATGTCATTTAACAATACATGTCTGGCATTCTTCTTCCTAATGACTGCTTCGTCACATTTTTGATTGAACCATCTGTTCTTTCTATGCGTGGTTAACACACCGAGACATTCTTCTGCGGTAGATTGAATTGTATTCTTGATGTTCAACCAAGTTTGGTCAACGTTTTCCTCCGAAGGGTTTTGCAGAGTTTCAAGTTTACATTTTATTTCATCTGTAAATTTCTCTTTGACTGTAATGTCTTGTAGTTTTTCTCTGTTATATGTTGGGTGTAATCTTTGTAATTTAGTATAGAAAGCTCTCTTAAGTTTTATTTTAAATTTTGCTCCAACGAGGAAGTGGTCACTGTGGCACTCAGCTCCTCTATACCTTCTGACTTGCTGTATGTTTGATGCATTTCTGTTGTTAATTAAAATGTGATCTATTTGATTATAGGTTCTCTTGTCACATGATTTCCAAGTTTGTTTGTGTATATCCTTTCTTTGTAGTCTGGTACTGCTAATCTGCAGTCCTTTGGCTTCTGCCAGGTTGATGACTCTCCATCCATTATCATTTGAAGTTGTATGTAGGCTTTCCATACCGGCCACTTTTTTATTAGTTTGCTCTCTACCTATTTTTGCATTGAAGTCTCCCAGCACAATCAGGATGTCCTGTTTGGGGGTTTCTTCTATGACATCTTCCAGATCATTATAAAAGTCTTCTTTAATATCATCTTCTTTCTCTTCAATAGGTGCATGTACATTAATCATTGTTATATTTTTCCATTTACCTTTCATTCGTAATTTACTAATCCTGTCATTAAAAGCTTTAAAGTTTAAAACGTTCCCCCATAATTCTTTTTTGATGACAAATCCTGTTCCTAATTCATGTTTATTTTGGGTGTTTCCTCCATATATTATAATCATTCCATTTTGCTCTAAAGTACCCTCTCCTGGCCACCTTATTTCTTGAATTGCTGTTATATCCATTTGATATTCAACCAGCTCCCGGGTTATTTCTTCGGCCGCTCCAGCTCGATATAGTGTCCGTACATTCCATGTTCCAAATCTCAAAAGTCCTTTAACGTTCCAAGGTCGTTGTCCAGATAAGTCAGTCCGATATCGAGGCTTATGTATTTGTTTCGTAACAAAGAAAGGTCTTTACAAAGGTGGGGATGTTAACCCCACGCTTCAACCCCCAACCTGGAGGACCAGGGTGTTTCTCTTTGTCTGTTCTCTACCCTTTGACCTGTCCGGCTTGGGAGGCCCTGCTGGTAGCTACGCTACCGCTGGCATAGCTCTCAGGGTCATTGAGAAACTCAAGCTCCCCCACCACGACAAGGTGGAAACACCATCGGGGGAGCCACACCTACTATAGATTGCAGAAAATACTCATTGTCTACAACCAAGGTGAAAAATATCGGTCAAATTTATAAATGTCTCGTCCGAATTCATAAAAAGAAGGAAATAATGTTAGCCAAATGTGAAAAAATATCGGTCAAACTTATAAATGTCTCGTCCAAACTTATTAAAAAAAAATGGTTAACCTAATGAGAAAAATATTGACCCTGTAAAGAAACATTTACAACAAACTTATAAAAATTCGGAAAATTTGTTAACCAATGAGAAAAAATATCGACCAAAGAGAGCAATATTTCATATAATCTTATAAAAAAAAAGTAGGAAAATTTGTCAGCCTGGAACAGCATTACAAATTACATTCATACGTTACCCGTAATGAACATCAGCACCGTTAAAACAATGTTTTGATCACTCACCTTGAAATCCAAGAGAGCACAGGGCAGGAACAGCAGAAACGAAACAAAAAGAGGTACGAAAAGGCCCACGGAAGAAAGAGCGAGAGAAATCTTGCTTAGGTCGCTTCTGGCCAAGAAATAAATTGGAATGAATCATAGATTTCAGTTGACAACAATTTTGGGGCAGGGACGCTTGTGACGTCATCATAATCGCTAACTACGTCAAGGACGTCCAATTATATTCGTTTCCCTGTGGACCCATGCATGTCATAAATCTTTCTAGAAGTTTGGAGTTAATTATAAACGTGTCACAAGTGGCCTTGAAACAATTTCTCACAAACACAAGCGTGCCACTATGACGATTTCTGGTTATGGTGTGCGGTTTTGGCCATCGTTATCCCTTTTGAGGAAAAATGTGGGGATTGGGGGGAGGTGAAATATCACAGTAACTACCTTTCCATTCACTAACATTCACACACATGTGTGTTATTTATGTTAAACTCTCGGAATGGAATCACACACACACACACACACACACACACACACACACACACACACACACAATTACGATTGGGTCGTGTCTCGTTTACATTTACAAGTTGACCCGTTGTTGTGATACCATTGTAGGTCTGTATAGCGATCAGTCTCTCTCTCTCTCTCTCTCTCTCTCTCTCTCTCTCTCTCTCTCACACACACACACACACTTTTTATGTTTACCTAATCATCAAGATATTTTTTAAAAAATGTCTGGCCCATGAAAGAGATGAAGTGGGAAAGTAATGGGATAGTTAATTCCACCATTCAGCCACTGTGACCCCTCGCTAGTATCTTTGCCACTCCGTTTGAACCCTTCAGCCACGGCGAATCTCTACAAATCACTAATAACTGCTATCTTTTATTTTTCAGTTGAAAAATTCACAATTTCTCGTTAGATCAAGGGAAGAAATTACAATAATCCAGTCGATTTGTTATTCGTGAGTTACATCTCTTGACGTAATTTTGAAGAAAAAAAAGTTTGAGGAAGGGAAATAATTCGCCTTACTATTATGCTGTTATAATTTAAGCATTATTTTACAAGTCACTGAGTATGAAATTTCAATTGACATTTTTATTATGAGACTAATATTTCACGTTAGATTCTCTAGGAATAAGACAATTGTCTATGTTAATTAGCTTATTTCTTTATGTTACTCTATTCCTTCTATAGCATTTTAAACCAGTATGTGTTCTCACCTTATTTAATGAGATTGTAACAAGAATCACGTCTTGTTTGCTCAAACCGTTTCTGTTTTTGTGTCTGGTCAGAGGCTGAGATAAACATCACGCCTCCTCACAGTAGCTGTGGGTCTGGTGGTCCACTGTGGGAAAAGGCTAATCCTAGGACTAGGAGCCCATTCAATTGTTCCCCCGCCCACACATTGCCCTACCCTGTATACGTACACACACGGTTAAAAAAACAAACATTTTCGTATATAATTTATTTTATTAATTAAAGTTAAACTTTATAAACAACCGAAACCGGATGGGTGACCGGTTCGCCTTGCCTGGTCGTCTCACCAGCCCGGGACACACACTGGAAGTACCAAAGACCGGAAACACCAAAAAACCGCGTGAGATTCGAAAAATGGGGATTTCTTTTGTGACGTCACGATGAGGAAGGTAGACTCTTTATATAGTAAAATATCATAGGATGCTATCCTCAATTGTGGCTTATTTACCACCTGACGTACTACCCAATCATCATTGATGTTCCATTGGATTTTGTTTATCAAGGCCTATCTATCATTAGTAAATGCCCAATGTGAGAAACATGATCAGTATACCTCTTTTCATTCCCAATTTTTCTAGAACCTCTGTATTTGATTGTTTTTGTTTCCATGAAATATGACACATTCGTCTGTATATCCACATCTCCAAGGCCTCTATTTGTATACCTCTTTTCATTCCCAATTTTTCTAGAACCTCTGTATTTGATTGTTTTTGTTTCCGTGAAATACGACACATTCGTCTGTATATCCACATCTCCAATGCCTCTATTCAACTTTCTAGTTGCTTGTTCAGTGTCCAGGCTTCCGTGCCATACATTAGTGTTAGAAAAGTGTGGCGAAGTGGTCAAGCCGTTTGCCTCGCGCGCCGAAGGTTGTGGATTCGATTCCGGGCTGCGTCTGTCGGTTCACGAGTGCATTTTTCTGGGAGACTCCTGGGGGTCGTCGCCGGAGCTACGGAGTTCGTGCTTTGTGTGATGCTTTCAGCAGATCATCCTGCCGAAAAAGACTGAGCCATATGGGATAAAAGCCGGGGCAATGAAGTCGATCCAGTTGACTTTTAAGACTTTTATTAAGCTTGAGGTAACTGGGCAATGGCAAACTACTGAGCGTAATCTTGCCAAGAGATCAATATACAGCTGAAAGATGCTGGTGTTGACAGCTAAGTCCTGTAAAAGGATATGCTAAAAAAAAAAAAACAACAACAACAACTGGTTCAGAGGTTCACAATACAGTATTTGAAACTAATGTCTACAACAGGCGGCCAACAGAAGAGGCCATTGTTTAACCAGCATGCAATGTACAACATTTATATATTGGGCATTTAATACGTTGCTATTGTTTCACGTAAATTTTAAAATAATTACATGTAAAAACTTCTTCTTCTTCAGCATTCCTAGCCATTGCGGTTCTTTGCTGCAGATACAAGCCATCTCCATTCAACTCTCTGGTTGACCTTCTCTTGCCAGTCGCTGATTCCAAGTGCTTGTAGGTCTGTATGTATATTATCTCTCCACCGTCTTCTTGGTCTACCTCGGGGTCTACGGTCATTTATTTCCTGAGTGTAAACGAGTTGTTTCCCTATTATCTTCCATTATTTCTATATGTCCTCAGCCATTGCAGTCTATTAGCCTCCATGATACCAGTGATTAGCGGGGACTTAAACAGATCATAAATGTCTTTGTTGCTTCTTGTTTTCCACTCACCACTTTGTGTATCCCTAAAAGGCCCAAAGATGGGTCTTAAAACTTTGTTCTCAAAGGTGTGTAACAAGGCTTCGTCTCTCTTTAGTTGTACTCCAGGTTTCAGAACCATACAGCACAACTGGTCTAATCAGTGTTTTGTATATTGTGATCTTGGTGTTACGAGATAGTACATTTGATTTTAGCAGATGTGGTTGTGCACAGTATATCTTATTTCCAGAGTTGATTCTAGCTTGTATTTCTTCCCTTATTATGTTGGAGCAGTTGAAGATTGTACCCAGGTATTTGTATGTTTCCGTTCTTTTAATGGTCATATTATCTATTTGTATGTGGCCAGAGCTTTTAACCGTTCCTTCTCTTGAAATTACCATATATTCTGTCTTATCTTGGTTGATAACCAGCCCCATTTGTTGAGCCTTTTCCCTTAAGTGAGTCAATATTTCCAATGTCTTTTGTTCATTTACCCCTATAATATCTATATCATCTACATAACCAAGCAGTCTTGATGTTTTTCCAATAGCACATTCCTCCTTTATCTTCCTTACAAATTTCTCTAGAGCCAGATTGAAAAGGAGCGGCGATAGTGCATCACCCTGTTTCAAACCAGTGGTTATTTGGAAAGGGACTTATTTCCTGCCTTTATATATTACTATATTATAAGTATTATGGACTAGGACTGCCACTGTCTCAAAGAGTCATCTTGTGAAAATAGAGCGCATACAGAACGAAGCTATGTGGGTCATTCTGGGATGCACTAGAGACACCCCAGTAGTGTGTATGCGTTACATCCTTGGTCTGCCGACTGTTTCTGGTAGGCACATGGTGATGCAGGCAAAGGCATACCTCAGAGTAGCTGCAGACACAGATCACCCGTTGCATGAGGCGCCGGACGCAGTTAAAGGTCAGAGACTGATAAGAGGGAAATAATGGATGGCTCAGGCGGAGGATACGATCAGACAGGTTTGCATCTTGGAGAACATTAGACGAGGAGAGGAGTCGGTCAGAGTGCCAGAGGAGCAGTCAGACTTGTGCAGAGTTATAATTACATTGAGTCGGGAGTGCAGGGAGTGGCCAGCAGGGGCAACGGAAGTGGAAATCCAGCAACTAATTCAGGATAATGCTCTCCCGGGTGATGTGATTATCTACGCAGATGGTTCGGTGTTGAAAAGTAGGAGAAGTGCCTGGGGATTCTTAGCAAAAGCTAATGGTCGCCGTTTGGTGCAGGAGAACCTGACATATGATACCACAACATCTAGCTTAAGAATGGAGTTGGAGGCGGTCAGTGCAGCTTTCCGCTGGATGGAGAAAACGATACACACACACATCGTGATTGTAACTGACTCAGAAAGCATGCTGAGGAGGGTGAGGATAGACAGACTTCGTGCAGAGTGGTTTGCTTCGCTTCGGAAGTCACGGGTTGCAAGCATCGCCTGGATCTTTTCGCCGGGGCATGCCGGTGTGTTGGGGAATGAACAGGCGGACAGATTGGCTGGCTTTGCAAAACTTGGTGGAGTATTGATGCATGACAAAGCAGACGTAGTTGCAGACCTCGGAGGAGCAAATGGATCACCATAGTCTGGCAAGAATGAGGCAGCGAGTAGTGATGAGAGGATCTGGCCGACGCTCGGCTCTCAGAGAAAAGGCGAGACGGACATATATATAATCAGATTGATACTGGAATTATTTGTGTTGGAACTCTTCGCTGGCTGCTGAGGATGGGGACGGAGCGCTTATGGGAATGCCCCGAATGCTGTGATGTCGGTTCCTAAATCAGTCAACCAATCAATATATTATAAGTATCTTCCATGCACAGTCTGGTCATGTTGATTAACTTCCTTGGTATTCCAAATTCCTGCATAGCATTCCAGAGACCAGGTGTGGGTAAACTATGGCTCGCGGGCCGCATGCGGCCCGGCAACTGATTTTATGCGGCCCGCGAGAGCATTTAGAAATTTAAAAAATTTACTTCGTTTTTAAGTTATTTTGTTGAATTGTACAGAATTTCATGTACCGTTTTGATTGTTTTAACATTTTTGATAACATTTCTTTCTAATTAACTATTTTTGTAAACAGTCTTTGACCTTCGTAATGTAATACTTCCTCTTCTTCTTTCGTTCGTTAAATATGTCTATAACTGCAATGTTGCCTCTTGTATGAATTTAACTGTCCTTTTTAATTCCCTCAGCAGTCCATACAGTTTATCTTCTACTGTAGTCTCTCTAGGCCAGAAGGTTTGTCTAGACATGTTGTAATGTGTGCAGTCTTTGAATATGTGATCTGCTGTCTGCAACGCCAGTCCACATGTGCACATGGCTGATTCACCAATCTTGAATTTTATATACATGTAGTTGCGTAGTCTATTGTGTCCTGTTCTGAGGCGAAGAATAATTACTTGTTCTGGTCTGTCCATAACGTGGTAGTCGTCTTGGGCAGGTTTTGGTGGCCTTCTGACTGATTTGATCATTCTTTTCTTTTGGTGGTATGTAACGGGCACATCAGGCTGTTCTTCTTTTGCTCCTTCCTTAGCCAATCGATCAGTTCTGTCGTTTCCGGGTACTCCACAATGGGATGGTATCCATTGTATGGTGACCTTATGCTGACTGCTAAGTTCAGAAAGTAGTGTCCTTAGTACTGGCAATTTCCCAGATATCATTTCGTTTTCGTTGAGGTGAGTTTCTTGCAAGCAACATACACTAACCTTTTCTTGGTCCAAGATGTTTTCTAGTTCTATTTTTTTTTTTTTTGCAGACTCCTTCTGCATTCCAGTACATTAGTTTTAGTCTTTGTTTGGTATGGCCAGATGCCCTATTCTCAGGTCCCCTGGCTCCACAGGACTTCTGAGAAGGACTCCAGTAGCTGTGGTTGGACCCTTTCGAGGCATAGCGCCCGGCACTGCACCTGTCTGGGGGTCCAAAGCAGGGCGAGCACCATAACATTTAACAGTAGTCGGCATATTTCATTACGCGTTATTGCGTGACATCCTGATTTCTGTGGTGCGCCTCCTGGCTGGTTGCCTCCGCCTTCAGCATCTTTCCTTTGCTATAGCAGACGGTGGTCTTCCTCGAGTTTAGGTGTGTAGGCACGCACAGACGTTTGCGCATGCATGTACCTGCATAAACATCTAGAGCGTTCTGGTTATTTCTCTGCGCCAGTGTCTCGTCGCCACCCCTTCTCCTGTTAGTTAAAACATTTCCGCTACGAGAAGGCCATGAGTTGGACTTTTGCTGAATACGTGATGAATGCACGAGCCATTGGGGTATTTATGCAAGATTGGGCGGTCACCCCAACCCCGCCCCCGACTACATACAGCAACATTTGGAACCATGCATTGCTAAAATGCGAATTTATCGATTTTCAGATAGAGAAATATTGATCGACATGTACAAATTTAATAAGGATGATTTTATGAAAAACAGATATTTCTCCAGTGAATAAAATGATGTATTTTGCAAGAAAATATTAAATTTAAAAGTTTTTTGCTGTTATAAATTATTTCCACATTTACAATGTTCAAATTAATTTATTTGTTCTAGTAGTCTTGATATATTTCTGAAATTTATTCTGAGTTTACTACTTGTTTTCCTGAATATTTTATTTTCACACACAGCCGGAAGTAGGTTTTGTTTCATTTCCGTATTAAAGTTTTGTACAATTCTAACTGTTCGAATTTTATTAATACAATGAGTGTCAATAACAAACGTAAGATTGAAGATGAATGCCGTGTTTTTAATGATGAATGGACAACTAAGTACTCTTTTATAAAAGTTGGTAGCAAATCAGTTTGCTTGTTGTGTCGTGAGTCAGTGGCTGTCTATAAGGAGTACAATTTAAACAGACATTATCAAACAAGCAGCAAAGTCAAATGGATTTGGCCATGCAAGTAGGTTACCAGTCAGCAGCATAACCACAACAAGCAATGATGTACAGACCAGATGGAAACAGAGGAAGAGGCCGACCACGTAAAAGCTGGACGGAGGGAATAGCAGAGTCTATGGGAATATCTATACATGAGGCCTATAATCGGGCACTCTCACGATGTTTATACTTCACCTCGACTACGCATGGTACAATAGGAACATGATATGAGAGAGAGAGAGAGAGAGAGAGAGAGAGAGAGAGAGAGAGAGAGAGAGAGAGAGAGAGAGAGAGAGAGAGAGAGAGAGAGAGAGAGAGAGAGAGATTATCAAACAAAACATTCCGATTTCGGATACAGTTTAACAACCGAAGGGAGGGAAAGGAAATGCCTTGAATTGGTGAAAAATGTGGAGAAACAGCAAACTGTTTTCACTAAACAGTCTTCAATTGATGCTGAAACTGAAGCTAGTCTTGTGTTGTCACACAAAATAGTGAAACAGAACAAGCCATTTTTTGATGGCGAGTTCATCAAGGAATATTTACTAGATGCGGCAAACATGATGTGTCCAGAACAACACAAAAAAATAAAAAAAATAAAAAATAAAAACAGATTTGACAACATTACTTTATCACGGAGAACTGTGTTCAGACGTGTTGACAAGATAAGTGACAATTTGATGCAAAAACTTCAAGATGCAAGTAAGCAATTTTTGTGGTGCTGTTTTGAATATCAAGCATATTATTAATACAGTTGTCAGTGTAATCAACCTCATCAGATCAAGACGACTTAATCACAGACAGTTCAAGGCATTACTTCACGATTTGGAGACTGAACATTCAGATATCCTGTACCACACCAGTGTTCAATGGCTGAGTTTCGGCAAGGTGTTGAGGCGAGTGTGGGAACTCAGAGAAGAAATAGTGATGTTCCTAGAGATGAAGGACATTGAATATGACTTTATACTAACATTGTCAATAAAGAGTGGAAGTTAGACTATGTTTGCCATTGAAATTATGGAAAAGTTAAATGAACTGAATGTCAAACTTCAGGGCAATGGTGTGTTTGCACATGAATTGTATGTACATGTAAAATCATTTCAGGCAAAACTCTCACTGTTCTCCAGACAAGCAAGTGAAAAAAGATTTTGTCACTTCCCTTTGCTGAAACATGAAACTATTTCTGGTGAAATGACTGAAAATTACAAAGCCCAATTAGATGCATTGATTGAAAAATTTGGATAGAGATTCAAAGATTTCAAGAACTTAGAGCCATAGTTTAATATTCTCAGTTCCCCTTTTAGTGCAGAAGCTGATACAGCCACAGAGGACATACAGTTGAAGCTGCTTGACTTACAAAGAGATCATGACCTAAAAGAGAAATTCAAATCATATGGTTTCCTGGATTTCTATGGATCTTTATCAGAAGAATAATTTCCCAACTTGAAAAACTTTGCAGCTAAACTTTTATCATTGTTTGGATCAACATACATTTGCGAACAAGCATTCTCTTGTTTGAAGATCAACAAATCTAAGAATAGGTCTTTATTGTCGGACTGCAACTTGCATGCTGCTCAATGCGAATTTCAACAAGTAAACTTGCTCCAGATTTCAAGAATATTGTCAAAAGGTGCAAGCAGTTACATACATCTCATTAGAAATCAACAATTATAGTGACAATGTAGTCGGTTTCTGTCTAAATTAAAGCCATTGATAGATAATAAAGAATATTTGTTATAATAACAAGTTGTAAAATCTTGTTAACAAATTAGTAAAAGTTTTTGTCCATATTGTCAAATATAATGTATAAGTGTATAAGTAAAATAAAATTGCAATAATTAGTTATTTATACTGCTTAATAGCCTATAAATAATTAATAATTACTTATTGTGATAGGTTACTGTAAACAAAATGGACATTATATATATATATATATATATATATATATATATATATATATATATATATATATATATATATATATATATATATATATATATATATTATATATATATACAAATAAAAGACGATGTATGTCTGTATGTTTATCCGTTCTTTATGCGTTCACGAACGGTCCGATTGAGATGAAATTTTCTACACGTCTTCTTCTCATTCCCGTGCAACCGACTGTCATAGTTTGTTATTGTACAATTAGCTATTTACTTACTAAATTTAATATTTTAATATCTTATCATTTATATATATATATATATATATATATATATATATATATATATATATATATATATATATATATATATATATATATATATATATATATATATATAGTAAGGGGACTTAACTTAAGAAAAGTTATTTCAAGGGGCATAACTTTTAATAACATTGCTATATATTTTAGATATAGATTGTTGCATTGCTTTCAAAGATTTATAAACTCTTTGTCTACAGTTATTTAGAGGCATATGAGTTATAATAAATAATGATATAATCTTTATGGTATTTTCAAAATTTTCATAAAAATTATGCATCTACTTAAATAGTGAAAATTTTCTAACTCATCTTTTTATTTTTCTTCAACAGCACATTAATTTTTTTTAAACATTCTCATATGTATGGCGCGTTACACCTAAGTTGGGTATTTATGATGCCCATGTTAAACAGTTACTTTTCATGCATTTTAATGCTTATTGTTCTTTTGTTGTCAAAGAATTGCTTCATAAGAGATGTTGGATGAAAGAATGTATGAGAGGAAATAGAGAAGAAGGGCAGAATGTAGGACGGGCCTGCGAAAGATTTTCGTTCATTTAAAAAAAAAGTAATTTTTTGTGAGAGAAAGTTGGTTGCATATCGTTTGCAGTACTCTGCAGTCAACCCATTGCCCACCATTTATTGGCTGTTCATGATATCTTTGTAAGTTTACTTTAGATAGGTCTCTTCCAATCATATTTTCTACTATCAATCTATCTATTCTTCTATTCTATCTATTCTTAACGGGAACGGGCCGAACATAGACAGACAGACAGACAGACAGACAGACAGACAGACAGACAGACAGACAGACAGACAGACAGTCGGGAACGGGAGCTTATATGACTACTTATATGAATTAAATGAGATGCTCCCCATCAGGGACTGGGTGAAGCCGGGCCGGGTCAGACAGACAGACAGACAGACAGTTATACAGACAGACAGATAGTCGGGAACGGGAACGGGAGCTTATATGACTACTTATATGAATTAAATTAGATGCTCCCCACCAGGAGCTGGGCGAAGCCGGGCCGGGTCAGACAGACAGACAGACAGACAGACAAGCAGATAGATAGATAGATAGATAGATAGATAGATAGATTAGATAGATAGATAGATAGATAGATAGATAGATAGATAGATAGATAGATAGATAGATAGAACCCCGCCAGGGCCTGGGGGAAGTCGGGCCGGGTCAGCTAGTATATATATATATATATATATATATATATATATATATATATATATATATATATATATATATATATATATACACACACACACACACACATCACACACACACACACACACACACACACACACACAGAGAGAGTCGAGTCCACTTAAGTCGAACTCGGATAAGTAGAATTTCGCTTAAGTCGACGTTACTGACTTGTCTTAGTACCGGCAATTATCCTTCTTTCTTTATCATTGTATAAAAAGTCCTGATAATTCGAATTCCGTTAACTCGAATTTTCGGATTAGTGGAACATAAAAATGAATACCGACTATATAAGTGTTCTTGTTTAAGTCGAAGTGTTCATTTCACACCCAAAAAAATTGTTTCGGGAAAGAATTATTTTTAGTCAGCCCTGAGAACAACAATCTAGCACATATGATATTTCGCCTCATGTCAATGGCGGCTAGTGGACGAAAGCTTACTATTTTAACTTTAGAAAGAAAGATTGAGCTGTTGGAAGAGATTGAACACAGTGGGAAGAAGAAATTGAATATAGCTAGAAAATTTAAGGTTGAACATAGTGGGAAGAAGAAAGTGAATATAGCCAGAGAATAAAGAATAAAACTATATTAAATGTTAATATTTAAGTGTTTAAAGAGCGGCTTGTAAAAATCTGGCAAGTCATCATACTTGCGATGTCTGTGGCGGGATCGACTGTTTGACGTCGGTGAGTTGTCATTTTGTTTCTGTTTTATGTTTTTTTGCCTTTGACAAGGTAGCGGGATCGTTTCCTGCACACGTCAGTTTGGACTTCAACGTTGACTTCTCGTTCAGAAAGCACTGGCAAACTGCTGAACTTTAAATTGCCTAGAAAGTCAACCTGGGTTTTGGTTTGATCGCAACGTCTTGCAAAGGTCATGCAGCGTTCATTAGTTTGGGAGTAGACCTTGCGCTGGTTTGCATACTAAGATATGAGCGTCGGTATGAAAGCAATGGCAAAGTACTGAATATAAACTTGGCAAGACATCACAATCAAAGTATGCTGGGATTTGTCTTTCTGCAAACTACAGTAAATTGCAAACAATATTGGGGTTGATGATTGCCACGTCCTGTAAAGGTAGCATATATATATATATATATATATATATATATATATATATATATTCGATATTTAAAATGTGTTTTTTACTTATGACACATCACAGTTGAATACAGCTTGACAAGACAAATCCAACGGTATCTCAACATAGATTATACGACAATTCTAAGCGGAGTTATTAATAAGTTTGTGTCGTGGTTTACATTACTATGGCACCAATATTAAAGAACAAACATGTATCAATAACTACTAAGAAAGCACTTTACAACACAATCTTTCTAACAACAAACATGTATCAATAACTACTAAGAAAGCACTTTACAACACAATCTTCCTGCCAACTCTATGTTACCGATGCCAAACCTGGACAATGACGGAAAAAGAGAAAAGAAAAATCACAGTAACAGAAATGAGATTCCTGAGAAGAATACTCAATCTATCAAGAAGAGATAAGATCAGAAATTAAGAAATCAGGACTAAAGTGGGGTTACAGCTGCACTAGATTTTATTAGAAAGCAGCAAGTCAAATGGTTTGGCCATGAAAGTAGGTTACTAACTAATAGTATACCACAGCAAGCAATGATGTACAGACCAGAGTCCATGGGAATATCGATACATGAAGCCTATAAGCGGGCACTCTCCCGCAGTTTATACTTCACCTCGACACCGCAAGGTACAAGAGGAACATGATGAGATGAGATGATATGATGATTTACAACCAGGAAGTGCATATGAATCTATTCCAATGTGTTATTTTTTTTGCTGCCTGTAAATTGGGAGCTGAGAAATTCTGCTTTCTATTACTGTTTCTTGTTTATTTTTAAACGGACAACATAGTACCATATATCATTCCGTCCGGGATGGTGAGGCCTAACTTGGCGTATTATCTATTTCTCAATTGGATGTGCCGTGACCTACTTAACAATTAAAAATGGCCGCCAATTGTTTATTATTTACTAAAAGTCTGTCGCATTGCTAACAAACATGGTAAGATGTATATTTTATTATGCGTTTTTGGCAACAGGAAAGTAAAGGCCACATTCCTCTTTCAATAGAATGTCGAGAGGATTGAGACTATCAACTTCATTGCACCGGGTTTTACCCCATATGACTCAGTCTCTTTCCGCAGGGCGGCCTGCAGAAAGCATCGCACAAAGCACGAGTCTCCGTGTCTCAGAGAAAAATGCACTTGACTTTTAAGACTTTTCGATAGGATATGCTGTTACCTAATTAACAGTTACAAATAGCTGCCCATTTATATTAATTAAATGTCATGTGAAATGTTCATCGTTAGTGAAAGATCATTGCCACCTTGCCGTCTTCACAGACGATAGTTTGAGCTTCAAAAAAGCATAATAACTTTCACCCATGGCGGTAGCGAATGTGACTGATAAGGCCAATTCGCGCTGTAAATGTCCGTTCACAGTGGGTGCACGTGAACACGTGGTCATTTCCACCATCATACACCATCTTACGGCGCACACGCTTGGTGTGTGACTTATCTGCAATACTTTTCTCCTTTATCTTTATTCCATTTCTGATGTTTGATCTCCATGCAACACGTTCAGTCGCAACTTGCTCCCAATGTGCATTATTAATGCCTGTATCAATCATGTCCCACTTACACACATCTTTGTGTCAGTAGTAGAGGCCAACCCTGAGATCTCTTACCCATCTGTAATTCCCCAAAAAAGATGTCCTTTTGTATTCTACCATCACCCATCCTCCTAAGATGTACTATCCGTCTAAGTCTGCAAAGACTGAGCATGGAATAAACCGTCACACAACCTGATCTTTCTAATACTTCAGTATTCGTGATTTTGTCTTGCCACCTTAATACCAAGAATTCTTCGCAGACACCGTATATTAAAGCTGTTTAAACGTTTCTCTTGTTGTGAGTAAGTTGTCCAGGTTTCACTGCCATAAAGAAGAGTACTAAGGACACAGGTTTGATAGACAAGGACTTTTGTTTTGGCAGTAAGTTTTCTGTTCTCCCAGACTCTTTCGTAACCTGTTCATTGTTGTTGCTGCCTTAGTTAGTCGACTGATCATCCTCATTGCACATCGAACCATTCAGTCTATAAGTGCTCGGATCCCCTCCTCAGCAAATCCTGCAGCATGTAGCGGCTAACGACACCAGTTCTGTGTTGGTTTATCAATCTTCTTTGGCTTCCTGCGTAGTGTTCTTGTTTGGCCACCCCTCTTTTAATTTGCTGTTCTCGCAGTCTGGCCATGGTTGTAGATTCACAGTCACCACTTGGTTCTCGCAAAAGTCTTACGTCTCGTAGAGCATTCAGAATGTCAGCCTGGTCCATGGCGCGTCCGCCCTCCACAATAGCCTTACCTGCGAGCCTGTCAGCCCGCTCATTCCCTTGTACTACCGCATGCCCTGGCATGAAGATGAAACTAATCTTTGCCAGCCGAGACCGCTCCAGAGACAGCAACCATTCTCTTCGGATCCATCCCATCTCTATCCTCTTGAGCATGCTCATTGAGTCGCTAAGGAAACATGCCCTAGTTAATGTCTGTGTCTCGAGCCATGCTATTGTTTACTTACTGCCATGACTTCCATGGTCAGGCTACTTGTGGTCTCAACAAAATCACCAGAATCCTCCTTCACAGTTCTCCCTCGGGCCCGAGCCGTAAAGGCCCATGAGCTTCTCACATGTCGGACGACCGAGCCATCTGTGTAGATGACAGCATCACCGTCTAGCGAATTCTCGAAAATCAACGCTTGTACTTCAGCCGCCACAGCAGCCGCATTTTCTTGAGCATGCTTATTGAGTCGGTAAGGAAACATGCCCTAGTGAATGTATGTCTCGAGCCAAGCTATTGCTTTACTTACTGCCATGACTTCCATAGTCAGGCTACTTGTGGTCTCAACAAAAGCACCAGAGTCCTCCTTCACAAGTTCTCCCTCCGGCCCGAGCCGTAAAGGCACATGAGCTTCTCACATGTCGGACGACCGACCCATCTGTGTAGGATGACAGCATCACCGTCTAGCGAATTCTCGAAAATCAACGCTTGTACTTCAGCCTCCACAGCAGCTGGATTTTCTTGTCTGCATTTTCTATCTAGTTGGATGCAAACTGAAAAGGATGTGCAGAAATCTGTTGGCACTTGTACCCACTCCTCGCCAGGCTCTAAGTCCTCAAGTGAACACACCCGTTGAAGTATGTCTTCGGCTTGACCCATCCACGACCGTCCTCTTTTTAACCTGCTGCCCGTCACCTTCATAATTTCACTATGCAGTGGATGTTGTGTGTTTGAGTTAACTCTGAGGTAGGCGCGTGCTCTGCAAACTTGTATTCTGTCTTCAATGGTTGGGAAATCAAGAAGGTAGCGCATTGCCCTGCATGCTGTATCTCTTGTACATCCAAGAATAATGTGCATAGCTTCATTCTGTATCCTTTCCATCCTTTCTATCTGCTTACGACTGAGAGTCAGGATTGCCATTGCATACTCAAATACAGACATGACCAGCCCCTCGCACAGAAGACATAGATGGCGCTGCTCACAGTTTGCTGCCGCCATCATCCGCATCGCAGCCAAACCCCGCTTCGCCTTTGTTATCACTTGGTCTATGTGCTCATTATAAGCAAGGCTTCGATAAAACCGTATCCCCAGGTAATTCATTGCCTGCGTTCTTTCCACCGTCTCTGAACACAGCTTTACAGTTGGTGTTGGAGTGTTGACAATATGATTATTCAACGAGAACCAAGTCACTTTTGCCTTTGTTGGGTTGACCATTGCCCAGCTTCACACACCAATTACTTATGCGATTGAGTTCGGTTTGTAGTTCCACAGCAACCTGATCTCTATCCTTACCCTGACGATACACTAAAACATCATCGGCATATGACAATGTCCTACCAGGTCCAGTGATCTGCTCACTGGTGATTCTCACTGTGTAGGCGTTGAACAGTACCGGAGATAATGGTGATCTCTGTGGTAGGCCAGGATATATTGTTGTTGGTTCTGAAGTCCAACTGCCACATCTAAAAATTACTTTCCGTTGGAAGAGGGCTGCAGCGATCCAACTAAGGAGGAATGGACTTATTTTGAGTTCAAGAAGCTGAAGCATTAAAAAATCCAATGGTACTCTGTTGTACGCGTCCTCAAGATCAATCGCTGCAGCAAAGGTTTCAATGCCTGAGTGGAAACCTTCATAGACATCATGGAGAAAAACTGCTGCATTCGTCCAGGTTTCTCTTTTTGGACGATACCCACCCAGGGTAGGTGGGAAAACACCATTGCCTCTGTAGCTGGCATTGATATTTCCAGGCAAGTAACTTCTCCAGCAGCTTGCCTATTGTATTCTGCATGGTTGTTGTTGTTGTTGTTTATAACTCGATATCCCTGAATTTTTGTGTGGTCGTTGCCAGGCTTCGGCAAGGGAATCAAATAGCTGTGTAACTACTCCTCCTTGATGCTAGCACTCCCTATACTGTTGTTGTACACTGTCTGCTAGTTTCTCTAGCTCGTTGTCGGTACACCTATTGATCTCGTCGTATCTTATGCCATCATGCCCTGTAGCGCTGTTTTTTGATCTTCGAAGCACAGCTTTGATTTCTTTCACTGTCACTGTGACTTCATCCGACGTTTTCTGGGCCTTGGATGATTGCCCTTGTCCTCTGCTAGATGAGGTCAACACCTTGGAAGTCAGAAATGCTCTTATTGTTGACTACGCCACTCATGCTTTTATGTAGTCGCCAGAACAATGTCAGTGACTTGTCTGTGCTTACTCTTTGACATACCTCTGCCCATTTTTCATTTTAAACCACCTTGACCAGTTTTTTTGAAAGAGCTTACACAAGTATACAACCTAGTACACAAACTAGTACACAACGTTGCTTAACTCCATTCTTGATTTCAAACTCTTCAGAAGTTGTACCATCAAATTTGATTATACCCTTCATGCCTGTGTGGAATGATTCCACAATGGACAGAAGAGTTGGTGGGCAGCCAATCTTCTTTAGTGCCTTGAACAGACCCTCACAACTGACCAAATCAGATGCCTTTGTGAGGTCCATGAAAGCAATAAACAGTGGTTGATTCTGTTCACAGCATTTTTCTTGCATTTGTCGCAATAAGAATATCATATCAGTGGTAGACCGGTTCTCTCGAAAGCCACACTGTGATTCGGGGTATAGACTTGATCTCCTAGGACTTGAAGTCTGTGCAGAACAATTCTGGCAAACACTTTTCCAACAATACACAAAAGTGAGATACCCCTATAGTTGTTGCAGTCGCTCTGATCGCCCTTGTTCTTGTACAGTTTTATGATGCTTGAATCTTTTAAATCCTGTGGGACTTATCCTTCTCACCAGCATAGCTCTATCAGCTGGTGGATCTGTAGAGTGTGTCTTGCCCACTCCTGATAACCTCTATTGGAATCCCATCCTTACCTGGAGCCTTGCCAGATGCAAGTTCATTTATAGCACACTTAACTTCTGTTATGGTGGGAAGTGTGTCCAGGTGGTCAAGAGTTGGTAGAGCCTCTATGGCGTTGAGGGCATCATCCGCTAGTTTGGTCTCACTTGAGTAAAGCTCCAAATAGTGCTCTACCCATCTGTCCATCTGCTGTTTCTTATCAGTTATGATTTCTCCAGTCAAGGTTTTCAATGGTGCACTTCTTTTGATCATTGGACCACAGGCTTTCTTTATTCCTTCATACATGCTTCTGATGTTTCCCTTATCACTTGCGATTTGAATGGACTCACATAACTTAATCCAATAATCATTTGCACACTGCCTGGCAGCCTTTTACACATCCTTCCTAGCTTGCTTTAGCTCACTCAGAGTGTTACGCGTTGGTCTTTCCTTGTTTCTTAAGAGAGCTATCTTCTTCTTATCAATCAAGGGCTGCAGAGTATGGCTGTTTGCCGCAAACCAGTCCTGCCTCTTATGATCCACAGTGCCGTAAACCCCTACGGCAGTTTTATAAAGTTTCCTTAAGTTGACCCCACTTTTCATTTACTGTACAATTTTCTGGTGTATCAGTGAAAGCGTCTTCAAGTTGCTGTTGAAACTGAAAGCACTTTTCAGGATCGTGAGTGTTAATAATATTAATCCTGGGGCTAGATTTGTGTTTAGCTGTGTAGATTCTCTTTGGTCTCAGTCAAACCCTTGCAACAACCAACGAGTGATCAGTATCACAGTCAGCACTGTGGTAACTTCAAGTCAATGATATATGGTTCAGATGTTGTCTCTGTGTGATGATGAAGTCCAGCTTGTGCCAATGGCCGGATCTTCGATGTTTCCATGTGACCTTATGCAGCTCTTTTGTTTTACAAAATGAGTTTGTAATACATAGGTCATTTCTGGTGCAATGCTCCAGCAGCCTTTGCCCATTTTCATTCATGCGAAATTATGGTGACCAGGCTGATGATGATTTAAAAGTGCAAAACTATGGTGACTAGGCCGATGATGATTTAAAAGTGAGAAGTTATGGTGACTAGGCTGATGATGATTAAAATGATATCTGGAATCTGGTCTGGTGTTAAATTAAACATATGATCAAAACAGATATTGATAATTTTGGCAAAAATAACATGTTGATGATGATGAGAAATGATAATAAAAAGATCAACTATGACTGCTAGGCTGATAATAATTTTGATGATTCCAGTGAAAAGGGGGGTGGGGGTGGGGTGGGAAGAGAATGAGAAGATATTGGTGAGGTTCAAAATGATAAATAAAGGTGATGATTATGATTAAAATAATTAGTATTATGATTGAAAATATGATCAGTGGGGTGATTAAATTTAAAATGAAGATAAATGATGATCATATTGATGATTATGATTAAAATAATTATCAGGGTGATGATTATAATTAAATTAATCACTATAAGCACAATTTTAATCATCACGGTGATGATGTGATTAACATGCGGATTAAATTATAATCACATTGATGATCAAAATTGTGCTTAGGGTGGTGATTTTGATTAAAATGAGGATTAAATGATGATCAGGATGTTGATTAAAATGAGGATTAAATGATGACCGGGGTGAAGATTATGATTAAAATAATTATCATGGTGATGATTTTGATTAAAATGAATAAATTATGATCAAATTGATGATTATAATTGTGCTAATGGTGATTATTTTGGTTAAAATAATAATTAAATGACAAGGTTGTATCTTGTTCATAACCTATATAGACAAGATTTGTAAAGAAATCAGCCAAGCAGAGACCGCACGAACACCGCATGACGAGAACACGGACGAAGAACCATCTGCATATTACACCATTAGAGAACTGTTTCCGGATGACAAAGCTCTAATACCAAAATCAGAGGCTGAATTACAAGATCACATGAATAGTAGGGAACATAACATGAACATTAGCACAAGTAAAACAGAGGTAATGACTATAACTAAAGAAGAAAAGTCAACAGCTCACTTACACGAACATCCCCTGAAACAGGTAAAGAGTTTCAAGTACCTAGGAAATATAATATCATCAAATGGCAAATCAGAACACGAGATTGAAAATAGATGCAATAAAGCAAACCAACTCATTGGACAAATGGTACCAATACTAAAGAACAAACATGTATCAGTAGTTATTGAGAAAGCACTTTACAACACATTCTTTCTACCAACTCTATGTTACCAATGCCAAACCTGGACAGTGACAGAAAAAGAGAAAAGAAACATCTCAGTAACAGACATGAGATTCCTGAGAAGAATACTCAATGTGTCAAAAAGAGATAAGATTATAAATGCAGAAATCAGGACTAAAGTAAGGGTTATAGCAGCACTAGATTTTATTAGAAGGCAGCAAGTAAAATGGTTTGGCCATGCATGTAGGTTACCAACTAACAGTATACCACAACAAGCAATGATGTACAGAACAAATGGAAGCAGAGGAAAAGGCCGACCACAGTAAACGATGGATTGATGGAATAGCAGAGTCCATGGGAATATCGATTCATGAAGCCCATAAGCAGGCACTCTCCCGCTGTTTATATTAAACCTTGACACCACAAGGTACAAGAGGAACCTGATGAGATGACTGATCAGATTGAAGATTTTCAGCACCTCGTTTATATACAGAGGTCTGGCATATCACGTCTCAGTGAATCAACGACATGAGTGTGTACAAATATACTGCTCGTTTATTCAACTTAGCATATACATGTCGAAATCATTTCAATCATACAATATGTACATGTATAGCATATTCATAATAATAACATGAAATCACAATTCATGTATATCGTATATTCTTCTAACTATATACTCGCGCTCGCAGTCAGCGCGCACACACAACTTGTAGCAGATACTCCCAGCTCAGGCTATCATTCACTCTTGTCAATTCTTCACTCGTTCAAGCATTGTCCAAACACAACCGTCTCTATCTACAGCTTTGTCCCGTCTGAGTAAGCCTTTGGCCTCGGTCATCTATCCCATGGTGAAGCACCACGTGCAACCTCACCTGGGTTGTGGCTTGCCGTGACCAGTACTGCGTCTCAGTTTTGTCCTTCACCTCGGGGTTAGTCCGTCCGTTGTTGCTAACGGTCTTCTAATTAACTCATATCGTCCGGTCTGTCCCTGTACAGTCTTAACCCATGTGTCCCTTGTCCTCTAGTCGGGCTTCGTCCTATGGGGTAGTCTATAGGGATCTGAAAAAAATTATAATTATCAGGGTGATGGTTATGATTAAAATGATGATTAATTGATGATTATGATTAAAATTGTGATCAAGTTGAAGATTGTGATTAAAATTGTGATCAGAGTGGTGTTTAGGATTAAATGATGATCAGATTGATGATTAAAATTATTAGTGTGATGATTTTGATTAAAATGAGGATTAAATTAGGATCAGATTGAATATTAAAATTATGATTAGATTGAATATTAAAATTATGATCAGATTGATGAGTATGATTAAAATAAGGATTAAATGATGATCATATTGATGAGTCAAAATATCAGGGTAATGATTTTGATTTAACTGTGGATTAAATTAAGATCAGATTGAATATTAAAATTATGATCAGTTTGAAGTAGACCCCACCACCACCCCCTCATATGTAAATAGATGTAGAATTCCAACTCTTGAAGTGACCATACACTCAGCATATATGTTGTTTTAATGAGACACGATGGACATGACAAAACATGTCACCTTTCAGATGTCTTGCCATACTACTGACTGTTTGATGTAAGTGAATGATGCTTTTATTTGCCTTGGCACGCATTGGGAATATTGAACTATAGACCCCTTTATCCAGCTCTGTGGCTAACTGGCAACGAATTCAATTTGTAATCCTGCATACCGTGTTCGAAACACATCTGCGGACGATTTGGAAGCAGACTGCCTTGTGTTGGTTTTCATACAATGGTATGAGTGCTGGTTGTTCATGAAGCAATGGGAAACTACTGAAAGTAAACATACCAAGGAATCACAAACAGACGAAAAATGCTGGAGTTGACTGCTCTGTCCTGTATAGGATATACAACTAACTTAGAGAGACCCCTTTATAGAGAATCGGCAATTGGTGGGTGATGCGGATGCTATAGACCCCTGTATTTATAGACAGTCGGCACTTGGTGGGTGATGTGGATGCTATAGACCCCTGTATTTATAGACAGTCGACACTCTGTGGGTGATGATGATGCTATAGGATCCCTGTATTTACAGACAGTCAACAATGGTGGGTGATTGTGATGCTATAGACCCCTGTATTTATAGACAGTCAACACTGGGTGGTGATGTGGATGCTATAGACCCCTGTATTATAGACAGTCAACACTGGGTGAGTGATGTGGATCTATAGACCCCTGTATTTATAGACAGTTCAACACTGGGTTGGGTGATGTGGATGTTATAGACCCCTGTATTTATAGACATTGACACTGGTGGGTGATGTGGATGCTATAGACCCCTGTATTTATAGACAGTCAACACTGGGTGGGTGATGTGGATGTTATAGACCCCTGTATTTATAGACAGTCGACACTGGGTGGGTGATGTGAATGCTATATACCCCTGTATTTATAGACATTGACACTTGGTGGGTGATTTGGATGCTATAGCCCCCTGGTATTTATAGTACAGTCAACACTGGGTGGGTGATGGGGATGCTAATAGACCCCTGTATTTATAGAGACAGTCAACACTGGAGTGGGTGATGTGGATGCTAGTAGCTCCCTGCTATTTATAGACAGCGACACGGGTGGGTGATGTGGATGCTATAGAATCCCTGTATTTATATGGACCCAGTCGACACTGGGTGGGTGATTGTGGATGCTATAGATCCCACTGTCTTTATAGACAGGTCAACACTGGTGGGATGATGTGGAATGCTATAGACCCCTGTATTTATAGACAGTCAACACTCTGGGTGGGACTGATGGGATGCTATAGACCCTCTGTATTTATAGACAGTCGACACTCTGGGCTGGGTGATGTGGATGCTTATAGAAGTCCCTGTCATTTATAGACAAGTCGACACATGGGTGGGTGATGTGGATGCTATAGAACCCCTGTACTTATAGACAGTCAACACTGGGTGGGTGATGTGGATGCTATAGACCCCTGTATTTATAGACAGTCAACACTGGGTGGGTGATGTGGATGCTATAGATCCCTGTATTTATAGACAGTCAACACTGGGTGGGTGATGTGGATGCTATAGACCCCTGTATTTATAGACAGTCGACACTGGGTGGGTGATGTGGATGCTATAGACCCCTGTATTTATAGACAGTCAACACTGGGTGGGTGATGTGGATGCTATAGACCCCTGTATTTATAGACAGTCGACACTGGGTGGGTGATGTGGATGCTATAGACCCTGTATTTATAGACAGTCGACACTGGGTGGGTGATGTGGATGCTATAGACCCCTGTATTTATAGACAGTCGACACTGGGTGGGTGATGTGGATGCTATAGACCCCTGTATTTATAGACAGTCAACACTGGGTGGATGATGTGAATGCTATAGACCCCTGTATTTATAGACAGTCACACTGGGTGGGTGATGTGGATGCTATAGAACCCCTGTATTTATAGACAGTCGACACTGGGTGGGTGATGTGGATGCTATAGACCCCTGTATTTATAGACAGTCGACACTGGGTGGGTGATGTGGATGCTATAGACCCCTGTATTTATAGACAGTCGACACTGGGTGGGTGATGTGGATGCTATAGACCCCTGTATTTATAGACAGTCGACCACTGGGTGGGTGGTGTCTATGCTATAGACCCCTGTATTTATAGACAGTCGACACTGGGTGGGTGATGTGGATGCTATAGACCCCTGTATTTATAGACAGGCGACACTGGGTGGGTGATGTGGATGCTATAGACCCCTGTATTTATAGACAGTCGACACTGGGTGGGTGATGTGGATGCTATAGACCCCTGTATTTATAGACGTCAACTACTCGGTGGTGGTGTGGATGCTATAGACCCTCTGTATTTATAGACAGTCGACACTGGGTGGGTGATGTGGATCTATAGAACCCTGTATTTTAGACATCGACACTGGTGGGTGATGTGGATGCTATAGACCTCCTGTATTTATAGACAGTCGACACTGGGTGGGTGATGTGGATGCTATAGACCCATGTATTTTATAGACAGTCGACACTGGGTGGGTGATGTGGATGCTATAGACCCCTGTATTATAGACAGTCGACACTGGGTGGGTGATGTGGATGCTATAGACCCTGTATTTATAGACAGTCAGACACTGGGTGGTGATGTGGGATGCTATAGACCCCTGTATTTATAGACAGTCGACACTGGGTGGGTTGATGTGGAATGCTATAGACCCCTGTATTTATAGACAGTCAGACACTGGGTGGGTGATGTGGATGCTATAGACCCCTGTATTTATAGACAGTCAACACTGGGTGGGTGATGTGGATGCTATAGACCCTGTATTTATAGACAGTCAACACTGGGTGGGTGATGTGGATGCTATAGACCCTGTATTTATAGACAGTCAACATTTGGTGGGTGATGTGGATGCTATAGACCGCCTGGTATTTATAGACAGTCGACACTGGGTGGGTGATGTGGATGCTATAGACCCCTGTATTTATAGACAGTCGACACTGGGTGGGTGATGTGGATGCTATAGACCCCTGTATTTATAGACAGTCGACACTGGGTGGGTGATGTGGATGCTATAGACCCCTGTATTTATAGACAGTCGACACTGGGTGGGTGATGTGGATGCTATAGACCCCTGTATTTATAGACAGTCGACACTGGGTGGGTGATGTGGATGCTATAGACCCCTGTATTTATAGACAGTCAACACTGGGTGGGTGATGTGGATGCTATAGACCCCTGTATTTATAGACAGTCGACACTGGGTGGGTGATGTGGATGCTATAGACCCCTGTATTTATAGACAGTCGACACTGGGTGGGTGATGTGGATGCTATAGACCCCTGTATTTATAGACAGTCGACACTGGGTGGGTGATGTGGATGCTATAGACCCCTGTATTTATAGACAGTCGACACTGGGTGGGTGATGTGGATGCTATAGACCCCTGTATTTATAGACAGTCGACACTGGGTGGGTGATGTGGATGCTATAGACCCCTGTATTTATAGACAGTCGACACTGGGTGGGTGATGTGGATGCTATAGACCCCTGTATTTATAGACAGTCGACACTGGGTGGGTGATGTGGATGCTATAGACCCCTGTATTTATAGACAGTCGACACTGGGTGGGTGATGTGGATGCTATAGACCCCTGTATTTATAGACAGTCGACACTGGGTGGGTGATGTGGATGCTATAGACCCCTGTATTTATAGACAGTCGACACTGGGTGGGTGATGTGGATGCTATAGACCCCTGTATTTATAGACAGTCGACACTGGGTGGGTGATGTGGATGCTATAGACCCCTGTATTTATAGACAGTCGACACTGGGTGGGTGATGTGGATGCTATAGACCCCTGTATTTATAGACAGTCGACACTGGGTGGGTGATGTGGATGCTATAGACCCCTGTATTTATAGACAGTCAACACTGGGTGGGTGATGTGGATGCTATAGACCCCTGTATTTATAGACAGTCGACACTGGGTGGGTGATGTGGATGCTATAGACCCCTGTATTTATAGACAGTCGACACTGGGTGGGTGATGTGGATGCTATAGACCCCTGTATTTATAGACAGTCGACACTGGGTGGGTGATGTGGATGCTATAGACCCCTGTATTTATAGACAGTCAACACTGGGTGGGTGATGTGGATGCTATAGACCCCTGTATTTATAGACAGTCGACACTGGGTGGGTGATGTGGATGCTATAGACCCCTGTATTTATAGACAGTCGACACTGGGTGGGTGATGTGGATGCTATAGACCCCTGTATTTATAGACAGTCGACACTGGGTGGGTGATGTGGATGCTATAGACCCCTGTATTTATAGACAGTCAACACTGGGTGGGTGATGTGGATGCTATAGACCCCTGTATTTATAGACAGTCAACACTGGGTGGGTGATGTGGATGCTATAGACCCCTGTATTTATAGACAGTCGACACTGGGTGGGTGATGTGGATGCTATAGACCCCTGTATTTATAGACAGTCGACACTGGGTGGGTGATGTGGATGCTATAGACCCCTGTATTTATAGACAGTCGACACTGGGTGGGTGATGTGGATGCTATAGACCCCTGTATTTATAGACAGTCGACACTGGGTGGGTGATGTGGATGCTATAGACCCCTGTATTTATAGACAGTCGACACTGGGTGGGTGATGTGGATGCTATAGACCCCTGTATTTATAGACAGTCGACACTGGGTGGGTGATGTGGATGCTATAGACCCCTGTATTTATAGACAGTCGACACTGGGTGGGTGATGTGGATGCTATAGACCCCTGTATTTATAGACAGTCGACACTGGGTGGGTGATGTGGATGCTATAGACCCCTGTATTTATAGACAGTCGACACTGGGTGGGTGATGTGGATGCTATAGACCCCTGTATTTATAGACAGTCGACACTGGGTGGGTGATGTGGATGCTATAGACCCCTGTATTTATAGACAGTCGACACTGGGTGGGTGATGTGGATGCTATAGACCCCTGTATTTATAGACAGTCGACACTGGGTGGTGATGTGGATGCTATAGACCCCTGTATTTATAGACAGTCGACACTGGGTGGGTGATGTGGATGCTATAGACCCCTGTATTTATAGACAGTCAACACTGGGTGGGTGATGTGGATGCTATAGACCCCTGTATTTATAGACAGTCGACACTGGGTGGGTGATGTGGATGCTATAGACCCTGTATTTATAGACAGTCAACACTGGGTGGGTGATGTGGATGCTATAGACCCCTGTATTTATAGACAGTCGACACTGGGTGGGTGATGTGGATGCTATAGATCCCTGTATTTATAGACAGTCGACACTGGGTGGGTGATGTGGATGCTATAGATCCCTGTATTTATAGACAGTCGACACTGGGTGGGTGATGTGGATGCTATAGACCCCTGTATTTATAGACAGTCAACACTGGGTGGGTGATGTGGATGCTATAGACCCCTGTATTTATAGACAGTCGACACTGGGTGGGTGATGTGGATGCTATAGACCCCTGTATTTATAGACAGTCGACACTGGGTGGGTGATGTGGATGCTATAGACCCCTGTATTTATAGACAGTCGACACTGGGTGGGTGATGTGGATGCTATAGACCCCTGTATTTATAGACAGTCGACACTGGGTGGGTGATGTGGATGCTATAGACCCCTGTATTTATAGACAGTCGACACTGGGTGGGTGATGTGGATGCTATAGACCCCTGTATTTATAGACAGTCGACACTGGGTGGGTGATGTGGATGCTATAGACCCCTGTATTTATAGACAGTCGACACTGGGTGGGTGATGTGGATGCTATAGACCCCTGTATTTATAGACAGTCGACACTGGGTGGGTGATGTGGATGCTATAGACCCCTGTATTTATAGACAGTCGACACTGGGTGGGTGATGTGGATGCTATAGACCCCTGTATTTATAGACAGTCGACACTGGGTGGGTGATGTGGATGCTATAGACCCCTGTATTTATAGACAGTCGACACTGGGTGGGTGATGTGGATGCTATAGACCCCTGTATTTATAGACAGTCGACACTGGGTGGGTGATGTGGATGCTATAGACCCCTGTATTTATAGACAGTCGACACTGGGTGGGTGATGTGGATGCTATAGACCCCTGTATTTATAGACAGTCGACACTGGGTGGGTGATGTGGATGCTATAGACCCCTGTATTTATAGACAGTCGACACTGGGTGGGTGATGTGGATGCTATAGACCCCTGTATTTATAGACAGTCGACACTGGGTGGGTGATGTGGATGCTATAGACCCCTGTATTTATAGACAGTCGACACTGGGTGGGTGATGTGGATGCTATAGACCCCTGTATTTATAGACAGTCAACACTGGGTGGGTGATGTGGATGCTATAGACCCCTGTATTTATAGACAGTCGACACTGGGTGGGTGATGTGGATGCTATAGACCCCTGTATTTATAGACAGTCGACACTGGGTGGGTGATGTGGATGCTATAGACCCCTGTATTTATAGACAGTCGACACTGGGTGGGTGATGTGGATGCTTATAGATCCCTGTATTTATAGACAGTCGACACTGGGTGGGTGATGTGGTGCTATAGACCCCCTGTATTTATAGACAGTCGACACTGGGGGGATGATGTGGAT
Organism: Cepaea nemoralis; assembly: GCA_014155875.1. Lineage (NCBI taxonomy): Eukaryota > Metazoa > Mollusca > Gastropoda > Stylommatophora > Helicidae > Cepaea > Cepaea nemoralis. Next base: position 11,905 of record JACEFZ010019934.1, on the reverse strand, counting down.
GCTATAGACCCCTGTATTTATAGACAGTCACACTGGGTGGGTGATGTGGATGCTATAGACCCCTTGTATTTATAGACAGTCGAACACTGGGTGGTGATGTGGATGCTATAGATCCCCGTATTTATAGACAGTCAGACACTGGTGGGTGATGTGTGATGCTAGTAGACCCTGTACTTATAGACAGTCAACACTGGTGGGTATGATGTGGATGCTATAGACCTCTGTACTTATAGACAGTCAACCTGGGTGGGTGATGTGGATGCTATAGACACCCTGTATTTATAGACAGTCGATGACTGGGTGGTGATGTGGATGCTATAGACCCCTGTATTTATAGACAGTCGAGCACTGGGTGGGTGATGTGGATGCTATAGACTCCCTGTATTTATAGACAGTCGACACTGGTGGGTGATGTGGATGCTATAGACCCCTGTATTTATAGACAGTCGACACTGGGTGGGTGATGTGGATGCTATAGACCCCTGTATTATAGACAGTCGAACACTGGGTGGGTGATGTGGATGCTATAGACCCTGTATTTATAGACAGTCAACACTGGGTGGGTGATGTGGATGCTATAGACCCCTGTATTTATAGACAGTCAACACTGGGTGGGTGATGTGGATGCTATAGACCCCTGTATTTATAGACAGTCAACACTGGGTGGGTGATGTGGATGCTATAGACCCCTGTATTTATAGACAGTCGACACTGGGTGGTGATGTGGATGCTATAGACCCTGTATTTATAGACAGTCGACACTGGGTGGGTGATGTGGATGCTATAGACCCCTGTATTTATAGACAGTCGACACTGGGTGGGTGATGTGGATGCTATAGACCCCTGTATTTATAGACAGTCGACACTGGTGGGTGATGTGGATGCTATAGACCCCTGTATTTATAGACAGTCAACACTGGGTGGGTGATGTGGATGCTATAGACCCCTGTATTTATAGACAGTCAACACTGGGTGGGTGATGTGGATGCTATAGACCCCTGTATTTATAGACAGTCGACACTGGGTGGATGATGTGGATGCTATAGATCCCTGTATTATAGACAGTCGACACTGGGTGGCTGATGTGGATGCTATAGACCCTGTATTTATAGACAGTCGACACTGGGTGGGTGATGTGGATGCTATAGACCCCTGTATTTATAGACAGTCAACACTGGGTGGATGATGTGGATGCTATAGACCCCTGTATTTATAGACAGTCGACACTGGGTGGATGATGTGGATGCTATAGACCCCTGTATTTATAGACAGTCAACACTGGGTGGATGATGTGGATGCTATAGACCCCTGTATTTATAGACAGTCAACACTGGGTGGGTGATGTGGATGCTATAGACCCCTGTATTTATAGACAGTCGAAACTGGGTGGGTGATGTCGATGCTATAGACCCCTGTATTTATAGACAGTCAACACTGGGTGGGTGATGTGGATGCTATAGACCCCTGTATTTATAGACAGTCGACACTGGGTGGTGATGTGGATGCTATAGACCCCTGTATTTATAGACAGTCGACACTGGGTGGGTGATGTGGATGCTATAGACCCCTGTATTTATAGACAGTCGACACTGGGTGGGTGATGTGGATGCTATAGACCCCTGTATTATAGACAGTCGACACTGGGTGGGTGATGTGGATGCTATAGACCCCTGTATTTATAGACAGTCGACACTGGGTGGTGATGTGGATGCTATAGACCCCTGTATTATAGACAGTCGACACTGGGTGGGTGATGTGGATGCTATAGACCCCTGTATTTATAGACAGTCGACACTGGGTGGGTGATGTGGATGCTATAGACCCCTGTATTTATAGACAGTCGACACTGGGTGGGTGATGTCGATGCTATAGACCCCTGTATTTATAGACAGTCAACACCGGGTGGGTGATGTGGATGACATAGACCCCTGTATTTATAGGCAGTCGGCATTTGGTGGGTGATGTGGATGCTATAGACCCCTGTATTTATAGACAGTCGACACTGGGTGGGTGATTTGGATGCTGTACACCCCTGTATTTATAGACAGTCGCCACTGGGTGGGTGATGTGGATGCTATAGACCCCTGTATTTATAGACAATCGACACTGGGTGGGTGATTTTGATGCTGTACACCCCTTTATTTATAGACAGTCGACACTGGGTGGGCGATGTGGATGCTATACACCTCTGTATTTATAGACAGTCGCCACTGGGTGGGTGATGTGGATGCTATACACCCCTTTATTTATAGACAGTCGACACTGGGTGGTGATGTGGATGCTATAGACCCCTGTATTTATAGACAGTCGGCATTTGGCGGGTGATGTGGATGCTATAGACCCCTGTATTTATAGACAGTCGACACTGGGTGGGTGATTTGGATGCTGTACACTCCTGTATTTATACACGGTCGCCACTGGGTGGATGATGTCGATGCTATAGACCCCTGTATTTATAGACAGTCGACACTGGGTGGGTGATTTGGATGCTGTACACCCCTGTATTTATAGACAGTCGCCACTGGGTGGATGATGTGGATGCTATACACCTCTGTATTTATAGACAGTCGCCACTGGGTGGGTGATGTGGATGCTATACACCCCTATATTTATAGACAGTCGACACTCAGTTGATGATGTGAATGCTATAGACCCCTGTATTTATAGACAGTCGACACTGGGTGGGTGATGTGGATGCTATAGAACCCTGTATTTATAGACAGTCGACACTGGGTGGGTGATGTGGATGCTATAGACCCCTGTATTTATAGACAGTCGACACTGGGTGGGTGATGTGGATGCTATAGAACCCTGTATTTATAGACAGTCGACACTGGGTGGGTGATGTGGATGTTATAGACCCCTGTATTTATAGACAGTCGACACTGGGTGGGTGATGTGGATGCTATAGACCCCTGTATTTACAGACAGTCAACACTGGGTGGGTGATGTGGAAGTTATAGACCCCTGTATTTATAGACAGTCGCCACTGGGTGGATGATGTGGATGCTATACACCTCTGTATTTATAGACAGTCGCCACTGGGTGGGTGATGTGGATGCTATACACCCCTTTATTTATAGACAGTCGACACTGGGTGGTGATGTGGATACTATAGACCCTGTATTTATAGACAGTCGGCATTTGGCGGGTGATGTGGATGCTATAGACCCCTGTATTTATAGACAGTTGACACTGGGTGGGTGATGTGGATACTATAGACCCCTGTATTTATAGATGGTCGACACTGGGTGGGTGATGTGGATGCTCTAGACCCCTGTATTTATAGACAGTCGACACTTGGTGGGTGATGTGGATGCTATAGACCCCTTGTATTTATAGACAGTCGACGCTGTGTGGGTGATGTGGATGCTATAGACCCCTGTATGTATAGACAGTCGACACTGGGTGGGTGATGTGGATGCTATAGACCCCTGTATTTATAGACAGTCAACACTGGGTGGGTGATGTGGATGCTATAGACCCCTGTATTTGCAGACAGTCAACACTGGGTGGGTGATGTGGATGCTATAGACCCCTGTATTTATAGACAGTCGACACTGGGTGGGTGATGTGGATGCTATAGACCCCTGTATTTATAGACAGTCGACACTGGGTGTGTGGTGTGGATGATATAGACCCCTGTATTTATAGACAGGCAACACTGGGTGGGTGATGTGGATGCTATAGACCCCTGTATTTATAGACCGTCGACACTGGGTGTGTGATATGGATGCTGTACACCCCTGTATTTATAGACAGTCAACACTGGGTGGGTGATGTTGATGCTTTAGACCCCTGTATTTATAGACAGTCGACACTGGGTGGGTGATATGGATGCTGTACACCCCTGTATTTATAGACAGTCAACACTGGGTGGGTGATGTGGATGCTATAGACCCCTGTATTTATAGACAGTCAACACTGGGTGGGTGATGTGGATGCTATAGATCCCTGTATTTATAGACAGTCGACACTGGGTGGGTGATGTGGATGCTATAGATCCCTGTATATATAGACAGTCGACACTGGGTGGGTGATGTGGATGCTATAGACCCCTGTATATATAGACAGTCGCCACTGGGTGGGTGATGTGGATGCTATAGACCCCTGTATTTATAGACAGTCAACACTCGGTGGATGATGTGAATGCTATAGACCCCTGTATTTATAGACAGTCGACACTCGGTGGATGATGTGGATGCTATAGACCCCTGTATTTATAGACAGTCGACACTCGGTGGTGATGTGGATGCTATAGACCCCTGTATTTATAGACAGTCGACACTGGGTGGGTGATGTGGATGCTATAGACCCCTGTATTATAGACAGTCAACACTGGGTGGGTGATGTGGATGCTATAGACCCTGTATTTATAGACAGTCGACACTGGGTGGGTGATCTGGATGCTATAGACCCCTGTATTTATAGACAGTCGACACTGGGTGGGTGATGTGGATGCTATAGACCCCTGTATTTATAGACAGTCGACACTGGGTGGTGATGTGGATGCTATAGACCCTGTATTTATAGACAGTCGACACTGGGTGGGTGATGTGGATGCTATAGATCCCGTAATTATAGACAGTCGACACTGGGTGGGTGATGTGGATGCTATAGACCCCTGTATCTTATAGACAGTCGACAACTGGGTGGTGATGTGGATGCTATAGACCCCTGTATTATAGACAGTCGACACTGGGTGGATGATGTGGATGCTATAGACCCCTGTACTTATAGACAGTCGACACTGGGTGGATGATGTGGATGCTATAGACCCCTGTACTTATAGACAGTCGACACTGGGTGGATGATGTGGATGCTATAGACCCCTGTACTTTATAGACAGTCGACACTGGGTGGATGATGTGGATGCTATAGACCCCTGTATTTATAGACAGTCGAACACTGGAGTGGGTGATGTGATGCTATAGTCCCCTGTATTTATAGACAGTCGACACTGGGTGGGTGATGTGGATGCTATAGACCCCTGTATTTATAGAAGTCGACACTGGGTGGGTGATGTGGATGCTATAGACCCCTCTGTATTATATGACAGTCGACACTGGGTGGGTGATGTGGATGCTATAGACCCCTGTATTTATAGACAGTCGAACACTGGGTGGGTGATGTGGATGTTATAGACCCCTGTATTTTAGACAGTCGACACTGGGTGGGTGATGTGGATGCTATAGATCCCTGTATTTATAGACAGTCGACACTGGTGGTGATGTGGATGCTATCGACCCCTGTATCTATATACGCCAGTCGAACACTGAGTGGCGTGATGTGGATGCTTATAGATCCCCTTGTATTTATAGACAGTCGACAACTGGGTGGGTGATGTTTGTGTGAATGCTATAGACTCCCTTGTATTTATAGACCAGTCGACACTTGGTGAGTGATGTGGATGCTATAGACCCCTGTATTTATAGACAGTCGACACTGGGTGGGTGATGTGGATAGCTATAGACCCCTGTATTTATAGACAGTCGACACTGGGTGGGTGATGTGGATGATATAGATCCCTGTATTTATAGACAGTCGACACTGGGTGGGTGATGTGGATGCTATAGATCCCTGTATTTATAGACAGTCGACACTGGGTGGGTGATGTGGAATGCTATAGGACCCCTGTATTATAGACAGTCGAACACTGGGTGGGTGATGTGGATGCTATAGACCCCTGTATTTATAGACAGTTCAACACTGGGGGGTGATGTGGATGCTATAGACCCCTGTATTTATAGACAGTCGGACACTGGTTGGGTGATGTGATGCTATAGACCCCTGTATTATAGACAGTCAACACTGGGTGGGTGATGTGGATGCTATAGTACCCTGTATTTTATAGACAGTCACCACTGGGTGGGTGATGTGGATGCTATACGACCCCTGTATTATAGACAGTCGACACTGGGTGGGTGATGTGGATGCTATAGACCCCTGTATTTATAGACAGTCGACACTGGGTGGGTGATGTGGATGCTATAGACCCCTGTATTTATAGACAGTCGACACTGGGTGGGTGATGTGGATGCTATAGACCCCTGTATTTATAGACAGTCGACACTGGGTGGGTGATGTGGATGCTATAGACCCCTGTATTTATAGACAGTCGACACTGGGTGGGTGATGTGGATGCTATAGACCCCTGTATTTATAGACAGTCGACACTGGGTGGGTGATGTGGATGCTATAGACCCCTGTATTTATAGACAGTCGACACTGGGTGGGTGATGTGGATGCTATAGACCCCTGTATTTATAGACAGTCGACACTGGGTGGGTGATGTGGATGCTATAGACCCCTGTATTTATAGACAGTCGACACTGGGTGGGTGATGTGGATGCTATAGACCCCTGTATTTATAGACAGTCGACACTGGGTGGGTGATGTGGATGCTATAGACCCCTGTATTTATAGACAGTCGACACTGGGTGGGTGATGTGGATGCTATAGACCCCTGTATTTATAGACAGTCGACACTGGGTGGGTGATGTGGATGCTATAGACCCCTGTATTTATAGACAGTCGACACTGGGTGGGTGATGTGGATGCTATAGACCCCTGTATTTATAGACAGTCGACACTGGGTGGGTGATGTGGATGCTATAGACCCCTGTATTTATAGACAGTCGACACTGGGTGGGTGATGTGGATGCTATAGACCCCTGTATTTATAGACAGTCAACACTGGGTGGGTGATGTGGATGCTATAGACCCCTGTATTTATAGACAGTCGACACTGGGTGGGTGATGTGGATGCTATAGACCCCTGTATTTATAGACAGTCGACACTGGGTGGGTGATGTGGATGCTATAGACCCCTGTATTTATAGACAGTCGACACTGGGTGGGTGATGTGGATGCTATAGACCCCTGTATTTATAGACAGTCGACACTGGGTGGGTGATGTGGATGCTATAGACCCCTGTATTTATAGACAGTCGACACTGGGTGGGTGATGTGGATGCTATAGACCCCTGTATTTATAGACAGTCGACACTGGGTGGGTGATGTGGATGCTATAGACCCCTGTATTTATAGACAGTCGACACTGGGTGGGTGATGTGGATGCTATAGACCCCTGTATTTATAGACAGTCGACACTGGGTGGGTGATGTGGATGCTATAGACCCCTGTATTTATAGACAGTCGACACTGGGTGGGTGATGTGGATGCTATAGACCCCTGTATTTATAGACAGTCAACACTGGGTGGGTGATGTGGATGCTATAGACCCCTGTATTTATAGACAGTCGACACTGGGTGGGTGATGTGGATGCTATAGACCCCTGTATTTATAGACAGTCGACACTGGGTGGGTGATGTGGATGCTATAGACCCCTGTATTTATAGACAGTCGACACTGGGTGGGTGATGTGGATGCTATAGACCCCTGTATTTATAGACAGTCGACACTGGGTGGGTGATGTGGATGCTATAGACCCCTGTATTTATAGACAGTCGACACTGGGTGGGTGATGTGGATGCTATAGACCCCTGTATTTATAGACAGTCAACACTGGGTGGGTGATGTGGATGCTATAGACCCCTGTATTTATAGACAGTCGACACTGGGTGGGTGATGTGGATGCTATAGACCCCTGTATTTATAGACAGTCGACACTGGGTGGGTGATGTGGATGCTATAGACCCCTGTATTTATAGACAGTCAACACTGGGTGGGTGATGTGGATGCTATAGACCCCTGTATTTATAGACAGTCGACACTGGGTGGGTGATGTGGATGCTATAGACCCCTGTATTTATAGACAGTCGACACTGGGTGGGTGATGTGGATGCTATAGACCCCTGTATTTATAGACAGTCGACACTGGGTGGGTGATGTGGATGCTATAGACCCCTGTATTTATAGACAGTCGACACTGGGTGGGTGATGTGGATGCTATAGACCCCTGTATTTATAGACAGTCGACACTGGGTGGGTGATGTGGATGCTATAGACCCCTGTATTTATAGACAGTCGACACTGGGTGGGTGATGTGGATGCTATAGACCCCTGTATTTATAGACAGTCGACACTGGGTGGGTGATGTGGATGCTATAGACCCCTGTATTTATAGACAGTCGACACTGGGTGGGTGATGTGGATGCTATAGACCCCTGTATTTATAGACAGTCGACACTGGGTGGGTGATGTGGATGCTATAGACCCCTGTATTTATAGACAGTCGACACTGGGTGGGTGATGTGGATGCTATAGACCCCTGTATTTATAGACAGTCGACACTGGGTGGGTGATGTGGATGCTATAGACCCCTGTATTTATAGACAGTCGACACTGGGTGGGTGATGTGGATGCTATAGACCCCTGTATTTATAGACAGTCGACACTGGGTGGGTGATGTGGATGCTATAGACCCCTGTATTTATAGACAGTCGACACTGGGTGGGTGATGTGGATGCTATAGACCCCTGTATTTATAGACAGTCGACACTGGGTGGGTGATGTGGATGCTATAGACCCCTGTATTTATAGACAGTCGACACTGGGTGGGTGATGTGGATGCTATAGACCCCTGTATTTATAGACAGTCGACACTGGGTGGGTGATGTGGATGCTATAGACCCCTGTATTTATAGACAGTCGACACTGGGTGGGTGATGTGGATGCTATAGACCCCTGTATTTATAGACAGTCGACACTGGGTGGGTGATGTGGATGCTATAGACCCTGTATTTATAGACAGTCGACACTGGGTGGGTGATGTGGATGCTATAGACCCCTGTATTTATAGACAGTCGACACTGGGTGGGTGATGTGGATGCTATAGACCCCTGTATTTATAGACAGTCGACACTGGGTGGGTGATGTGGATGCTATAGACCCCTGTATTTATAGACAGTCGACACTGGGTGGGTGATGTGGATGCTATAGACCCCTGTATTTATAGACAGTCGACACTGGGTGGGTGATGTGGATGCTATAGACCCCTGTATTTATAGACAGTCGACACTGGGTGGGTGATGTGGATGCTATAGACCCCTGTATTTATAGACAGTCAACACTGGGTGGGTGATGTGGATGCTATAGACCCCTGTATTTATAGACAGTCGACACTGGGTGGGTGATGTGGATGCTATAGACCCCTGTATTTATAGACAGTCAACACTGGGTGGGTGATGTGGATGCTATAGACCCCTGTATTTATAGACAGTCGACACTGGTAGGGTGATGTGGATGCTATAGACCCCTGTATTTATAGACAGTCGACACTGGGTGGGTGATGTGGATGCTATAGACCCCTGTATTTATAGACAGTCGACACTGGGTGGGTGATGTGGATGCTATAGACCCCTGTATTTATAGACAGTCGACACTGGGTGGGTGATGTGGATGCTATAGACCCCTGTATTTATAGACAGTCGACACTGGGTGGGTGATGTGGATGCTATAGACCCCTGTATTTATAGACAGTCGACACTGGGTGGGTGATGTGGATGCTATAGACCCCTGTATTTATAGACAGTCGACACTGGGTGGGTGATGTGGATGCTATAGACCCCTGTATTTATAGACAGTCGACACTGGGTGGGTGATGTGGATGCTATAGACCCCTGTATTTATAGACAGTCGACACTGGGTGGGTGATGTGGATGCTATAGACCCCTGTATTTATAGACAGTCGACACTGGGTGGGTGATGTGGATGCTATAGACCCCTGTATTTATAGACAGTCGACACTGGGTGGGTGATGTGGATGCTATAGACCCCTGTATTTATAGACAGTCGACACTGGGTGGGTGATGTGGATGCTATAGACCCCTGTATTTATAGACAGTCGACACTGGGTGGGTGATGTGGATGCTATAGACCCCTGTATTTATAGACAGTCGACACTGGGTGGGTGATGTGGATGCTATAGACCCCTGTATTTATAGACAGTCGACACTGGGTGGGTGATGTGGATGCTATAGACCCCTGTATTTATAGACAGTCGACACTGGGTGGGTGATGTGGATGCTATAGACCCCTGTATTTATAGACAGTCGACACTGGGTGGGTGATGTGGATGCTATAGACCCCTGTATTTATAGACAGTCGACACTGGGTGGGTGATGTGGATGCTATAGACCCCTGTATTTATAGACAGTCGACACTGGGTGGGTGATGTGGATGCTATAGACCCCTGTATTTATAGACAGTCGACACTGGGTGGGTGATGTGGATGCTATAGACCCCTGTATTTATAGACAGTCAACACTGGGTGGGTGATGTGGATGCTATAGACCCCTGTATTTATAGACAGTCGACACTGGGTGGGTGATGTGGATGCTATAGACCCCTGTATTTATAGACAGTCGACACTGGGTGGGTGATGTGGATGCTATAGACCCCTGTATTTATAGACAGTCGACACTGGGTGGGTGATGTGGATGCTATAGACCCCTGTATTTATAGACAGTCGACACTGGGTGGGTGATGTGGATGCTATAGACCCCTGTATTTATAGACAGTCGACACTGGGTGGGTGATGTGGATGCTATAGACCCCTGTATTTATAGACAGTCGACACTGGGTGGGTGATGTGGATGCTATAGACCCCTGTATTTATAGACAGTCGACACTGGGTGGGTGATGTGGATGCTATAGACCCCTGTATTTATAGACAGTCAACACTGGGTGGGTGATGTGGATGCTATAGACCCCTGTATTTATAGACAGTCAACACTGGGTGGGTGATGTGGATGCTATAGACCCCTGTATTTATAGACAGTCGACACTGGGTGGGTGATGTGGATGCTATAGACCCCTGTATTTATAGACAGTCGACACTGGGTGGGTGATGTGGATGCTATAGACCCCTGTATTTATAGACAGTCGACACTGGGTGGGTGATGTGGATGCTATAGACCCCTGTATTTATAGACAGTCGACACTGGGTGGGTGATGTGGATGCTATAGACCCCTGTATTTATAGACAGTCGACACTGGGTGGGTGATGTGGATGCTATAGACCCCTGTATTTATAGACAGTCAACACTGGGTGGGTGATGTGGATGCTATAGACCCCTGTATTTATAGACAGTCGACACTGGGTGGGTGATGTGGATGCTATAGACCCCTGTATTTATAGACAGTCGACACTGGGTGGGTGATGTGGATGCTATAGACCCCTGTATTTATAGACAGTCGACACTGGGTGGGTGATGTGGATGCTATAGACCCCTGTATTTATAGACAGTCGACACTGGGTGGGTGATGTGGATGCTATAGACCCCTGTATTTATAGACAGTCGACACTGGGTGGGTGATGTGGATGCTATAGACCCCTGTATTTATAGACAGTCGACACTGGGTGGGTGATGTGGATGCTATAGACCCCTGTATTTATAGACAGTCGACACTGGGTGGGTGATGTGGATGCTATAGACCCCTGTATTTATAGACAGTCGACACTGGGTGGGTGATGTGGATGCTATAGACCCCTGTATTTATAGACAGTCGACACTGGGTGGGTGATGTGGATGCTATAGACCCCTGTATTTATAGACAGTCGACACTGGGTGGGTGATGTGGATGCTATAGACCCCTGTATTTATAGACAGTCGACACTGGGTGGGTGATGTGGATGCTATAGACCCCTGTATTTATAGACAGTCAACACTGGGTGGGTGATGTGGATGCTATAGACCCCTGTATTTATAGACAGTCGACACTGGGTGGGTGATGTGGATGCTATAGACCCCTGTATTTATAGACAGTCGACACTGGGTGGGTGATGTGGATGCTATAGACCCCTGTATTTATAGACAGTCAACACTGGGTGGGTGATGTGGATGCTATAGACCCCTGTATTTATAGACAGTCGACACTGGGTGGGTGATGTGGATGCTATAGACCCCTGTATTTATAGACAGTCGACACTGGGTGGGT